>CM034394.1:4699771-5299771 GCA_019925095.2 Dendrolimus kikuchii | reverse complement strand
TACTATAGCTTTTTAATCTTTCCGTTTCAAGCGCTTTGTTGTTGATAATGAGCGCTAAATAGTTATATTGTAGTCCAAAATGAAGGACCTAGTTTTAAAAAACTAGGATGCAGCCAATATTGCCCGTTTGGGAATTATCTATGCACATATTTATAGGACCTGCATAATTTTGATGCAAACGAAGCGCTATCCGAGTAATGAAGTGATTCCATACAAGTGTTCTCGGTCCGAGTATACTCTTATCGTCTGAACGTGGAATTATTTACTAAAACAGCGCTATCCGAGTAAAGAAGTGATTCCATACAAGTGTTCTCGGTCCGAGTATACTCTTATCGTCTGAACGCGGAATTATTTACTAAAACAGCGCTATCCGAGTAATGAAGTGATTCCATACAAGTGTTCTCGGTCCGAGTATACTCTTATCGTCTGAACGCGGAATTATTTACTAAAACAGCGCTATCCGAGTAATGAAGTGATTCCATACAAGTGTAATCGGTCCGAGTATACTCTTATCGTCTGAACGTGGAATTATTTACTAAAACAGCGCTATCCGAGTAAAGAAGTGATTCCATACAAGTGTTCTCGGTCCGAGTATACTCTTATCGTCTGAACGCGGAATTATTTACTAAAACAGCGCTATCCGAGTAATGAAGTGATTCCATACAAGTGTTCTCGGTCCGAGTATACTCTTATCGTTTGAACGCGGAATTACTTACTAAAACATAAATCTTTGTTGGCAATAAAATTAAACGCAAGAAACAGTGGTAATTGTAGTAACTCTATGACGACCGTATATCAATGTGTCTATTGTCGGTAGTATATAAATAAATGAATAGTAAATTACTGTCGCGACAATTAGTTTTACAAGCCTGCTATATATTAATCAGGTAAGTAAAAGTAGAATAATATATAACTAGCTGTAATCCTCGACTTCATCCGCGTTTGTTTTTATACTTTATTAATGAACTAAAAACGCAACTGTAACGTAGAAACAAACATTTATTTATTTGTCATATTCCTAATTAGGCGAATTACAGATTACCAATTTTTATTACACCCTTATCAATATTGTTTTTAAGACAAAAGGTGTCTTATGTTCTTTACCAGAATACTGTAATTTTTTTGTGTTGTTACGAGTTGCGGGACTCGAATTAAAATGCCGTTGGAATTATTATAGAGTTTATTAGAACTATACAAACACGTATAACACAGCTACAAATATAACCGAACACAACAAATCCAAACGTAATGCAGAATGTCGTAATTCAATAAAACACGCAAAGAATTACTAATAGATTACCGAATGTACACACGTGTCGCATCGATCATGATTCTCGCTCGACCGCCCCCTCCCTCAGTCGGGTCATTGTTTTATACTGCACAGATGCAATGTGTCCGCCCGGCAACGTGGACCGAATTTCCTAGAATCAGCTTGTACTTTAAAATCCGTAACACCTGCCTAATGATTACAATACAAAAATAGGCCGTATGCCAATAAATAAGTAAACAAAAGATGAGGATCATAAAAGAATTACAATAGTTCAAATGCTGACAGGTAATAAAATGTGTTTTGTTTCAGATATGCAGGTGGGTTTTGTTTTTGTCGGGACCTGAGTTGTAACAGTATTACTAATGTATGTTATATCGCGTATGTATATTTTTGTTATAAGATACAAATCAGTACAGTGATAATTATGCAACATTCCACTGTTCTTACTGAACTTCTTATCTATTCAAAGGTTGTCGGGAAGAAATCGCTAATAGCGAGAAAACCGCGTATTGTATTGTAAATTTTTATTTCTGTCAATTGTATCTTTTAACACACAATAAAGCATATTCATTCAAAAAAATCGGGTATAAACAGGAAAACCAAAACAAATACGTTTGAGTATATTACGTTCACAGAAAAACAATAACATAAATAGAATAATAATAGTAGGTTTGTACGTCACATATTTTGGCTGAATCCTCTTATCGTATGTATGACAACACAGAGATCGCAATGTTACTGACAAAGCTTCAAAGGCTTCAGACGACAAACATTATTACCGCACTATACTGGGATAGAATAAATAGGTAAAGAAGGTTTATTAAAAATACACTTTTCAAAGACGAAATATTTATACTAGACTTTGAATGATTGCAATTAGCCTTGTCCAAATAAGATATCCAATAACTGTGCTCCTTATTTATATGGGTGTGCTTTTTACAGAATTTTGTTCTACTTCGTCCATGTTCATTAAATTTGTGGTGCTGGGAATAATGATTTAACGTTCTGGAAGATCCCAAATGTCTGTGTGGATTTGTTGTTAAGATGCGCAACGCTGCCATCATAGGGGCATGAAACCATTGTCAGATTGCAACTGATTTTTATTGACTAGATAGATATTTAATCCCTATTAATATTATAAATGCGAAAGTAACTCTGTCTGTCTGTTGTTCCCTATTAATGTTATAAATGAGAAAGTAACTAACTCTGCGTGTTGCTTTTTCACGGAAAAACTACTGGACCGATTTGGCTGAAACTCAGTATACTGTATATACATATATATTTTCGATGCCGAGGATGAACATAGGATACTTTTTATCCCGAAAAATGGGATAGTTTTTGAGATAAAATGTCTCTCTGTTTGTTATTTTTTTTTATTGCAGGAGTTCAGCACCAGGCAGACGGCCCACTTGCAACACCAAAGGTGCTACAAATGCACTGCTGTTCTCTTAAGGGAGATTGGAACCTGGTCACTAATGCCGGAACACAACTCAAGGTTGTTATGGCGTCATACTTGAGACCAGGGTTGGTAGCCATCCAGTCGAGCAAATGCCCTACCACCTGGCTATGGGTTGTTTTGTAGCCTCTTACGACAGGCCGCCCGGCCGCAGGAAATCCTATTCTTTCTCCGTTCCTACACGGATAAAATTATTGCACTTACTTACACTTACAATTACTGCACGAATTATGCTTTTACGGAAAAACTATTTGACCGATTTTTCTGAAATTCGGTATATATGTAATGGGATAGATTTATGTAAGCGTTATCCCAGAAAGTAAGATAGGTTTTTATGTGATTTACCATTGTCGTCATTTGTTATTTTTATCATTTTTGTCAATATTTGTGATTTATGATACAGATAGATAGACAGACGGAAGATAGATAAATAAAACTAGAACGGGTTGAAATTGGAAATGAAAGTTTGTATGGATATGAGATGTAATCACTACGTTTATCATAAATATTAAAACCAATAAAAAGATTTACAAACAACTATGATCTAAGTAATTTTAAACTTTATTGTTAAACAGTTAAACATAATTTTCTGTATAACAACCTTTTTTCTGACTTAGTTTGAAAAGGTAACCTGTGTTCGCGGAACGTTAAATTAATCATCTTGAAAACTAGCGAACCTTTTCATAACACGATTGTACTATCAATTCAACATATCTAACGAGTCAAAAAACTCACTGATTGTTGTTTAAACAGCTATCAAATGATTGTTATGATAACCTTTTAAAAGTAAGACATTAATTAATAAGGCATTTTAACGACCATTTTTATACGTAAACTAGCTGACCCGGCAAACTTCGTACCGCCTCAGAAGTTTTTAAGGGAAAGCGAAATTGTTGTTTTTACTATATTCCAAGCATTTTTTTCATATTTACTCACCTTTTAAACCTTCCCTGGACTTCCACAAATAATTCAAATCAAAAAATTAACCAAATCAGTCCAGCCGTTTTCGAGTTTTAGCGAGACTAACGAACAGCAATTGATTTTTATATATGTATATATAGATAATATACATGTAAATAATAATTTGAGATTTTATTGAAACACATGTCATCTAGCCAATTCTATAGTCCCTCATATAGTGTATTTTTTCAGGCTTATTTACCATGAATAACCGTTTATCATCCCAGTTTATGGCCAATATATTAGTGCCAAAATAAGCAAATATCATAAAATGAACATTGTATTTTTTGTCGCTTGTTTGACGCATTTGGTTGTTGGTCATTTTATGATGATAAGGTAATATTATGTAGTAAAATGTACGGGAGCAGACGTTATTTGTATTGTCTAGCTGGACATTGCCTTGCAAAACATTTTCGCAGTACAATATACATATGATGGTATATAATTAATATAGGGCGGTGTTCATGTCTGAAGTGAACCTTCTTTAGAATCGTTGTGATTTGAAACTCGATGAAACGAAAAAGCGACACTAAAAAGAGATCAACACATAAATATATAGGACTAAGCCTGCGAGAGAATGAGATATGAGTTTTACACTGTGCAACATAGGTCCAATTTGGACCGAAATAAATCTGATAATAATATTTTTTAGACTAAAACAGTGAAGAATTGAAGGTGATACAGAAGTTTATTTTGAATTATAATATGTTGACGGATGTTGGCTAAAGGAATTATATTTATATTAATAAAAGTTAGAGAAGAATTATCTGTGAGTATATTCTCTAAAGTTTCACTTCTAATGCGTGTGAACTGCACACACATTTTTTTTTACCAAACCACATCGCAAAGTTCTTCAACGAAATTTACCATACCAGGGTTGAACCCGGAGCCTCTGTGTTTCAGTGAACTCGCCGGCGAGGCTTAGCCTGCTTAGGTACAGAGGCCGTCATAAAATTTCAGGTTAAATCAAAACAACATTCAAATATAACAGAGTACCTTCAAAAATACACAAGAAAAGAAATATAACCTGAATTGTACTGGCAAAAAGCCTGCAGTAATATTAGTAACTACAAATTTATTCCACTTTCCCAAATCCGACAATTCTGTGTAAGCAAAGTCAGCGTGGACATTTGGCCTTTGTCCAAAGTGTACTGCGAATGCTGGCTATATCTGTCCATTTCCTCCTTTTGTCCTTATTGCAATGTAAAAGGACGTAGATAAATATGTCTCTTTAGGCTCAAAGATTATATTAAATGATATTAAAAAATCAGAAGTCAGTCGTGGAAGGCCACGACACATCTTTCATGATCAAATTGATCGTGTACTAGCAGAAGGTGATGTCAGGAGCCTTAAGAACAGACGAGCGTGCATGACAAGAGTTATGAATGTCAAAGAAGCAAGTGAGGTGTGTAAGAATAAGCCTAAATGGCGCTCTGTTGTTCGTGCCTACCTCGCAAGGGATCTGGCGCGAAGTTATGTGTGTATGTATGATATTAAAAAATGCGAATGCATATTTATGTATAAAAAAATTCTTATTTTGCCTGTTGTATATTCAATTTTAGATAATCTTCCAAATTTTACGAGAAAATTAAAAAAAAAATATTCCTTTCCTTGTCCTAAATGATTAGTTTAAATGTATTAAAAACAGTCTTCATAAGAAGTCCTAACTTATCACTTGGAAAATGATGAATAAATTAAAATATAAATAACAAATTTTGTTGTTGACTAATTTTTGACATATGCGATATCGTCCATTAAATCCTTTTATATGGCTGGGCCCGTAACAAAATGACGAAATAGTGGATATTTGTCACCTCTCTCTCTCTCTTTTCCTTTCCTTGTGCGTGGCTTGATACGCACTTGGCCATTATTCCTTACCTTTAGGTATCAGTTGTCCGAAAATTGGACAAATCACTAAAATATTACATCAATCATGTCTTTCATTACTAGTGATGCGCGCTGACGAGATATTGAAGTCAATTATTCAAATATATCGATTACTTTCAATTGTTTTCAATCGTAGTTGATCGGCTCGACTCGAGTGCTATCGTCAACGGATAGTACAGTCGTTTGGTTCGAAAAAAAACGTTAACCTGAAAAGTTTTCTGGGAGTTTTAAAAATGGATCATAATATAGATTTCGATGTGCTTTTTCCGAATTTCTACTTTGCCACATCGCATCTACGCCGCTCGCACCGCCATATTAGAACAAATTGCGCCTTATAGCAGTTTTTTATCAATATCTCTTTTCCGACAATTTATTATATGTCAAAATATTTATATACAAAATTAAACTAGAAAAAAATTACATTTTTTTTTTGTAAAAACAATAGTTTTGGCGTACAAGCGACGCAAAGTGTAAAGGGGATCGGCTATAACCAAATAATTAATCCGCTTGAGACGCTCAACAATCGGTCGACCCCAATCATCATTACGAGCTCCAGCAAGTTCTGAAATATGTAATTCTTGTGTTCTAATGAAGTAAATTGTATTATTTGTGAGAATCCATTACAAGAAACTGAAGTAATTGAAATGAAGGGAAAAGGATTAGAAGCTTTTCGTGAGTCAAATATTAAAAAAAAGGTCAACAAGATCGATAGTGGTTCATGATGCAGGTATTGCTAGAGCTCGTAATGATGACTGGGGTCAAGCGATTGTTGAGCGTCTCGAGCATGTTTGGTTGCAGCCGATGCACAATACACTTTACAAAGCTCGTACACCAAAACTATTGATTTAAAAAAAAAAACTGTTATTATACAAATTATAGGAAATGTTCTCTACTTTTATCTTGTTTTTTCATTTTATCGTAAAATGAATTGGAAAGGAAATATTGTCAAAAAACTGGCGCCATTTTTCCTATTTGGCGTCGTCAGCGACGAAGATACGTGACGGCAAAGTTGAAATTCGGAAAGAGCACATCGAAATCTATAAAATTACCCATTTCCAAAACTCCTGGAAAACTTTTCAGGTAAAACTACCAAACGACTGTACTAGGACACGCCGATGTATCATCGAGTAATTTAGAAACAACCGATGAACATCTCGATTGTGTAGTTGAGGATCGAGTCAATAATGACGTGATTGTAACTTGGGATCGACTGCGATTATCTCAACTATTAAACGGCTCGCCCAACGCTATTCATTAAGTCTATTTACCCCCAAAATCTCAGCCAACTCTATAAAAGCCCCTGACCTTTTTAATCTCGCAACCGCACTCGCAAACAAAGCGTTTCAGCGTTGGCATATTAAAATCAAACAAACGTATGAAATATTAAAGTCCGGTCGGTTACTACACCTGACCCATTTGCTAAGTAAAGTTGCTTTTTGTGTTCATATGGAAATGTTGTGTGGATATAAAAGAACTTTTACAAAATAGTTGAACGTTTCATCTAACCTTAAAATATTATTTTAGATTTTTGGTGCCGTTTGCTGTTGAAACAGTTGGACCGTGGGATCTTGAGGCCATGAGCCTCTACCAAAATTTATCAAAACCACTCATTGACGCTTCAGGCGATCAGAGGGCTGGTGCCTGCCTCGGACAACGAATCAGTGTGGCGATACAGCGAGGAAATGTTGCCAACCTTCTGGACACCTTACCAATAGAAGACGGTGATCTAGGCTCAGTGAGCTACTTATAGTCTAGTATGTGTAGTATATAATACTACTCTGTCAAAAAAGTACCGGAAAAAGATCAATAATACACAATACTTTATGCCTTCTACCGAATGAAAGCGGATGCCACGAAATGGTAATTTGAGTTTAGAAAAAAGAAAGAAGTCGGCTGGAGCCATATCTGGTGAGTAAAGTGGTTGCTCGGTGGTATTTGTTGAGTTTTTGGTCAAAAATTTGTTCACAATGATGGCCTTATGCGAAGGCGCATTATCGTGGTGCAAAATCTTAGAATTTTCTTTACACAAATCTAGCCTTATTCGTCGAATTTGCTTCTTTTAAACGCCGCATAACGCTCAAATAGAAAACAAAATTGCATTTGGAACCATAAACAAATCATCCAGTCGATACCTTTTTGGACAGAATGTATAAATACATTAAGTTTTCTTTTATTGTATTGGTGACTTGGCCACCTACACAGAATGGGGGAGGATCGCGCGGTGAAAAGAGCCTATCTGGGCAGTCCAACGACACGGCGACCAGTTGGTAGGCCCAGATATCGCTGGAGGGACGTAGTGGAGGCTGATCTGCGCGAGCTTCTTGCCGATAACTGGCAGGAGACAGCGCTAAACAGGAACGAGTGGAGTATTCTCATTTCGGAGGCCAAGACTCATTTTGGGTCGGTGAGCCGCAGCAGTTAGTTAGTTAGTTTATTGTATTAGTTTAAAATTTAATTACATACATACATACATAACTTCACGCCAGTTCCCTTGCGGGGTAGGCACGAGCGCCATTTAGGCCCATTCTTACACACCTCACTTGCTTCTTTGACATTCATAACTCTTGTCATGCACACTCGTCTGTTCTTAAGGCTCCTGTCATCACCCTCCGCTAGTACACGATCAATTTGATCATGATTGTTTTATTGCGAATCTGGCAATCGTAGCAGGTGGCCCACGTAATGGGAAGTGGTTACCATCTTCTATAGTCGTTTGAAACACCAGGAGCGAAGTCGTTGGCGCAGTAACGTAAATTGTTAACGCTTTGAATGTAAATAAACAAACGAATCTTTAACAATGCGGTCAGATTTACATTGAAAGTTTTCGTAAAATAATAAATGAATAGCATTCTTATTGCTTATCTGTATTGGCACAGTGCAATCGCGCGAAACATGTCGTTCCATTATTGAATATGCGGATTGTTCTCTGGCCAGCTGCTAGATGCCGCCTCGCTGATTCCTGAACTTGATAGCGAGATTCCACCAGCATGATATCTTGCGCGGCGCCAAATAAACATCCTGCGCTGTGCCGTATCTAATTGCTCCTTTTATCGGATACATAGCTTTCTTAATTGGTTTAGTATAAGTTTGCGCTTTTTGAGCCTTGTTAATCACTTTTTTAGAACATTTTGTGGCTTTGCATTAAAGACTTAATTGATTTATATAATCATCGCTTGGTCGCTTTTATCCCTGAAATTTTCCCGGGAGCGGTATGAAGTGGTTCGGATGCATAAAAATAGCTTATTTCGACATATTTTCCACTACAACGATAGCTTACATTATTATTTTCAATTCTGCGATGCTGCGTCCCCAGAATCCCGCGGAACTTTCAAGTCAAGTGTAGTTATATATAATTCTTGCCTCAGTCGAATCGTACATCTTTGTCTGCTTCTAAATTAAGGAAATTAATTTGAATTTAGTAGCCTCCTTTCAAATTTTCCACACAAGTACACAATTTATTCACAAAAATAATATAATCAACAAACCAATATTGTTAATTCCAAAAAAAAACCAGTCGTGTTTTAAAAACTAAACTGCACAGCAAAACAATGAATTTCAAGTTTTCACCAATGACAACACCGAAGAAGTATTTTATAGTTAAATTTCGTGCTACATAGGATGTACTGTGCATGTTTATTTCAATATTTTAAAGAACATCAATTAAATAATATAACTCCTGCTATCGTTTAGTTCCAGTACATTTTCTTCTTCATGAACAACTGAAAGCTTTAACAGCGGTGTTACATCATGAATTTATGACCTTTATCTTCTTTATAAATAGAAATGAATCGTAGAAATGTCTGAACGCGGATTACTTGAGATCGATTTTTTTTTATTTTTTTTTTATTGCAGGAGTTCAGCAATCAGGCAGACGGCCCACTTGATGGAAAGCGGTTACCATCGCCTATGGACATTTGCAACACCAAAGGTGCTACAAATGCACTGCTGCTCTCTTAAAGGAGACTGGAACCTGGTCACTAATGCCGGAACACAACACAAGGTTGTTATGGTGGCATACTCTAGACCAGCGGTGGTCGCCATCCAGTCGAACAAAAATACCCTACCACCTGGCTGTGGGTTGTTTAGTCGCCTCTTACGACAGGCCGCCCGGCCGCAGGAAATTGTATTCTTTCTCCGTTCCTGCACGGATGACTTTACCGATTTCGATCAATTTTTGTGTGTGTGTTTGAATGGGTCTCCGGATGGTTTAATTCGCAATCCGAACTGGTAGGTAGCGCTGCGATCGGGTCCTAGATTTTTATTTTTTCAGGGCAGGACAACGTCTAGCGAGACCTCTTTATTAGAAACTAAATTGATTTATAATATTCTGTTTTCCAATAAACAATTAGGTGCTGTCTGTATTCTTACGATTATTAGTAAAAGATATTGATTACTATTCTGCACATACACACATTACATTGCATTAAAAATGTATAAATAGCAGTTGATAAAATCTCGATTACTTGTATTTTCCTTATCGTATTCGAATCTCAAGGATAATCACCTAACAAAATGCATATAAATGATCAAACCACGAGGAAATTAATATCTGATAAATGTTGTTACACTGGTATAACACAGGTGGTATGGCCATGTAATGAGAAGGGATGATAGTCACGTGACAAGAAGAATGTTAAACTGCAAGATTGTTGGGCACAAAGGTAAAGGTAGACCAGAAAAGAGATGGATGGATTGTGTGAAAGACGATATTAATATGATGATTAGTGTTATGACTAGGGTTATCACCCGTACAATATGTAGTATCGCACTATACTTTAGCCAATTGTACTATATACTATAGAAAAAGAATATAGTACAAATGTACTATATTTTCATCGCTATTTCAATAATCGCGATTTTTGTTCAAATTCTTATATTTAAAAAATAATAGATCTTTGCTGGCCAAAGAAAAAAGTAGTAATATATACACATAGAAAATTGAATGAAATAAATAAAATATTACATAAATGGTGAAAAACAAACGTGTCCTCCTATTTTTCCCCTAAATTTCTTAAAAACTTAAAAATACTAACTATATTTTCTTCAAAAAAAGGTGACAACCCTAGGTGTGACAGAGGATGTTTGTCAGAATGAGGAGTGTAGAAGGAAAAGACATATTGTGCCGACCCCAAATAATTGGGAGAAGGTAAAAGAAAAGACAGAGTATGTTGTTACACTCTTGATAACACTTTCGGTTCCGTTACAATAGCACATATTTTATGCTGTGCTCGTCACTTAGTACGCGGGAACTTGAACATTACCTTCTTATCCTCAGAATACTACAAGATACGAAATAGAAAGCTCTTGAAAATTTAAGATTCGATTCGCTTTAGTACGCAGCAGTTCTTTAGAACGTTTCTCTTGCACACCGTGGGGATTTGGAATGAGCTCCCAGCCGTAGTTTTCCCACAGCGCTACAATATGGGGTTTCTTAAAAAGGGTATCATAAAATTTGTTCGAGGCCGGCAGCGTGTTAGGTGACGTCCATAGACGACGATAACCGCTTTCTATCAGGTGGACCTTCTGCCTGTCTGCTGAACTCCAAATATTAAATAAAGATGAAAATTCTGGGGTCATAGTTCATCACAGCCAACCGGCGTCCAACAAGCGTCGCAGTCCACGGGTCGGGTGGATGTTTCGTTGTCAACCAGTGATCGTCGCGTGAACCCCGAAATACCGAGTAGTCTGTCAGCGCTTACTACTAGGTTTACTGTTTACATGTGGACAGTTTGCGAGCAAACAATTCGGTGTTGCTCGGGTGTCGACTAATCTAATGAGCTTTATTTTATATTTTTTTTTATCGAAATTCGGTTTAGTCGTTTCGAAGCTTATATGACAAAAATTCTAAACCCGGTCATGTATGAATCTAAATAGCAGTTATTACTTAAATTTGTGATGTGCTGTGTTAGTATTGCTTTTAGAGTGTCTACTTTCAATTCTTGCCATAATCATACATTTTGCAATGTATATACATACATACATACATAACTTCACGCCAGTTCCCTTGCGGGGTAGGCACGAACAACAGAGTGCCATTTAGGCTTATTCTTACACACCTCACTTGCCTCTTTGACATTCATAACTCTTGTCATGCAAGCTCGTCTGTTCTTAAGGCTTCTGACATCACCTTCTGCTAGTACACGATCAATTTGATCATGGAAGGTGTGTCGTGGCCTTCCACGACTTCTGCATCCATCTACTTTTGCATTGTATATCTGTTTAGTCATTCTTTCATCATGCATTCTTTCCACATGCCCGAACCACCGGAGCATTCCTTTCCTTACCTTCACCCCGACACTCTCTTTCAGACCAACTCTCTTTCTTACTTCGGTATTACGAACGCGGTCCGCGAGCGTCACTCCGCAGATTTATATAATATGCAATGTATATAATATGGAAAAATACTGCAAAACAATAGAAAATCAATTTCCGTATCAAAGCACCATTGAATCGGAACACGAATGTAATTGCGTATTTTCACAGAGAATATTGAAAGAAACATTCGTCATCTGTAGTATAAATGTTTCTCGTACAAATATTGGAGCGAGGTATCAATTAATTTGATTGAATTGCTCATATTTGTCTCTGCCTTTCTGAGATTTCCGATTCTACGAACTTTTTGAAGTAAAACTTCTTTAGAATCGATGTGATTTGAAACTCGATGAAACGAAAAAAAGCGACATTAAACAGAGATATTTAATCATATCCGTGCAGAAACGGAGAAAGAATACAATTTCCTGCGGTCGGGCGGCCTGTCGTAAGAGGCGACTTAACAACCCACAGCCAAGTAGTAGGGCATTTGCCTGACTGGATGGCTACCACCCCTGGTCTAAAGTATGTCGCCATAACAACCTTGAGTTGTGTTCCGGCATTAGTGACCAGGTTCCAGTTTCCCTTAAGAGAGCAGTAGCGCATTTGTAGCAACTTTGGTGTTGCAAATGTCCATAGGCGATGGTAACCGCTTTCCATCAAGTGGGCCGTCTGCCTGTCTGCTGATCTCCTGCAATAAAAAAAAATCATATAAACACTATGCTCATAAAGATAGAGTTGGAAATATTCTGAAGTTCATAAATCAAATTGAAACGAAAAGAGCATTTGTTCTATTTTAGTTATCATAAGCAGCTCCTGTCATTTGTTGAAAACATGGAATCTGAGTAATATGTGTTATAATATATCTTAATATGTAATATTTTGCATTTAAATATAAAATAATTTTGAGCTTGGTAAAAATATTATAAAAATAATAAATCTTATAATAATTACCCTAATACTCCTGATACTCTATATTTATCTCATTCTCTCGTAGGCTACTTTTATGAAGTTTCACTTCTGCCGTGTGTGAATCGCACACACATAATTTATTATTTTCATAGATTCATGTTTAGACTTGATGTACTCCAAAGTGTGATTCGCACATCTTGGCCTAAACCCAAAACCATAAAAATATAAGCATAGTTTGCGGCCCAAGATTCTTGAGCGATCATCTTGGCATGGACCAAGGCGATCGCCCACTGTCCATGAGGACAGTAGTATTGCAGTTCTTTTTCGAGAAAAGGGCTAATGTGACACATAATATTTTCGATATGTCGATAAATAGCATCAAATTGGCTATACTCAATGCGTAAAGCGATTTCTACTATTGGGCCGACCGCTCAAGACCCGTGCCGGGAACTATATATACATTCGCAAATAAGTACATAATTACGTCCCAATTTTTGAATGACGCCGTTGCAATATATAATGCCTGCTACACCTGGGATGTTAACGTTAGTGACTGACTCATGCATATGTAGTCAAGGATTTAACGCATTGTTTGAATGTTAATGACGTTAAACATCGACAGATCTCATTATTACACTAATATAGCTAATCATTGACGGCGTTAATTTTAACATTATAAGTAAATCGTATTTGGACCCAATCAAACCATCATAACAAATAACTGGTCGTTATGGCAATACGAACAACGTTTCGTTAACAAAGTTAAATTTCATTAACATTTAAGTTAGTTAAGAAACGAGTTAACTTGCGAAAAGGGCGAATTTAGTCATTATTATTTTATATTTATTAACTAAAGCTAAAGCAAATTAGGCTCTTTACATGTATTATTTTTGTATGTAACTGTACATAGTTTCAACATATGTTTGCCTCGCTTACTTATCCTTGAACTAAGTTCTTCAATTTTAGACATTAAAATTGGGTTACACTATTATTATTTCTGCATTATAAATATCCTTTTGCATGCAATACTAGTCTCTAAAGTTACGTAATAAGTACTGGTATTGCGTGCGTGAATGTTGTTTGCAAAAGCCCGTGCCACTTAATCAGTTGAACGCCAATGTGTTTGATCAATGGCCACCTCTCATTATTGGTCAGATCCCAGGTTGCGAAGTCGATAATCATATACGAAAGTTACTGTGAACCAACATTGGAACATTGGGGCCAGAGGTTAAAAACGAAATAATGCAAAAGGTATATATATATTGTTACAAGTTAGCGGGACTCGAATTAAAATGCCGTTAGAATTACTATAGAGTTTATTAAAACTATACAAACACGTATAACACAGGCAAAAATATAACCGAACACAACAAATCCAAACGTAATCCAGAAGGTCGTAATTCAACAAAACGCGCGACTCCCGAATGTACACACGTCACGCCATTATCGTAGTTGTAGCCTAACGGCCTCATCCCTCAATCAGCCCATCGTTTTATACTTCACAAATGCGAATATCCGGCAACGGCACACAATTTCCTTGTAATCGTAATCCGCACACGTGGTTGATGATGCAGCCGTAAGTGGCCGTAAACGAGTACAATAGAACAGTCGGCTGTTCTCTACGATAACTAGAAACGTATGACAATAAATAAGTGAACAAAAGAAGACGATCATAAAAGGATTATAACTAATTCTTTTTTTTTTTATAGCTGGAGTACAGCAGACAGGCAGACGGCCCACCTGATGGAAAGCGGTTAACGTCGCCTATGGACGTTTACAACACCAGAGGTGTCATCAACGCGCTGTCGGCCTCGAAGCAATTTTACGACGCCCTTTTTAAAAAAAACCCATATCGTAGCGATGTGGGAAAACCACGGCTGGGAGCTCATTCCAAATCCCCACGGTGCGCAAGAGGAACGTTCTAGAGAACCGTTGCATACAAGAGCGAAGCGGCTCTAGGAAGTGGGGATGAACGCCCAGCCGATGGCGTGCGGTGCGGTGGTAAAAAGAAGACGAAGGCACCATTCTAAACAGTTCCTCGGAACACTCCCCGTTGTATAGTCGGTAGAATACGCAAAGAGACGCGAAGTCTCTCCGAAGGCCAAGCGTATCCAAACCGTCTGTGAGTATGGGATCGTCGACAATGCGAACGGCTCGACGTTCGATGCTGTCCAGGGGATTTAGCTGGTAGGCGGGTGCTCCAGCCCACAAATGTGAGCAGTACTCCATATGCGGCCTCACCTGGGCTTTATAAAGCACAAGACGTTGCCGCTGAGTGAAATACTGCTTGGCCCGGTTCAAATACCGACAGGTAATAAAATGTGCTTTTACACATTTGTACGTGGAATTTCTCTTTGTCGGGGCCTAGGTTGTAACAATATGTTAAAGTCAAAGATCGATATGCAGTCTCTTCCCGGAATGACTGCTTTATCCTAGGTTTGATCAAGGCCTTTCGACAAAACCCGAAATAAATTCCAATTTCGGCCTTTGACTAAAGTATTTTTAGTCAAACGTCGAACGTAAAATAATCTGTTTCGGGCTTTGCCTAGTCGATGTTAGAAGCGACTAAGCCAGACTTGGTGAAATGTCGATTCATACTGCACTTGTTACATGTTTAATGACTGTATAAATTAGTCTCTCCTAGGTTAGACCAAAATTCGTTAGTCAAAATCAGAAAAACGTCATTCGTTTGGACTTTGACTATGACTTTGACAGAACTGAGGTTTGACTAGTCAAACCTAGGAGCGCCAGAGCTTCGATATTTCATGATAACATATAAATTAAAATCTTATAGAATTAGTGGAGTAATACATTTTACGTCAATATACCTACCTACCTATATTGATTGATTACCAGCTATATCTATCATTTAGTTCGCGTGAGAATTTGACGTTATATCTTATAAACCCTCCCGGATTTCGAAATTAAAGATACATTAAATTTTAAGATATGTTTAGTTCGGCTTTTAATTTTTGATTTTTTTCAAAAACTATTGAGTCACAGTCAAAAATTCTAGAAACGGTTATTCATGGCGTATTTTTTGAAATCATAGCTAGAAAATGTAATTATTTATTGTATTGTGTATACGTACATTGAGGTATGCAATTATATCAATGAAATACTGAATTAAAAACAATCTTTTTCTTAATACGTGGTTTTATTGAACATTACAAAAAGTTAGAAGAAAACAATGACAGCTTACAGCCGGGCTACAAAAAAAGTCGCAACAAAGCAGGTAAAGGAACCAGTCTATACACCTTACAGTGAAATAAAATTAATTAATGTCATAACATTGAGAAACAAACTTCTCTTCAAAGAATAATTTCCTTAATCAGAATATTAGTGTTTTATAAGCGAATTAGTAGGTAAATGCTCAATAATATATTCGTACAACAACTATTACTGGTTGTCACTAAACCAACCACATTTCGCAGTAATATTATTATTGTAAATCACTGTGGATTTGTTAACAAAATTCGCTGTTATTGCCACAATAAATCATGTAGATAGAAAGACAAATGACTAGAATGACCGATTGAAATACACAATTTTATTAATAAACATTAAAATTGTAATACTAACCAATGCTAGCGAAAGTACGCATTGCCATGACGCTGTATTTTTAACTGAACTGCAAAAGCGTAATCTTTTTGGCTATCTTCGTCTGTCCCATCGGAATGACATATGTCGCGGTAAAAAACAATATACAGACAAACTAAGAACCACCTCCTTTTTGCAGTCGTTTAAAAAGGATACCTTTTAAACGACTGCAATGTTAGTGGTGATCCGACATACTATGAACTATACATTGTTTTGCCTTGGAAGATTAATTTTGTTCATTACATGATTTTTACAATCAAGTACTCTATTTACATACATACATACATAACTTCACGCCAGTTCCCTTGCGGGGTAGGCACGAACAACAGAGCGCCATTTAGGCTTATTCTTACACACCTCACTTGCTTCTTTGACATTCATAACTCTTGTCATGCACGCTCGTCTGTTCTTAAGGCTCCTGACATTACTCTATTTAATGATGGTTAAACGTCTTAGTCAAGTTAAAGAACATCCAAACTTAGATGTTAAAGTAAAAATTGTTTTAAATTAACCATCTAAATACACAATTCAACTAAAACTTTATTCAAATTGTAAGGAAAAAGATGTATAGCTTTGTATAGTTTTATTTAAATCCGTTCAGTAGTTTTCACGTGATTCTCTAATAGACAGACAGATCAACAAAAATTCTATGTTGCTTTTTTGGAATCTTTTAGTTTGAATTAGCTCCTCTGATACTGCTGCCCAGGGCTGGGCAAAATACGTGGTTTCCTTTAATTGAAATACAAATTACAAAATACTGTCTCGCATGTATTTAAAATACGAAATACAAAATACTTTTAAGTCGGGTATTTAAAATATAAAATACAAAATACAGCATTTCAACTATATGTATTTAAAATACAAATTACAAAATACAAAATACCGTCAGGTGTTAGGTTATGTAAATAAAATACTCACAAAAATCAAATAATAATCATTATTAGGTCCCTTGCCTATGAAATTGGCGTTTTTTCTGAAATAAGTTAACCAAATATTATTATATTTTTTTATTCTAATCTCCACGGCCTTGAAGATAGGGATATTTCCATCTTGTAGGTACGCGTAGATTTTGGTGGTTCCACCCGAATTTATGCGTGAGTATATCGGTCCCATGGCAGGGAATGCACAAAGACTAAAACAGCTTGCTTTTTTGAACTCGTTCATGAGGTGATCGACAAAGTTTTTGGGCAGTATCCTTTAGCAGAGGTAGTCATAATCGAAATTTTAATGCTCATTACGTTGAGTGGTTGGGTTCCTCGAGAATTGATCTGTCAGGAACTACTGCCTACGATTTTGCTCTCGCTCATGGATTCACTCAGCTGTCCAAGGAAACTTTTGTCGGGCGTCTCTTCCACCTCTGCGCACAGTGGACGACCGTCTGGTACACGCCGCCAAAGATAAAGTCAATCTTCTGGGTGAAATCTTTGCGGCCAATTCAACTCTTGAGATATAGGAGAAACTCCACCTACAATCCCTGTGTGAGTCTAGAATGTTGGAGGTGCGCTTTACTCAAAAAGCAGTCCGATGTGCTCTCTTCTCCCTCGACGTCAAAAAGTCTTCTGGCCCTGATGGCATTTCTGCCATTGTGCTGCAGACGTGTTTAGCTGAGCTATCCCCAGCCAGTCCTTGCCCGACGTTTCACTCTCTCTTACTGCAAGGGTTGTGTCCTCGCTTCGTGGAAGATTGCCCACGTGCACCTTGTCCCCAAAAAAGGGTACGTAACAGATACGTCGAATAGGTTTATAGCAATAACCTGTTTACTCTCAATAGTGATGGAGCGCATTATCAACGCGCAGTTCCTGTGTTACGTCGAAGATTACCAGCTGCTAAACGATCGGCAATACGGCTTCCGCCACAGTCGCTCAGCTCAAGATCTCTTGGTTTACCTAACCTACCGTTAGGCTGAAGCCATTGAGAGCAAAGAGGAAGCACTGGCAGTTAGTCTAGAATTCTAGATATTGCTAAGGCCTTCGACCGGGTCTGGCACAGGGCTCTTCTATCGGAGCGGCCATCGTATGAAATACCCGAAGGGCCTTGCACCTGGCTATCCATCTCTTTTGATGAGCGCAGCATTCGAATCGTTGTCGACGGTTGTTGCTCAAGTTTCAAGCCCATCAACGCTGGTGTGCCCCAGGGTTGTGTGCCATCGCCAACGTTGTTCATCTTACATATCATTTATATGTTGTCTATTCGCAACATTCATTCCAATGCGAATGACAGCACAGGCGATGCGCAGTACTCTGGTCGTGCAAACGTCCCTCGATCATTTGTGGAGGAAACTTGGGTTAGACTTGTATCTGAGTAGAGTATTCCTTAGAGAGAGTCTCTGAATGGGGGAGACAAAACCTTGTCCATTTCAACCCCAAGAACACATAGGTCTGCGTATTATCTGCCAAAAAAACTCCATTCGAGCAATCGCTTCAGTTCCAAGGAACTCCCCTTACCACCTCCAAGAGTATTGGGATCCTCAGTGTTGACATCGCGAACGATGTTGAGGGGCTATCTTGAAGGCAAGGCAAAACTTGCCTTTAAGAAGCTGGGAATGTTAAACCGGTCTAAGCAGTATTTCACACCGCGGCAACGCTTTGTGCTTTGTAAAACCCAGGTGAGCCCGCATATGGAGTACTGCTCACACTTTTGGGCTGGAGCACCTGGCTACCAACTCGATCCCCTAGACAGTATTCAACGTCGAGCTGTTCACGTTGTTGATGATCCCATACTCACAGATGGTCTAGATACGCTTGGCCTTATGAGAGACTTCGCTCTCTCTACGTATTCTACTGACTGTATAACGGAGTGTATTCGGAAGAACTGTATAGAATGGTGTATTCGTCCTCTTTCTACCATCGAAACGCTCACCATGTGTTGGGATTTCACCCCCCCTTCCTTAAGCCGCTTCGCTCACGTACGCAACGGTTCTGTAGAACCTTTTTCCTGCATACTGTGGGGATTTGGAATGAGCTCCCAGCCGAGGTTTTTCCACAGCGCTACGATATGGAGTTCTTCAAAAAGGGTGTCATAAAATTTCTTCGAGGCTGGCAGCGGGTTGATGAAACCTCTGGTGTTGCAAATGTCCATAAGCGACAGTAACCGCTTTCCATCAGGTGGGCCGTCAGCCTGTCTGTTGTGCTCCAGCTATAAAGAAAGGTCGAAATTTCCAGAATGGAAGCGGGAAAACCAATAACAAGTGGTACGTTCATTGTAGTGTTCGCTCATAAAGGTTGTTGATGTTGCTTGTTGCTCTTGCCGCGTTGCTGCCACTACGGTACTCTTATTCCATAATTACTCGAATTTTTAATTATCCATGATGACGAAAAAGATTCAAATGCGAAGAAAACATAACACTTATCAATAAACAAATGACTAATTTTAAAAAAAGAATTTCATGTTTTCAAAGTAAAATTAATTTGAAATTATATATCTTAGCAAAACAAAAATATTTCTTTTAAATAGCCAGTACTGCAGAACTTACCTAATATTTAGCGGTCACAATTTTCTTATGAAACTTATGAAACCTATCGAGCGCTATTTTCTGAAGAACACACCCATCAATAAGGTAGCTAAATGTATTTTGTGAAATGTATTTTGCAACCATAAGTATTTGAAATACTAATTACAAAATACCTCAGCGTCAGGTATTTGAAATACTAATTACAAATTACATTTTTAACAAGTAATTGAAATACAAATACAAAATACGTATTTGTATTTCAATTACGTATTTCAATTACAAGTATTTCAAATACTGCCCAACCCTGCTGCTGCCCCACCGCTGGCACCCATTTCACAGTAAAAGTACTGTGGCGCCGTTGCGCCTAGTTTAATCAATTTAGCAGCGTGGCAGTGTAGCGGTGGCGGTGTAATGTATACGCGCACTAAGAATTAAAGGTCACGTAGGACAAAAGTCGAGTTGTATGTTTGAAGTTGGCATTATTTAGTTTAATGCGTGGCATTAGACATGTAATTTAAATTATACCTGTAGAACAAAAACCGCGTCGCTTAAGCATTCCTCTAACTTTCATGAAACTGAAACAACGCAACTCGCAACTACTAAAGTTCGCCTCTTCAAACTTTTCCATTATACAACGTATTAAACTTTGTAAAACCATACGTGTATGTTAAAATAACTCTGTTCTTGTTTTAATGAAGTAATTTTACTTTCATTTACCTTCTCATACAAAATAGTTCAGTAGCTAAGGCGTCGGCTATAATGTCCAATGAGGTAGATTTTTATATCTGCATTTTTTTATCCGTCTAGGAACGGAGAAAGAATACAATTTTCTGCGGTCGGGCGGCCTGTCGTAAGAGGCGACAAAACAACCCACAGCCAGGTGGTAGGGCTTTTGCCCGACTGGATGGCTACCACCCCTAGTCTAAAGTATGTCGCCATAACAACCTTGAGTTGTGTTCCGGCATTAGTTATCAGGTTCCAGTCTCCCTTAAGAGAGCAGCAGCGCATTTGTAGCACCTTTGGTGTTGCAAATGTCCACAGACGATGGTGTCCGCTTTCGATCATGTGCCGTCTGCCTGTCTGCTGAACTCTTACAATAAAACATCGAATAACTTGTAGAAGCCCTTTTACTTTCACCAACCTTTCTCCTTTAGCACAATGTTCTACTGAACACCTCATTAGCATACGCCGGTCCGATTATCGATGTTATAATCGATTCTGTGCCGATTCAAACGAGTATTCAGATTTGATAAAGGTTAGTAGGGCTTTTTAGATATCTACTTTGAATACCTTTAATTTACAACCTATATTACAAACACAAGGTACAAACATGTCTACTAGAGCGCTCACAAAGTTTTAATTGAAACTATTTGGTTTAAAAGGACACAACATTCAATGAATGACATTGAATCACTCTGATTAATTCATCAACATTGAAAGACAGGAATAAATCGACTAATACCGGCTTAACCTGTGTATACAACTATCTAAAGCATTCTAGGTTCATCTTCTTTATCAAAAGTAGATAATATAGTATTATATTGCATATAGTTATATGTTTATTATGTTTAAATAGTTACATTTTATCACTATATCTTGTATATGTATATATCTCATGTGTATATATGTATATATAGTATAGTTATATATTTATTATTAAAATGTAAGTAATCGTACAATAATTATGTATATGACCATCGCCACTCCTAATCAGCATTATTATTGCCACGGGTTGTCTGGAAGAGATCGCTTTTTAGCGATAAGACCGCCCTTTATACACAATTAGAATTAGTAATAATAATTTAGTAGTTGCAATTAGTAGTAGGAATTAAGTACTTCGTAAGTTTTCTGTAATGATGTACATTAAAGTCTTATCTATCTATCTATAATATATCGTGTATGTAAGTAGAAATATACTAAAGGAAGTGGATACGCTTTCATAATTATATTATTGGGCCCAGATTTAAAAAGTTAGTGATTTTAAGATTTATTTTTTATTTATATTGTATTTTTTTTAATAATTGTAGTGGATTAAGTTATTTGAAGGATTAATCGTGTGGTGTTGAGTATTTTTATATTATTAATTGTTGAAATCCATTCACATAAATTTAATGGATTAATGTAATCAATAACTCATTTTATTTGCGACCTTATTTTTGAGATTTCTCGTGTCCCGGTAACACGCGCAAAGTACATCACTAAATAGATTACTGAATGTACACACGTCTTGCTTCGCTTGTGTTTATCGTTTGACTGCCACATCTCGCAATTGGGGCATTGCTTTATACTGTACAAATGCAATATGTCTGCTCGGTCGCGTGGACCGAACTTCCTAGAATCACACCTGGCTAATGACTACCATAAAAGATTACAATACACAATGGGCTGTTTTTCTAATCACAAAGTAAACAAAAGAAGTCCAAATGCCGAAAAGGTAATAAAATGTGTTTCTACAGGGCTGCAGGTGTGAATTCCTCTTTGGCGGCACCTAGGTCATAACAATATTTAATTCTACTATATTACATTTAATTAATTAACGTCCATTGAAGCTAGTTAAGGTCATTGTCCTCTAATAAACGCATTCTACATTTTAACTTTGATATTTAAACCATAACAATGCGGATCTGGATTATCAACAACAACAATCTTAGTCAAAATACAGACAACAAATAAAATATTGATTAAGTATCTAAGGAATGCTTATCGATTCTGTTACTGATAAAGTAGTTCATAATTTATTACTTATGTTATAACGTAAAGAAGGCGTGGCGTGCCTTCCTACTATCATGAGCTAGCTGTATTTATTGATTTTATTTATTTGTATTTTTTTATTTCACGAGTTCAGCAGACAGGCAGACGGCCCACCTGATGGAAAGCGGTTACCATCGCCTATAGATATTTGCAACACAAATGCGCTGCTGTTCTCTTAAGGGAGTCTGGAATCAGGCCACTAATGCGGGAACACAACTCAAGTTTTTATGGCGGTATACTCTAGACTCTTGACCAAGCAGACCAGGGGAGGTAGCCATCCACACGGGTATGTATCCTACCACCTGCCAATTATGGCCGATTAGGCTACATTTCTGGCTAAAATAGGGTACCTAAGCCACATACGAGCACACGACGAACTTAAAAATAAAGGTCTTACATTCAAGGCGGTAGCTGTATTCGAAATTTATTTAGACAGTATTATTCGGTAGCTAAAAACAAAAAAAAGCGGTTTTTTTTTTAATTCTTCCGCTATCCTCTGTGTCTGTGGGTAGAGCTTTTATATCGATGGTTAAAAGGCTATTTGTTTTAAACGACATTATTAAAAAATTTCGGGAGAAAAGTTAGAAGTTTCAAACGACCCAGAAAAACACATTACTAACGAACTATGTACCATACTTAAAAAAAGAACATCTATAGATTGAAACTAGACATCAGATTCTTTATATTTCTTTAAGTTGAGACATTAGGATAAAACAAACCCATAGTGTTATTAAATCTCACACAAAATGTCGCTTAAAACAAATAGCCTTTCAACCCTCGATATGATTTTACATAACTTTTGCTTACTTTCTACTTATCACATGTCTATCCTATAATACTAACTTGTGTTTATATTATTTATAAATTAATATATTAATACATATACATAATTTTATATCCATATTGTTTTACTGCTTTAACTATTGGATGTTACAATATTTAGGAAAAAAACATACTTTAGTTGACGACGTTCCTTCCCTAGATTATTACTAAATTATATCGTGGGATCAAAGGAGTATAAAGCGGTCGCCTTTAGAAAATCGCTTTGTGAAATCGACACGTGTTTAGATATGCTGGTTACTGTAAGACATAGTATTAAGGTTGACTGTATTTTCGTCATATGAATCTGCGGATGTGACCTCTTTAGGCCTTAGGACCTTTGTTTCATCTATGTCGCCACAAAAGCGTAAAATTATCAGAAAGGATGACAAGAAAGAAAACTTTTTTATTTTTTTATTGCAGGAGTTCAGCAGACAGGCAGACGGCCACTTGATAGAAAGCGGTTACCATTGCCTATGGACATTTGCAACACCAAAGGTGGTACAAATTCGCTGCTGCTCTCTCAAGGGAAACTGGAACCTGGTCACTAATGCCGGAACACAACGCAAGGTTGTTATGGCGACATGCTTTAGACAAGGGGTGGTAGCCATCCACTCGGGCGAATGCCTTACCACCTCGCTGTGGGTTGTTTTGTCGCCTCTTACGACCGGCCGCCTGGCCGCAGGAAATTGTATTCTTTCTCCGTTCCTGCACGGATAAAACTTATTATTACATAAGTAAAAGATCAAGATTGTGGCCTTGAAATGAAATAACTGTTATCTAATCTTGGTGAGTCTTCGATTGTTTAAATGATATTGATAAAATTATCACACGCATATTATAAACGCTGTTTGATAAAGAACTAATTTATTTAACTGATATTGTTATATCATTTTATATTCAACATTTCATCTGGTTTTCGGACGCTTCCTCTAAATCAAGGTACATACACACATACATACATAACTTCACGCCAGTTCCCTTGCGGGGTAGGCACGAACAACAGAGTTCCATTTAGGCTTATTCTTACACACCTCACTTGCCTCTTTGACATTCATAACTCTTGTCATGCAAGCTCGTCTGTTCTTAAGGCTCCTGACATCACCTTCTGCTAGTACACGAAGTACACACAGTAAATCAAGGTGGTGTAATAAAAAAGGAACTAGAATCTTTAGCTAGGTTTTATTATATAAATAGACCCTTGTAAGCCTTGCATTCCCGTGACGTAGTTAGGGACTATATACAATCTATAAGATTATAAAATCCTAAAATATTAAAAAAAACACTGGAAAAGACTATATAAACGATGGAGAACACGATGTATTTAGTTTTTTAGATTTCTTGCCTGTTTGTTCTGGATTTACGTGAAAATTACTGGGCCGATTTCCATGCGGTTTTCGGTGATCGACAGCTAATTGTTAGACTTAAGCTCTGCGCTACTTTTTATTCTTGGAATCCCGCGGGAATTTTTCTGGGCATGAATTAAAATGCCCAGATTAAAAAAAAAACAAATTAATTCCAATGTGATGTTTTTACTGATCGAATGCAAACTTTATGTAATAAAATGTGTGATATTTATATTCCGTGAATCCCGCGGGAAATATCCCGGGAGCGGTTTGAAGCTGTTCGGATGCATAAAAGTTAGCTTATTCCGATACAGTTTTTACTAAAACGATAAATTATATTCTTTTTTTTAAATACTTTGTGTCCAGGGAATACCCACGGGAATTTCAGGTCAAGCGTGGAAGAAGTCGCTGGCATATCCTAGTTTTTAATAATATTCCTATTGGTTGAAGGGCCATTTTTTTAACGAGGGGAAATGCGATTGAGTACCTGTGTGGTATTTGCCACGTTGGGGTGGTGCTAGCAACACCGAAGAAATAGTATGATCAGTCGGGGATACCCACTAAAACCCCTCTGTGTTCATTCGTCTTATGCCAGGGGCATGAGTAAACTGCGTGATCACTTCACGAGCCTTGGCAGGTTGAAGGGCCTATCTGAACTGTGACCTATTACAGATGTTGTATCATCGCATAAATGCAATAATGTACTTTCACCTCTACGTGAAAGTAGGTTTCTGTGCCTTTAGCTTTTCTGTCTGTAATAGTATATTTATATTAACTGACAAACAAGTAGGCCACTGTCATAATTTGGACAGTGGACGATCTTTGGGTCTTTTTAATGACGACAAACGCACAAACGATGAGACGACGAGGGACTTTGTGATTGGCTAAGAAATATTTCAAGCCGTGGTAGCTTAGCGGTTAACACACTCGCGTCGTGTACTCAAAAGAGGCGAGTTCTAATCCTGGCCTGAAAAGCATGCACCATTTAAGTAGTTTTCTGATACTAATGTGTATATTGGTACAATTACCCACGTGCTAACAACGATGAAGGAAAACATCATGACGAAACCTGCACATCGAGATAAACGATGTGTCATATCCGCCAAGCTATCTTAGACAAGGAGGCCCTAGTCCAGCAGTGGGACGTTTGGAGGATATTATAATTATTACATTGTTAACTCAAATATATGTAGTTATTATGGCTATAAAGAGACATAGGAGAGTAATATATAAAGATAAATATGTAATAACTTACCTTTTATACTACTGACCCATTTGTAATTAATTTCCTAATTGAATTGGCCGTCCTAAAAACAACATGATAACATATCGTGTGTATTTCATCCACGCATACGTATTACGTGCCTATGAATTAATCTTCCAGAAAATAGAAATAAATCAAGAAGTAGTACATATTTCCAAGCTAAGCAAATTATGCCTATGTTATGAATATCGTAGCGCATTAGCATCCAAAGCAAGATAATTATAATCATCCGAGCGTTAAATCCCGGTTACGTCCGGAGTGTACACTCCGACGCCAGGGTCCGCTTTCCTACTTTGTCTTCTCCACTTCGCGCAGTCTGCAGCATCCTCCGTTTTGCGTCCATTGCTACGCATGGCATCCTTTACAACATCAAGCCAGCATTTCTTGGGCCTTCCCCTTCGACCGAGAACTGGCGGCGTGGCTAAATTTTTGTCCCTCACGTAATTAGCCGGTCTGCGTAAAACGTGGCCGTGCCAATGTAAGCGGCTCTCTTGTAGTTTGTCTCGCAAGTCACGGACATGAGGATTGCCGCGGATGCGGGAGTTCTTGACGCAGACTTTTCGCGTGATTCTACAAATCCATCACAACCAAACCTATAAAATATTGGTATAAATGTATCCAGTAAGCAAGCTACGTTAGTTATTAGTGTCATGGCTATTATCTGAACTAACCAAAACTTGTACTGTATAAACAGATCCTAATGCCAGAATGGACTTATGGGATGCAGTTGTGGGCTTGTGTTAAACCCATCACATACACACATACATATTATCATGCTTTCTCCCAAAGGGGTAAGCAGGGACGATGGGCCTATATACGAGACATTCTTGATTTATATTAATTAATTTTTTTAACAAACCTACTTAAAAAAACATTCTTTAAAAAAGAAAATTCGTAATTTTTTATTAAGATTTGTGGAAAACGGTTTGTCGTAAGTAAGCTCTGTCAATTTCAAAAATGTGGGATGTGTACTCCATTTAAGTAGCTCTTAATTTTTTTATTGCCAACAGAATTCAAGTAAAGATAAAATTTCGCATTATTTAACGTTGTGAATTAATCAATAGATTTATTACGACCACCTGTTTCGATTTTTTATCACGTCCTTCTTATTTTATATCTACAGCAAAAGAATTTGGCCTTGATCGTAATAACTTCCAAATGTCGCCGGTGGTAAAAATTAAACATTTCTTGATCACGTATTTCGCAGTTTTTCTATGCTATCGTTACGAAAGCGAAATGAGCAAATTCAATATTTAAGAGAAGTGGGCCAGCTGAATGATGTGGTGTCACAGTGTCATTTTATCAGTGGTTAAGTATTAGTTAAAGTTATGCATAGCTAATTTTTATAACGCAAATTAAAGACTCCTAAAATAATTTTTAAAAAGATAAAAGTCTCAAAATGCTTTTGTATGATTTGAACTGCACGTTAGTTCTTTTTCAGAAGTTAATATAAATATTCAGTTAGCATACGTGAGAGTCATATGAGTGATGCACAGATGGCGATGTTCGTTTAATTCAATTATCGCACAATTTATAGTTTTTTTTTAATAAATTCGTTGTCAGTTTATTACAGACTAACGCTGAATATAATCACAATCTAAATGTGCTGTAAAATTTAGTAAATTGCGTCAACTATCCATTACAATTACTATCTAGATACTTTATAGTGGCTAGCTTAAAAGTTTGTTAAAGTCGTCGTTCCAAGAGTCTAGGGACACTCAACACCACTTCTACCGAGAGATTCAATATCCGGTTCTTCAGGCACTGGTTTTGCGGCAAACATGACTTGCCCATTACCACTCAGCTTCAGCGACTTATATTATCTTAAGTACAATTCAAATTTTTTTACTGATATCTATTTCTAAAATCAAGTGTTGGATATAACACTACTCATTGAATGACATTGAACTTAACAAGTTTTTACCTTATGTGGATAATCCTACTGATCTGCCTACACAGTGATTTGGCGCCGAAACTAGTATTACTCGTTCACTCATTATGTATCGCCCTAAAATCCAGCACAACCTTTATATGCAATGGACTGCTCGTGAACCAAATAAGAGAAATTCGTGTCAAGTTACTACAAGGCAAGTATTGCGCCTTATAAAAATAGCATTGTTTGAAAAAAATATTACAATATTGTTAATAAACTTTAGTAAGAAATTATTGACTTTGTCAAAGAAAGGTAAAGTTGCTTATGTTTTTTGAATAACCATCAGCAAAGGATTCTTCTAAAATGTACCTATATAAATGTAAAAGTGAATTTAGTTATACTGTTGTTCTTTAAATTAATGTAAATGAATGTAACAATTTATGGATATAATATATGAAATAAACAATGAAAACCTATGTCATGCTCGTTAAAGTTACTTCCCAAGGCCGTGAAGAAAGAACAGATAAACATCTAAACAATTATTTTTACATTAATTAACAATCGATTATACAAATAGAGAATATTAAAACAAAACTAATTTGAACGGTATTTCAATAAATTGAAAATATACCAAGTTTAAGTTGATTTACATTTTAGAATTGATTCTGGCTTTATAAAAGGAAGTTTCAACTGCTTAATCAATAACAGTGGAGTGGTAAGAGCACTTACGAATACACTTGATCAACTCGTTGAAACAGATCGGTTTCGACACTCCGCAGGCTTAAGACCTCGACAACCTTCTCATCTGACAGTTGTCCATAATAATCAAATTGAATATGCCACTGTCAAAATATACCTTCAACACCATTTGTATCGCGTTTAACATGAATAAGACGCGATACACACGAACAATTTAAACTATAATCAAATGCATCTTTCAAAATAACTTCAATTTATAAACATGTCGTGTGAAGTTCAATTTCAAATCAATGACCTAATTATTTCTTCATGAGATTAAAGTAATAATAAAATAATTTGTTAGTTCTGGATTTGGGAAATAATACAAGAATAATTTACAAAAACAATATGCTTGAATGCATATTGTTGTTTATATTATTATTGTTAACATAGTTATGATATTCAATCAATAATTATATGTTAACATAGTTAATCTTAAAATGAGGTACAAAATTATTGTAAAAATATACATATGTAAATTTATATTAATTACTAGATACATTGGTGTTTTGTGCAAAAGTCTTAATTTGAGACTTTCGGGCTTGTGGATGAGGTGAAGTTCAATGTTTGGTTAGAAATACATATCTAGCAAGATCAGGGTTTTTTCTTAATTGTATATTCTACAACTAAACTAGTTTCTTTATAGCGTTAAATATAATATTTAGGGAACTGACCTACCGAGCAATGCCCTACCAACCAAGCATAAAATACTGCATTTCAACGGGAGCGGTCAGTCCACTTTCAGGCACTTCCTGAAAGTGGACTGACAGTGTATAAAAAGCCTTATATGGTTTGTGTAATGAGAAATTAAACCTGTAATCGATGTCAGATTTTGTAACTTTAAGATTACGACGGTACGTATGAGTATGACGCAAATATATTTAAGCATTTAATTTCTGACACCTTGATTGCTATACAGATGGTAATTAGACGATATCAAGTAGGAAATATTTATAATGGAGGTCACAAGAGATTTAGATCCAACGGTACAAGAGTAAAAATACAACAGCGAGTATATGCATTGTTTGATTTGATTTGATGCAGAAATTATTATATGCAATGAAAAAGTATCAAGCTCATACTGGGTTTTAAAGCTTTGTGGTTCTCAAAGTTGGAAAATAAGGGACAAAAATAAAAACCTGCATTGATAGAAAATTGATATTATAATACTTTCTGGGTTTTATAATGTCATGAAAGATTCTAATACTTACAATAAATACACTTCATAACAAACAACCAAACAATAAAACAAAAATACACATTTTACAATTGTACATATTATAAGGCAATAAATACAAAGGGGCAGTCTTATTTCAATAAAAACACTTCATTGTTCACCAAAAATTAAAAATACATTCTTATAAACTAGAGCTCTTTTAAACAAAATGTTGAACAAAAGGCGGCTTTATCACTCACAGCGATCTTTTCTAGGCAACCCCCTATATTTACTTATATATAAACTAGTGGTTGCCCGTGCTCGAAATTCGACCATAATCATTAATGTCAAAGACTATACTTCTATAATCACAGATTTCGCCAAAGCTACACTGTTAATTTGACTTTAACAATAAACAAAAGAATATATATGCGTGTGTGTGTCAAATACATGGTAGTGTGTGTAATGTTTTTTTTATTGATTTAATGTATTTGTTATGCATAATTTTAAAAAAAATATTAGCATTCGTCGCTTCGTCAGTGTGCGAAATTTCATACTCTTCTATCCGCGCAATTTTTGTTAAAAGGGGTACAACTTATTACTTCACGTATTAATATATAGATGTATAGGTATATAATAATGTACGTACATATTATATGTAATGTAGTGTACGCGGAATAATTTTGCAAACCTATACTATTAATGTCTTTGTTGTTTACAATGTAGTACTATATCATCCGTCATCTGCACTATTGTTAAACTCAATATAGAACAATGAAAACAAGTATGTCATAAAAACTCAATTTAAATCATAACAGAGATTATGAATTGATAACAATGTATTCGAAATAAAGCTTCATTAAAAACATAACTTCTTTGTTTCACTGACAAGCCGAGTGATGACTTTAAAGGGGCGGTGTTAAACCAAAATTAAATGTCTCAGCAGGTGAGCCGAAAAAAGCAACAATAAAAAAACAAAAAATAACGATTCATTGTCATGTTTTTGCTAGTGTTTTTCTCATATTTCATCATTCGGTTTGAAAATGCTCACTTTTTGTGTAATACTTTAGAAATCGATTTATTTTTTTATTTACTTTATCCGTGCAGGAACGGAGAAAGAATACAATTTCCTGCGGCCGGGCGGCCTGTCGTAAGAGGCGACAAAACAACCCACAGCCAGGTGGTAGGGCATTTGCCCGACTGGATGGCTACCACCCCTGGTCTAAAGTATGTCGCCATAACAACCTTGAGTTGTGTTCCGGCATTAGTGACCAGGTTCCAGTTTCCCTTAAGAGAGCAGCAGCGCATTTGTAGCATCTTTGGTGTTGCAAATGTCCATAGGTGATGGTAACCGCTTTCCATCGAGTGGGCCGTCTGCCTGTCTGCTGAACTCCAGCAATAAAAAAATAAAAAAAATATTGTGCTAGCGATACTTCGTTCGCGTCGCCATGAAGACGTATTTGGTAGTGAATTGTAAGGGCGTCACCAAAAAGACGCGACGGCATCGCATTTTTTTCGCCAGTCTATCTCACGTAAACGACGTGATTTATCTGGATAAAAAGTATGATTCAATTCATTTATTCAATGCATTATGTATGACCACAAATACGATAAAAAAAATAATCCTTTTAGGGTACAGCATGCTATTGTAAATGAACATTAACATTCTTCTTTATTACATATATTGGTGCTATTATTATTTAATTATTATATTGTTACGAGTGTGGGACTCGAAATTAAAATGCCGTTGGAATCACTATAGAATTTATTAGAACTATACAAACACGTATAACATAGGTACAAATATAACTAGACACTATTAGTACAAATTGCACGATTCAATAACACGCGCAAAGTCCGTCACTATATCGCTTGTCGAATGTACGTCTTACTGGTATCGTAATCTTCGCTCGACTGCCGCACCCTCCGTTCGGGCATTGTTTTATAGTAAACTGTACAATACACAATCGATTGCGTGGGCGGTGTTCTTCCAAAAAAATGTAATTTGCACACCTGCGAACGGCCAACAAAGTCGAAAAGAATAACAATAAGGATTAGTTCGACACTAATGATGGTCATAAAACAAGTAAAAAAACAATAGCACGTTTTTCTTAATTACAAATTCTAAACACAAAGTAAACAAAAGAATTCCTAAATCCGGGAAGGCAATAAACTGCGCTTTACGACAAGCAGCTGTGCGTCTTTAACGGCATGTAACAATATCATAAAATTGACAATTAAAATCTTATTGTCTAGCATCAAAACGTGTCTTCTTTAATCAAATTATAAATCTTTATCTTCAAGTCATAATTTTAATTTTTTTAAGAGTGAGAGAGGAAGTTTCTTTTATATTCTATACTCATAACAAAAATACTGTTGCTATATAGGTACACAGATGTTTTACAGCTAGGAATGCATAACGTGGTACTGTGCCTTACACCTGAAGTGCCATACCATGAAGGTATTATAGCTTTTTAAGTTTCTCCTGATCAAAATGCTTGCTTCATAGATATATAAAGAAGAAAGTTAATGTTATTGAGCCAGAAAATGTAGCTTACACGAATCTGTTTGGCGTAGCCCACAAATGGCAGGACCACATTTCTTTTGTGCTTTAAAAGCTCTTTCTTTATCTGTAGAGTTCCTCTAAGTTTTGCCACGGTATTAAGCTAGGTCTGTTTCATTATAATTCTTGTGTAAGTGCGGTTGCGCCCGCAAGCCCATATTCCTAATCCCAAACCAACTCCACCACAATACAGCCGTATTCCCGTGTTTACTTACTCTCATCCCAAAACCGCCCCGAGCCACGTATCATCGTCACCGCATCATCTGTTAAATAGTTAATGACAACTTATAACTTAAATAGCAAATGACAATGCCGATCTTAGTATATATAGTCAAAGGCCCCAGGTTGAAAAATTAGTTGCCAGTAAAGTTATTTATTGTTTTAAATAGGTAATTAAGCATGTTATACTTTTTGGAATAATAAGTATAGTTTCAAAATAACTGGTGAATCTTAAAATATAAGAGATTTTGTGATTGTATTAAAAATGAACAATGGCATCTAGTTTTGAATTTTGTAACTGTGATGTATATATAGAGCCTACCGGTAAACAAGATGAAGAATATCGTAAGAAGTAAAGATACGTTTTTATTTTACGTAAAATGTTTTGCATCTTTAAATAATTAATAAATTAACTACATAGAATATCTTAAAGTATTTTTGTGTGTTTTTTAAACATGATAGTTAGTTTGCCGTCCTTGGGGCATAATTCTTTCTCTCCAAACGATGATATGGGCTTAACTTAACTCGCCAGTTTCGGAAGTTAACTTGCAACTTAACTATCTAATTCAAATATAAATTAGGCTTAATAATAAAGTACCGCTCAACGATAACGTTTACGCCTTAAATGCATTAATGTCTAAGGCTTACGCGTATCAAATGAATAACAGATAGTGTCTTAATCGGGCGATCTCATTGCATAACGGATTTGTATCAAGCTAAATGTGAACAGGTATATAAGTAGTTGTTGCATAAGTTTTTGTACAATGCATACTTATATGCAAATAAAAATTAAATTAAATAGCGCGCTTAAAACCGTTACAAATTAGTATTAATTGTGTTTACTAGTCGCGAAAACTTAAGAAAAACATACAGCCAGTATAGTGCTATAAAGTTATGCATTTTTAGTTTTTTATTTTTATTGCACGAGTTCAGCAGACAGGCAGACGACCCACTTGATGGAAAGCGGTTACTATCGCCTATGGACATTTGCAACACCAAAGTTGCTACAAATGCGCTGCTGCTCTCTTAAGGGAAACTGGAACCTGGTCACTAATACCGGAACACAACTTGAAATTGAAATGGTGAAAAAATAAAATACTGGAGGTGGCCGCTGTAGGGGTTGAAATAGTAGATTGATACACGAAAGATGAAAGTGAGTGCCTAAATAGATCTTTCACCCCAGGTTAACACTGCTTTTCATTTCGAATATGAGCAAAGTAATAATAAAAACCTGATTTATCAAACACATCGGGCGTTAATAAATATCATATCATCATATCCAAATCTGATGAACTCATTTAATACGTCACATATGAAACGTCAAGGAAATTTCTTTTGCTGTGGTATTCTACCAGCCAGTATTTTTTTTGTCACTGATGATAATAAATATTTAGCTCAAATTTATGTAAATTAAATAATAATTTAGCGAAAAGTAATTTATAAGTCAAAAATCATGTTACAAATTGTTGATATTTTTAAATTACAATTTTATGCCGCAATTTAACAGTGGCTGTATAAAATGTTTGGATATGGCTCGCATAGTTTTTAAATATTTTGACAGCAGAGAAAATCGTTTCCCGGGGACGAAAAGCACTGTTTTCATCCTTCTGTTCAGGTAACTTCAAACCTAATTTCTGGATATACGAAATTAAAAAGTTTTTTGTCTACATAGTCTTGTGGGATATCGTTAGTCACATCTTGAAAAAACATAGCGGTGTTTCTTAATGACTACTATTTAAATGAATAGATGATGGGATAATACTTTCTAAAGTTGTGAAAATCGTGCTCATCTAAATTTTAAATTACAATATAGAAAATTCTAAAAAAAATCAAGCTTGTACAGTTTCAAAACTAAGTTCCCTGAAAATTATTAGAACAATAAACGGTGAGTCGTTTTTGAGGTATGTCGTATTTTCAACTGAATGCTTTTCTATGGTACCGTAGCCAAAAATTTAAAACAAATCTTTTGTCACCTTTGTACGTCTCGCACTTACTAATCTCTTACTTCAGACCTGGATTTAGTGGTGCATCATTAATTTTAGGGCATCTTGTAATGATAGTTATAGATATCTCGTGGTTTTCTAAGAACAATACTGTTACGAGTTGCAGGACTCGAATTAAAAATGCCGTTGGAATTACTATAGAATTTATTATAACTATACAAACACGTATAACACAGGTACAAATATAACTGAACACAATCAGTTCAAACGTAATGTGCGATTCAATAACACGCGCAAAGTCCGTCACTATATAGGTTATCGAATGTACACAAGTCTCGCCTTGATCGTGGTTCTCGCTAGACTGACGATCTTTCCATTGGGCCATTGCTTTAAAATGCACCGATGCAAAATGTCTACCTGGCAAGCGTCGACGCAATTTCGCAGAAAACGTAATCCGCACATCTGTGTAACTATGCCTGTGAACGGCCATAAACGAGTACAATACACAATACGCTGTTTTCTAATTACAAATTTTAAACACAAAGTAAACAAAAGAAGATAGTCATAAAACAGTTTCAATGTTATTAGCTCAAACGCCGCGGCAGGTAATAAATGTGCTTTCTCTACAGGTATGCAGGTGGCCCAACTTGTAACAATACAATATAGGGCTCTTCAAAAATGGCGTAAACAGACATTTAAAATCTCAAAGGAGATGCAATGCGTCAGCTTCCTTAGCGTTGCAGTTGTCCACGGACGACGGTAGCCGCTTACCAGCTTACCGGCAATCGAAGTAACCGGTTACCGCTTTGCTAATTTGCCTACGAGCAAACACAAATAAAAAAAATTAGATCATTTTTAATAACAAATACACTATGACAGTTTTTTTAGAGTAATTGGTACACCAGGTGTCGATCTGTATGAATCACAAGTGCAAAGTTGTGCAACCACAGCACGTGCCACTTTCAGGCCATTGTGTTATATAGTCAAGTGACCACTACTATGCCGATTGCAAAAGTCTGCTTTAAGAGTCCACCCTACGCAGTTTTTATTTATGTAAACACTAATGGTGATTGCAAAAAAAATTAAATGTCAGCGTTTACTTTTGCAGATATTTTCAAAAATATTATTGACTAGCAAGCAAAACTTTGTTCTCGTTGTTAATATGACAATGACGTATTTATTGAGGATTGCAACAGCAGAATGGAAAAATGCGATCTCAGCGTCATCGTTGCGATTATATTCGTCTATTCTACTTAAGGTGATGTCAGGAGCCTTAAGAACGTGCGTGTAGTGCGAGCGTGCATGACAAGAGCTATGAATGTCAAGGAAGCAAGTGAGGTGTCTAAGAATAAGCTTGAATGGCGTTCTGTTGTTCGTGCCTACCCCGCAAGGGAACTGGCGTGAAGTTATGTATGTATGTATTCTACTTAGGGGCCATGCATAAAGTATGTCACACGTTAAGGGGTTGGGAGGGAGTCGACGAAGTTTGACTTGTCACACAATGTCCTAAATTTCGTGACGACACATTTTAAAATCCCTATTAATATTATAAATGAGAAAGTGACTGTGTCTGTCTGTTCCGTTTTCACGGAAAAACTACTGGACCGATTTGGCTGAAACTCAGTATATACATATATATATATATATATATATATATATATATATATATATATATATATATATGTATATATATATATATATATATATATATATATATATATATATATATATGTATATATATATTCAATGCCGAACATGAACATAGAATACTTTTTATCCCGAAAAATGGGATAGTTTCTGGGATAAAAATATATTTGTCTCTGTATTTGTTATCCTTTTACGGAAAGACTATTGGACCGGTTTGGCTGAAATTCGATACATATGTAATTTTAATACAGAGGATGGCCAAGGCTTTTCATCCCGGATAATAGGATAGATGTATGTAAAGGTTATCCCGGAAACTAGGATAGGTTTTGTGATTTTTGTTTCGTCCACTTGGTCTACTTGATCCATTTCGTCCATGTTGTCATTTTTGTCAAGTTTTATCATTTATGTAGTTTTCAGATAGACGGGGGATGGGAGAGTTTGCCATATAAAATTAAGTGAATCTTGCGGAGGCAAATACATAAAAATTTAATATAATGTAATCTATATCGCCTGCTTTTTAAACAAGAGGTACGCACTAGAGGTTGACCCACGACGCAGCCGCGGGGTAAGATATTAAAGCTAATTACCGAAACTGCTGTTTTAATTTAATAATTTCTCGTTGTAAAATTGCAACCTATGTGATGTTACACTATGAAGGGAAGAGTGTCACGAATGTGACAAAGACGGAGGAGGGGCCAAAAAATCATGAAATTCGTGTGACGTAATTTCTTAATGGTCACTTACTGCAATCAAAAGGATTCTAAATTCTGAGCAGGATTTAATAAGCTAGCTTTATGTCGAGTAAATCCGCTCAGTAGTTCCACGTGATGCAAAAACATACAGACAAACATCCTAAAAGTTGAATTTTCGGAATCTACTGGTCCGAGCAACCTTGAATTTTCTCTTTTTAAAATCCACTGTACAAATTTAACCCCACCACATATATATTACAGTATAGACAGATTACATTACATCGGTGTTAAAATTCAACTCCTATATCAGGCACCTTGTATTGCAGTATTTCAATGGTAAGGACCACACCATATGTCTGTGCCTCATTGATATACGATAGTGCTCTGAAACGCGGTTGAGCTGAACTAATGAGTCAAACAAGTATGAGATAGGACACCGAATCTGATCCAAACGAGACCGAACAAGCCCTCATTTAAACTAGTGTACTGGACCGTTAACTTTAACTGTTCTAGTCAAAGATATCATTTAAATATCAAGTGACTACGTTCTGTACTATGTTAAGTACTATTACAGATCTAGATTTATCAGTATCATGCTTCACTTGTCTTTGAACATGATTTAACTAGCTTTATTTCCTAAGGTATATAAAAGGCTGAATAAGTTAGGATAATTTCATCAAGTTGGTGATATTAAAAAAAAAACTCAATCGAGAGACCATGGTCTCTTGTCCTAATGAATTAAGAACCCAGAAGATCATTAAATTACTAATTCTTACTCGATTTACTACTTCTTAAAGTGTAAAAGCAGGCAGTTCACACACGGCCAGCTTCTATAATTTTGCATTATGCCCATATCATTTAAGTACTTTATAACCGTAACAAAATAAACATTATATTATACTCCTATTATAAATTTTATGGTTGTTTGCATAGACGTAAGCTGTTAAAACTTTACGACTTTGTAATTATTTGTCGTCAAGCGTTTTGGTTGGCATTTTCAGATGAAACCGTTTTATTTTGTGATAACGGTTTAAAGACACACGTTATTTCATCATTATCACTTTATTAACTGCTATAAAATTATCAACGGATACAGTTTAAAATGTCTCGGTTAATGAGTTCCAAGTATGCAATTTTTGTATTGAGTGCGACATTTGCTCAAATAATAATGTTAGTACGATATGCCGTAATTGTTCGCGATGAATATAATGCTAAAATATACAGGAATAATACTGCGCGTAACGAAATGCGCGATTTAAATTTTGACAGCTGTGACCGTTACCGGTGTTTTCCCTTCTTCACAAATTCTTCGAAATAATACACGATATTAGCTTTTCTCCATTTTTTCGTCAATATTACCTGCATGTCATAGAGATACTCCTGTATGACATTCAATCATTTAACTTACTGTGAGATGAAAGTAGAGCTTTGGATGCTGGCTCTATTTTATTCACATAAAAACTTAATTAAGTCTGTTATGCATCTAAAACCTTCAGTGAATAATTATCTGACTGATAGTGAACTGATTAAATCCGTTGCGTGATTTAGGAGTTAGCGGATACTCAGACAGGCGCGGAAGCGACTTGCTTTCATATTATGTAGAGAAGAACGTTTTAGGGTATTGTAACATTCTTGCAAAAAGGAACTTCTATATTTTTGTCATATATGTCCGTTCAAGTCTTTGTATGTAATCTATAATATTACAAAATTCCAAACATGCCGTGTCTGCACAGGTGGTAGGGCATTTGCCCGACTGGATGGCTACCACCTCTGGTCTAAAGTATGTCGCCATAACAACCTCGAGTTGTGTTCCGGCATTAGTGACTAGGTTCCAGTTTCCCTTAAGAGAGCAGCAGCGCATTTGTAGCACCTTTGGTGTTGCAAATGTCCATAGGCGATGGTAACCGCTTTCCGTCAAGTGGGCCGTCTGCCTGTCTGCTGACCTCAAATAATAAAAATAAAAAATAAAAAAAATAAAACATAGAAGCTATTAAAAAAACAACTGGAATTGATTATATAAACTTATACGAAAGAGAACAAGATGTAATTATTTTTAGATTTCTTATCTGTTTTCCGGTTTGTCTGTTTGTTCGGGATTCACGTAACAACTACTGAGCCGATTTCGATGCGGTTTTCGCTGATCGACAGAAAATTAGACTTAGACTTAGACTTAGAATCCGCGCTATTTTTTATTCTGGGAACCCGGCGGCAATTTTCCTGGGAGCGGTCTGTAGTTGTTCGGGAGCATAAAAATTAGTTTATCCTTTTAATAATAATTTTCGCGGACACTACTTAGTCAATATGGATGATATTTAGAAAAATATGTAGTCTTTAAGCTGCTACACAACACTACAGTGAAAATGCAAACACTAGTTAGTGGACGCTGTGAAAACTAAAAGTTGTTTTTTTTTTGTTAGCCATTATCATTTCAATTCATGCCTGGGCTTGTCTGGAATAGATAGCTTTTTAGCGATGAGACCGCCCTTTATGCACAATTAAATATAGTTTTAATCATTAATTAAGTTTATTTCTGTATTGGTATACTAATAAACAGTTAGCTATCTATCTATAGATGTATGTGTCTTATTACTGACCGGACGTTCCTAAACTACCATATTCTTCTATTTAAGTTCATAAGTGGCGAGATATTAACTTATAAAGTCGTAAAAATCATATCCATTCTAAATACAAAGTGTAAAATTAAAAAAAAAAATCAATATGGTATAACTTAAGAGGTACTTTCAAGGAAAATTAGTTTGAAGAAGTTCTATCCAGCGATTTTGAGTTATGAAGTATTTACGATTGAACGTTTCTTCCAAGTTCTTACATGTCAATACTGAATACACAGATATAATTATGTTCAAGTGTTGTACTCTGCACTTCATGTATGCCCATTAAAATTACGACTGAGCTGAACGGTGCTTAACCTGACCGATCTCTTCAAAATAACCCTCATACATGTACTATGTTAGAAAAGTTTAATTTATGTTCCTCATAAAACGAGAACATGAAACTTAATAATGTACAGTCGTTAAAAACTTTGTTTAAACACTTTTCGAGACAATGAAAAAATAATTCGCACCCTCAAAGACAGTATCGCCATTATCGAACGTCCATCAAAAGTTTTGACATTAATTACACTTGTCTGAAGCACCACTTAAATTGAATTAAGTGATAAACCTCGTAACTTAGAAATAAAATATTGTAGAAAAAATAAATATCTATCATATTACAAGACAGATATTTGAATATTGAATTACTTGGGCGGTGGATCCAATAAATATCTCAACAAGCCCCTGTGAATAATATGCATTAAGTATTTTTGTTTTCGAGAATTTTCTACTAAATTTGCTTGGTAATACTGAGTGTAATGTAATAAATTAGCTAACACTCTCACTAATAGTAAACACTCTTTCTTAATAAAAAAAAATAGCTAGTAGTGATGCTTATTTATTTATTACTGGCTGTTGGCGCCACTTGCTCGCGCGGGACTTGTACTTTATTAACTTCTGAACCGGCAAGATCTCGAAATATACATACTTCGATAATTTAAGATAAAATATCCGATTTAAACTCCAAAATGTTCAATAAAGGGCTACAATTTTATGACAATGAATTTCAATCAAATAAAATAAAAATTAAAACAAAATTACTAAATAAAAATTGTATTTAGTTCACTACTAACTATTTATATAACAAGGGCTTTTTAATATTTAAGTAATTACCCCCTGGTCTAAAATATGTCGCGATAACAACCTCGAGTTGTGTTCCGGCATTAGTGACCAGGTTCCAGTCTCCCTTAAGAGAGCAGCAGCGCATTTGTCGCACCTTTGGTATTGCAAATGTCCATAGGCGATGATAACTGCTTTCCATCAAGTGGGCCGTCTGCCTGTCTGCTGAACTCCTGTAATAAAAAATAAATAAATAATAGTTTGATATTTATTTATTTTTTTATTGCCTGAAGCAGGCAAACAGTCGTACGGTCCACTTGATGGAAGGTGATTACCGTTGCTTATGGACGTTTGCAACGCCAGGAGCGTTGCCTGCGCGTTGCCGGCATCTAAGATATTTTATAACGCCCTTCTTGAAACGACCCCAAGTCGTAGTGGGGAGGGAAAACCTCGGTTATATTATTTAAATATTTTTTATTTTAACTCCTTAAAATTAACGTAAATGTTAGTCAAAACCTAGACTCAGTAGACAGCTATCATTCATTTACGGACGCCCTGTTCGTAAAAACATGACTGGAAAGTAAAAGACTAGGCGTCTATAAATGTAACAGTGACGATTTTCCATTAGGTGTAAAAAAAACCACCCAGAAGCTTCTGCGCCAACGCTCATAAAACAATTTGTTAAGTAACTTGCCAATAAATCTTTCTTAAAAAACAAACAGGATAAATCTTTCTAAATTGTCACAAATTTACATGAGATTTTCGCGCTGTTGCAAAATACTACAGAATCCTATTTTTTCCACGAGACTGTACCTATATAAACAATTCAAAGAGTTTGTAATCTTATTGTTCTGTCAGTAGGTACAACATTTTAAGAGTTAAGTATTCGCGAGGTTTTGTACTCGATTGTACTTACTTTTTTCTTGCTCTTTGTGCTTCTATTTGGAATGCCTTTGAAAGCCAACCTTTTATTCTTTTTTGATGTTGAATATTTGTAATAATTTTAATTAGCAGATACACTTTTTTAGAATATACTTTAACGTTAAACTTAGTCAGGAGCCTTAAGAACAGACGAGCGTGTATGACAAGAGTTATGAATGTCAAAGAAGCAAGTGAGGTGTGTAAGAATAAGCCTGAATGGCGCTCTGTTGATCTTGCCTACCCCGCAAGGGCACTGGCGTGAAGTTATGTATGTATGTATGTCTGTTAAACTTAGTACTTACTCGGCACCAGATTTTTGAAAGTAAACACTGTTTCTGACTGTGTATATGCTTACCTGAAAACAAAATAGAAATATGTTAAAAATCGTAACAAGCACTACATGCCAATTATTTCAATTCATGAAATAATAATTACAATATAAATCGTTTAATTTTTTATTTGATTGTAGATAATAATATAATACGAAATAATTGATCTTCTTGAAGTAATTAATACACAGCATTACATTTTAATATTATAATTGATATTTAAAATTAGTCATTGTTAGGTTAACTTATATAGTTCTTTGTAAACATAAAAATGTTTTGTTAATTATCTGTGCTAATATTATAATAAATGAACCGACATATGAACAGTCGTACTTTATAAGCATCCGAAAACGATTCAAAGGAATTGTATAATTAAAATCGGTTAAGTGGCTGCAGGGATTGTAATCCGGAAAACCGGCATTATTAAACGTTACCGGATCCGGTACCAAAATACCGGATCCGGTAATGGCAATTTTTGGGAAGATAATAGCGCTGTTGCATGAGTAGATAGATACTTTAATTGCGTTACGCGTCGTGTGCATGTGTGTAATAGATAATATGAAGGTGTTCAATAAATTAAGTTATGACTTTGCCATGCTAAGACACTGTTACTTAAAATTGAGGGTACTTATGTTTTTCTTAAAATACCTGCACTTAATTTATTGAGTAACGTGTATGCATATTAATAAAAACTGGGTTCTATTTATACGGTAAGGTTTATATTGTTGAGCACTTTATAAATGTTTTTAGGATTTTTAATACCCTTTGTAATTAGTTTTAGATTACAAGATTGCTAAAATGTCAACACTGTGTTGTTGTTTCAACAATATAAAAGGAGGAAGGAAATCGCCTAATACGGGCCATTCTACGTTCGTCAGTTGAACAGGGCGAAAGCTTCAATATAATCAAGCGGTAACTATGGTGACTGTTAGGTAATGTATATAAGATTCTTATGTTATTATTACCTTAGAAAGTTTTTATATTCTATGAAATAAATAATGTAATTATGACCTTTTTGATTTAACTTGTTTTTAATAGAAATTTCTAACTTAAAGTAAAATATCTAGGAAGTATCTTTCAATGTTGTGGAATCAATAAAAAAAATTGCCAACATATGTATTAAACATTGAATGTGTGTATATTTTTATATACTACCCAATCTAAAAACTAACACGTGGAAGTCCTTCGACGAGTCGCACTCTGTATCGCGTCACCTGCTCAGTACAAAAGTGAAAGAGTTCGATGAGATAGATTACTTGTCTGTCATTCATGAATATTTGCTGACAATAAAGCCGACAAGTGTAGAAGCTGAAGGAGCATTTTCAGGCGCATGCTATATTTATAGCTCCATTAGAAGTCTACTGGCAGATGAGACAATTAACACTATATGTTACTGTACAAATACTTTAGAAATTATAGACCATGTACAATTTCCTGATATTTTTTTTTTTACAAATAATATAAAAGTCCCAAATCGCTATCGGTTGGGAACGTGCCCAAAACGCTGGCCGCATTTCCACGCTGGATGGCAACGCCGATGCGTTGCCCAAGCACAGGCCAGCTTTTTGGTCACGTGAGACCTCTATCAAACGAGATGATAGATCTCGATAAAACCGATACGCATGGAGACTCCATGGCCCTAGAGTTTTGACACCGAACGCCACAAATATGTATAAATTTCCAAAAGTTGCATATTTATACTAGCATATCAGAATTGGGGCCATGCCATTACCATTCCCCAGTCAGGGATACCCACTAAAACTATATGAAATAGCCTCTCCGCTAGCCCTGCCAGTTGGTAACACCAAATCCAATTTTAACGTTACGTCCTTATGACTTACAAACGATAAAGTCACCTTTGCCGACATTGCGCCATTTGCGGTGAGAACAAAATCAATATTATCCAGAATGGATTAAAATAGACCGTACTGTAACAATCGGATGAAACAAACTGGACTCTTTTTCGATGTGAGAATGGTTTATATATGAAGGGAGTCGCGTTTATGTATTGTCAGGTGTTTAGTATTAATAAAATGAGTGTATTGAGTATATAAATGTTTATGCTTTACATATTTAATTATGATTACATAAATCTATATGTATATTTGTATTAGGGTGGTACTAAAAAATGTACTGTTCCTATATTCTCGAAAGTTACTAATCTACATAAAAATCCTTCTTAAAGCGCAGGTCGATATCTTAACTCTAAACGACGCGCAACGATTTTTAATTTTACCATTATAAATTGCAGAATTTTATTTCGTTTTTACTTCATAAAAAAAAAAAAATAGTTTTCCGGGTGGACATATTCTTGTAGGAAATTTAATTCTCTAAAAAAAACTCCGATATGTTTTCTCGTAATCCTTACAGAGAAAATAAAAATTATCTAGCTTTAAACCTTAGCTTCAACCTAAATATATCAATAGTAGAATTAATTGAGCACTGAAATTATGCTTAGTTGAATTAAACCTAGTTGTTAGAGTAAAAGTCAAAACGGAACAGAAAAAAGTAATGTCCAAACATGTTGTTTGTAACTTGACATGCTTCCTAGCTAACCCTACGATCCTAAGTCTGCAAGCACGCCACTTCCATATTGCCGAAAAAATGTTAAAAAATTTTAAAGTCGTAGTAGGGTTTATCTCGCAGCATATAAATTTCATTATTAAGCCAAGATTAAAAACGGATATATTACAACTGAACGACTTGAACATAATCAAATCCGAAACAAGGAACAAGCGTTCATTCTTTCGCTTCTATGTAAATGAGGTATTTCATAAGCTTTCAAGTTAAACAAAACAAAGAGCAGCGTAATAGTATCAAAATAGAGATAGCTTTGTGTTTGTCGTGTGGGAGTAATTTATTGTTTGCCTTTGTAGCAGCAAATTGGCGAGATTAATAAGAACACGTGTACAGAATATAGTATAATAGTTTATGTAACTTATGTTATTTTTTTCTATTTACCAAATAAATATCAGCGCTCTTATTGAAAGTTTAAAATAATTAAAAATGTAGACTATATTACTTCTTATAACATCAGCTATCTGCCAGTGAACGTGCCCTCAAAATCAATCCAGCCGTTTCAGAGACTAGCCGGAACATCCAGGCAGATAGACAAAATTTTTAAAAATTGATTTACGTATCGTATATACGTTCATATGCATTTAGTAAAATGTTGTTATTTTGACATTACAAACAGATATTTAATTTTAATTTATCTATATAGATGAGGAACCAAGTTTCTAATAAAAGTTGCTATCTATACCGAATGAATTGTAATATTTTTCATTATAATCGCTTTGCACGATTTGTTAAAACTGCACAGAAAATACATCGCACTATTTAAATTCCAATCGAAAAATGGTTACAGAACACAGTGCGTGAGACCACGATAGATAAGTGATGATTGTACTTATTAAAAATGAGTATACTGACTGCTCGAATATTTAGCTGCTAAACGTCTGAAGAACAACATATTAATATTAATCTGAAAAATAAAAATCTGAGCCCAGTAGTTTATTTATTTATCCCTGCAGGAACGAAGAAAGAATACAATTTCCTGCGGCCGGGCGGCCTGTCGTAAGAGGCGATAAAGCAACCCACAGCCAGGTGATAGGGAATTTGCCCGTCGAGACGGCGACCACCCCTGGTCTAGAGTATGCCGCCATAACAACCTTAACTTGTGTTCCGGTATTAGTGGCTAGGTTCCAGTCTCCCTTAAGAGAGCAGCAGCGCATTTATAGCACCTTTGTTGTCGCAAATGTCTATATGCGATGGTAACCACTTTCCTTCAAGTGGGCCGTCTGCCTGTCTGCTGAACTTTAGCAATAAAAAAAATGTAATATGTTTATGGTCTAATATTATAATATATACTATTGGCATGTATCTTAACTTTTTGATTTCTAACATAACTCTTAAATATCTTTCAATTATGAACTTATAGAAATTCAGCTACAATAGTCCCAACCCGAAACTTTGCCGCGTCAGTGATCCTATGAATAAATACAACCAAAACTTTAACCCAAAAACTTTCCTACGTACATTTTCCCTCAATAAATTCCTCTCATACATATCGAAAAATGCATAATCTCATGATACCACAGAACCGCCATATTTCTTTTGATTAAATTTCGATGTTGCCGAAGATGAACTGTTCATAGCTTTAGGGTGTTCATTGATCAATGTAAATACATGCGAAATATGGCAAAGGGGCTGGTTTTATATACATGAGCCCTCGAGCTATTTTAGAACTTTTATATATTAATATAATATTATTACACTTTCAAAACAAATTGTTGCTAAAATAAAAACAGATCACAGATAACTCGAAACTGGTCCCAGATATCAAGTCCCGTGTAGGGACTGAAAATATATTAGTTTCATGCTCTGACTTCTAATAAAGACCACAATTATGTCTCAGACAATTGGCTGTAAAATTAGGAGCACAGAATTTTCTATACACGCTTTAGGTATTAAAGTTGCATAAAGTAAAAATTTGGTGTGGCTGGAGAGCCAACCCTATTTACACTATTACCTATTTTTAATTTGATGTAATTGACGGTTGGATTCTTTTAGTATAAAGAAATAAGTATGTCACACTAGTAAAATCATTACAGATTTGAAGTAAGAAAAATAACCACCAATGTTTTAATGACCTTGTATTTTGCGTTAATATAACTAATAAAATAGTAGCTTTTAACATTAAAAGTCATAAAAAGTGTATGCGGTCTAAATTTCAAACTGTATTTAGAGTGGAAAATTCTGAAACAAATAACAAATGTTTAAAAAAAAAATTGGTTTTGACTTTTTTATTGCAAAGCTTGTAAATAGGCAGATGGCCCATCTAATGTAAATTTGTTATCTGGGCCTAGTGCATCACATATTTTTTAACTGTCCGAAATTTTCCATTCCCTTATATGAGACATCCTTCCTCATAACTGCCCCTGCTCCATCAATGTAATTTTTTTATTAATCATACTAATTTTGTGTATGTCCTGTGTAAGTTTTTAATGCTTAATAACATATATGTTTAATGTAGTTAGTTTAACTTTGTGTTTGTGTTGTCCACAGATTTGCATAAAATCGTACAAATCACCGATCAAATTTTTTTTGCTGATTTGCATTGAATAAAGCACCTGTCTTTTTTCCTTTGAAATTGGCAAAATCAATGCCAAAGGCGTTGCAGCAAGAGTTAAAAAAAAAGTTGTTACCGTCGCCTATAGAGTGATCACAATTTGTTAAGAGCCTTAAGAACAGACGAGTGTGCATAACAAGAGTTATGAATGTCAAAGAAGCAAGTGAGGTGTGTAAGAATGGGCCTAAATGGCGCTCTGTTGTTCGTGCCTACCCCGCAAGGGAACTGGCGTGAAGTTATGTATGTATGTACAATTTGTTAAACAGTTTTTGATACATAGAACATTTTCATTCCTTTTGAAATTTCATAGCCAAGTAGCAAAAACAGTGTTATATCCTTAATCAAAACGGAACTTTTCACTGAACGTGGATCGCACGCATTTGGCTGAATAATTTTTAATTGTTTCCAAAGTTAAAAAGTACCCACCGGGTCCCAAGCTTATGTCGGTTACACAATTTATTTAAATGTAACAATAGCTTGTTGCGATAAGTGTCGATTATGAACTTCCGTCTATTGATAACGTTTTAATTATGGACACCTATTGAGAGCTCTCGAGTTTGACTTCGTCGACTTCGTAGTGCGAAGCCATTGTTAAGTTGTATTGAGTGTTTCTCCTCTTACAATGGTGTGATCGTTCGAACGCTTAAACCAAATTTGCGCTACTCTCACAGATACTACATTAGGTCCATAAACATCACAATTTTTTTCGCGGCTTGTGTTGCATTTATACCTTTCTTGTAGTAACATTTTTAAATGTATCGAATTTCTTCGTTAGATTCACTCATTTTAACAATAAGAAAAACAAATGAAAATCACACATTTTCCTAATTTGAATTTGGAATTGTCTTCTTTAAAATTAAAACTTTTTAATGAAACCAAAACCAGCCAGATACAAATGGTATAGCCAAAAAGATCTTATTACACGTTCATACATACTATATGCGAAAAGACTTTTTCCCCAACCTATTATTATCGCCAGTAATCTTATTTACAGTACATTTTCTGTATTTAACCTTACTCGTAATACAAAATGACAAAAATACAAAAGGAGCATCCGTGACCCATTTACCAAATTCGAGTTATTTCCGGTTCCAAAATAGATCCTCACAATTATAAATTCTGAATATTAAAATGGCAAATGGACGGAAACGCAGACCCTTGTTGGTCTCCACAGACAATGTCAACAGCGGTCAGCTTGGTCAGGATTTAATAAATTAAGGGTCTAACTCGTTTAAAATTACTTTTTGGCTTTTTATATTAACTATTTTATAAGAAATCATTTAAAATATTATTATTTTGATATGAGGGCAGTGTAGAACAGGGGAAAGATTGTTTTAAAAAGTTAATTTTTGTATACTATAATAATAACAGCCCATAAATGTCTCACTGCTGGACTCGGCCCTCTCGTTATAGGAGAACGGACAGTATACCTGCAACGCTTGTCCAAGGCGGCTTTGCAGGTTTGACACATCGGTTATCTCGATGTGCAGGTTTCATCACAATGTTTTCCTTAATTGTTGTTAGCACGTAGTAATTGTAGCAATATGCATTTGGTCAGAAACTGCCAAGTGGTGTTTGCGGTTCGGCTAGGATTCAAACCCGCGCCCTTTGAGTTTGGGACGCGTGCGCTAGCCATTACGCTACCACGATTTGGCATACTAATGTGGCTATAATTTTTAATTAAGGCATTTTGTAAATAAATAAATAGATAAATAACACTTTATTGTACACCATTACGGGCAACTTATGAAATATTATTCTTTTAATTGTGTACGACGGGCGGTCTTATCGCTAAAAAGCGATCTCTTCCAGACAATCTGTAGCAGGAAATCTGCTGATTAGGAGTGGTGATGATGGTATTATTGTATACATCATTATTTGTAGTACTTGTACTTTAAATAGATACTACATTAAGATATAAGCAATGGAGAATCCGGTAAGTTACCCGTGCAGGAGCGGAGAAATAATACAATTTCCTGCGGCCGGGCGGCCTGTCATAAGAGGCGACAAAACAACCACCACAGCCAGGTGGTGGAGTATTTGCCCGTCTGGATGGCTACCATTCTATACCTGTACCCTGTACCTATGGTCGAGTTCTTGTGGCGCCTCATAAAAGCGCACAGGAGAGGGGCGCAGGTTAGGTTTAGTGGGTAATCGGCAGACCAACCCCGTCCCTCCGCTTAGAGGCCACGGTGGGCGTAAGGTTGATCAGGACTCCCACATATCGCTCGGTAAAAAGCCCCCCCCCCCCAGACCCGAGGACGGTGTCCCAAGAAAAGACATTCCCTGAGTCATCAAAAAAAAAAGGGGGGAAGGAGGCCATCGGAACTCTTACTTATCGCATGAAACACTATTAGCCCAAGACTATCCATTTCACAACGATATTCTGCGATTCAAAATGAAACATCCAATTAAACTTACATTCAAACCAGTTAGAAAGTATTTTTTTAAATACTCTGTTAGAAATTAAAAAACAAGGCGTCTCTTTAAAATTAATGTTCATAAGTTTTTAAATAATTCTTAATAATTGATTAATTAAACGGACAAAGGACAGTCGGGGAACTCGAAGGATTATGTTACTATCTATCACGAGAGATGTTAATCTAGTTTCTACGAGCTCGTTGTAAATCACACAAAAATCTGGGAACATTTGAAATTAAATTTGAGCGTTCTGTACAAAAAGGATGTAATGAAGAACTACAAATGTGTCTTGACATTACATAGTGTGAAGTCAAGATCTACTAATGTTACAATTTGTTTAAAGTGTATGAGGTAGCGGTCTATAACAAACGCTGTAGGCTGCGTACGGCGTGATGTGTACGCGACCGACGAAAGTCTCTGTTAGACGTCAAGACGCCACACAGAGCTATGGGCGCCAGGTCCGGTTCACTTACTTTTAAAATATCAAGATAGAAATATAGAACCTTAAGAAGGGGTTACATATTTGTGCCGTTGGGGTTGAAGGTTGGACCATCGGCAAAGAGTTTCTTCTAAGAAATTTGCAAGAAACTCTTCGATATATCATATATCGCCCAACGTATAAGCATCGCCATACAGCATGGCAATGCAGCCAGCCTTCTGGGCATGCTCCCACCCAGCGATTTGTTACACAGTCTATAATCACTTATACTATTTGTAATTTAGTATATTTTTAGTTTTTGAAGTGAAACTTCTTTAGAATCGTTGTGATTTGAAACTCGATGAAACGAAAAAGCTACACTAAAAAGAGACAAACACAAATCTATAGGACTAAGCCTGCGAGACAATGAGATACGAGTTTTACATTGGTTTTACATTGTGCAGCACAGATTAGAGTTAATAAGACCGCTGATTAAACATAGGTCCAATTTGGACCGAAATAAAACTGATAATAATATTTTTTAGACTAAAATTTTAAAAATCTAAAGTGATATTTAAGAAGTTTATTTTGAATTATATGTTGACGGATGTAGGCTAAAGGAATTATATTTTTACTAGCTGTGCCCGCGACGTCGGCCGCGTGGAATTTGTTTTCAAAACCCCCAGATTTTGAAACACTCTTCATTGGTGCTCCGCCCCTATTGGTCTTAGCGTGATGATTTATAGCCTACAGCCTTTCTCGATAAATGAGCTATCTAACACTGAAAGAATTTTTCAAATCAGACCAGTACTACCTGAGATTAGCGCGTTCAATCAAACAAACAAACAAACTCTTCAGCTTTATATATTAGTATAAGATTAATAAAAGTTAGAGAAGAATTATCTGTGAGTATATTCTCTGACGTTTCACTTCTATTGCGTATGAAATAGACACACATTTTTTTTAAATTATATTATCTTGTTGAAAACAATTTTCGATTTGGCTATGTAACATCAAAATACATTTAATCATTGTGTTGTATGTATTACAGATAGAGTAGATAGGAATAAAAATAATTACTGTTTACAATATTTCTATCATTTTTAAAACTTATGACGTCATAAGTTGGTATGCTCGTGCAAAATCTACGAGGCAGCAACATTTTGTAAGGCGTTAAAAAGTACCTTAATTAATTGACTGTAAGCTTCACTATTGAAAGTTTAGTATGCTATAGACTTCAGGCGATTGGTTTTGCAGATTCGTATTATGAATGTGCCAAGTATCGAAGTATAGTCCTGTATAGTAGAATTTTTGTATCCATTTCATTAAGCGATTTGCCAAAACCGTTGGCTATAGGCTCTCTGATCTGATCTGATGATGATTTTATTAGGAATAATGTAATAATATGCCATCTTTTATATAAGTACCATGTCTGTAGCAAATCAATGAATTGAATTGAATATTAGTTTGAGTAGGAATCTTCTAGGTACAATGCCCAGCGACAGTGGTCTGGTGGGGCTGGACGGGCCTTGATACAGGTTTTTTTTTTTTTTTTTTTTTTAAGCTAGGTTTATTTATATTATGGATTATGCCCTCCTTTTTTATTTAGTTCTAGTTTTTAATTTTAGGTTTATTTTTCATACTGTAGTTTAGTTTTAGTATTTAATTGTATTTTTTTATTCATGTGATTGTTATTTAGGTAGTATATTCCGCATATTATACTTAAAGTTTTATAATATTAATATAGATAACCGTAGGAAACACTTATTTTCACATTTAAAATTAGAGTATTTTTCGTTGTATACTTTTATACAATAAATAGATCTTTATTATACCATAATATATTATGACTATCCTAAAGAGCTCCAGCTAAATGAATACAAAGCTTAAGTGGTCGTATAAAAGAAACCCATTTAGTTCTGTTTAACTCGCCATTACCCCCAGCGTATAAATTACCCAACTAAATAATTCAGGGATTTTGCTTTCTACTTTGCCTGATTTAGTTTGCCCGACATATGTACATATTCGGAGAAACTATCTCGTTTTATAACATTTAAGGCAGCACTCAGAGAGCCGTCTGTTCGCGACGATAGAGAATAGAAAACACTTTATTGTTTACAATAATAAACCATTACAGAATGAATAATTACAATAATTTAACGGCAAAACAAAAGGCGGCCTTATCGCTTAAAAGTTTAACAACTTATGTCTAGGTATAATTACGATTATAATCCTGCTAATATTATAAACGCGAAAGTTTGTAAGTATAGATGTATGTTTGTTACTCTTTCACGCAAAAACTACTGAATAGATTTTGATGAAACTTTACAATAATATAGCTTACACATCAGAATAACACATAGGCTATAATTTATAAAGATATAGTGTGAATTATCCAAAATATAACGATTTCCCATCACCACGCGAGTGAGACCGCGGGGCGCAGCTAGTGTTGAGAATATATCTACTACAAGAAATGGAATGTGTGACTAAAAATATGACAGCCTTAACCGTTACCGGGGATTCCCCTCTTACTAAAACCCAGTTTCGATTTTGAGACACGTAATTAAATTTCTCAGTTTCTATAATTCCAATATTACCTGAAGAGTGTCTCCATCATATTCCCCGTCTCCTTTTATCTCCAAATGTTACCGGTTGATTTAAAAAAAAAACTTTTTTAAATATTGTTATTTTAGAAATTCCTATAAATAATATTAATAACCATTATCCATTTATATCTGAGTACGAACTGTGAAGGTTAGATCTCTAGAGAAAACTTGACAACACTGCTAAAATTGTTTCTGTGTCCCGTTCATGTAATTTCCAATGGGCTGGTGTTCGTGAGGATGTATAATAGCCATTATGCAGGTGAGTCACCTGGCATTTTGCCTATCATAGCCCAACTACGTTACTAGCCGAAACTTAGTTGTTATCTTACTTAAGCCTTATAAGAGGTTAACCTTGCTAGGTCAATGCCCGAACGACTCGCAAAATAAATGAAAAAGTAAGTATACTACAACTAGGAGCTTGTACTTTTACCATCAATTACATTTTTTGCCCGAAGATCGTGATTCCCTAAAAATGGAAAATTGGAGCCTATTAGTGGGTTATTTGCTGCTAGTATTATATTTTATAATACAGCATTCAACAAGGAATATTCTAGTATTTTTCTCTTTTGTTCCCTGATAGAAAGATTTTTTTTAAACAATATGAATATTTGTGGGAAGTTTGGTGGAAAGACGGTGGTCGATATTTACTGTGAAGTATTATTTTCAAGAAAAACGATGTTGATTAAAATGGTATGTATGTATTGTGTAAGGCATCGTGTTTCAACCTGTGGGTCGCGATTGTTATTAAAGGCGGTCGCAGTCTGTTTAAAAAAATGAGACCTTTATACAGAAGATTTAATTCAATCAAACGTTTAAATAAACTATTAATTAAAATATTTTTATAATTTCGTTGTAAAGAGGTCGCAAGACGTTTTACTTAACTCTGGTTTTTTTCGTGGGTCACGACATAAAATACGTTGAGAAACAATGGTGTAAGGTATTGATTGTTTATGAGCAAGAATTTTTATTTATGTTGAAAAGCGGAAGGTTAGTAAATGTGCCTTATTTTAATGTAACTAAATAGGAATAGTCTAAGAGACGTTGACGAGCTACCTTCACCCATCTGATAACCAAATGAGACATATTTTTGTATCAAATTATATTGATTTGTAAACACGCATATGTTAGCTTGCCAATCGAAAAGTGCTCATGACTATTTTTAATTAAATTAATTTAATACATTTATTTTCATAACTCTTTTGATAACGGAACGGAAATTTAGTTTCAACTGATAGTTTTTAATGTGGAGAATATGCCTTATTAGGCTTGCCTACTTATTTCTGTTCATGGCTACCTGCCAAGTAAGTATGAACAGGTAAGTCAATATAGGTACTACATCGTTCTGTTAACCAATAAAATTGCTATCAAAAGAAAGATAAAAATAACCGTACAGGCTTGCCTGAAAAATACCGTTCATGGAATATTATTGCCATCCTCTGAAGACTTCAAAAATAGCCATGAACACTTTTCAATTGGCAAGCTGTCATAGGCGTGTTTACAAATCAATATAATTTGATAAAAAATATGTCTCATCTATTTATAAGATGGGTGAAGCTCAATCTTCACTGTCTCCTCTACTAAGAACATTTAACGTATCATAGAGGAGTAGTGTCAAAATTGTTTGACGCGTAACTCAAGAACTCTAAGAAGCTTAATAATTCATAGCAGTATTAAAGGATAAAATAATGTATAATCCCGTAACGGTTTTTGACCTCCAAGGTTGAAAAGGTTATTAACTTAATTCAGCGAATAACAAAGGCTGTTTTTTGCCATAATCAAGCGCTGCAACAACAAACGGAAGCACGGCACGCTGCTAGACATTGTAAGAAGTTTTTCGTCTATTTATGTTAATTAATAAGATTAGTTCCGTGTTGATTGTATCTTTTATTGCGAACGAGGGAATTGTTTTGTACAAAAAACTTGTCGCAGAAGAACACACAAAGGAACGCCTAATCATGTAGATACATCGTACACCATAACCAATATATAAAATTGAAATAGCTATTTGTTATTTTAAATTAAATGTTGAAATTGATGTGATAAACTCGGCCAAGTGTGAGTCGGTCCACGCATAGTGGAATATACTACGTTCAGAAGGCGTAGAATACGAAATTCCACGTTTTTGCCATTTGCCTACGAAACCATTAGAAATACGCCCTAGCTAAAAACGATACTAACAGACTTTATTTAAACTAATTATCTCAAACGTATTTTTTAAGCTCTACTAGTCTGCAATTACTCAACATTTTCCACCAAACACGAAACATCCCAATTCTGCTATTACTATCTCGTCAGAATCGCCGGACACTATTGTCTCAATCGTATGTTTGTTTGATTTCGTTATTTTGTCAATCCCAAAGGCGTGCCCGTGGCAATATCTTTATAAATATACATTTATAAGCGAAAACTCGCGAAATAAAATGTTTAAAGTTTTGGTAGGTTGTCAATATTCATTTCGGCTACCACCATTACTGCATAAGGTAATACCATTTTTTACCAGTATTCCGCCGCAACAATATCGAGAAGATATAAGTGGAATACGAATTTTTGACACTATCGCAACAGAATCTTACTTTGAATATCTTCGCAACGTCAAGATATTGAAATAGCAAAATTGGACCTCAGTTCAAAAGTTTGGAAAACACTTGTTATAACTTAAGAATTTGAATTTGAATTGAATATAAGTTTAATTCGTATAGTACTTTGAATCATAAACTTATTTCAAAGACACGATTAAGTTGTATGAGAATTGACTTAGGGGGAAACGAGTACATTGATTTATTTCTTACAATGGTCTTTTGGGAATCTGAGAAACAATGAATCAGTATCATGATGCTAGGCACAGATTGATTAAGCAGGTTGGCCACGACTCAGCTTGGCACGACAATGACCTCTTGCCTATGGACATTTTGACCTTCTTGTAACTCCTCCTCGATGTGTAGATTATCTGTTTATGGCAAAAACTATATGTAAATGTTCTTATTACAATGTTGCTTTTGGGTTGTGGGCCGGCAGAGTAAAACAAGTTTTATAATGCACCGTGGATATTTAATCACATGGTTCTACAATGATTTTAGGAAAATTTTTTATTTAACGTGGACACATCGAGACAGCGGTAACCAGCGGTAACTTGACAACACTGACACAGATAAAACATAAACTAACTATAGACAGTAATTTTATTTTTAATTAATGGCATGGTTGCCAGAATAATATCTAATAGTTGCCATCACTTTTTATGTCCCTGCTCTACCTGCGTTAGTGTTAGTGGATGTGTCCAAATGCGACTGATTTATAGGGTTAAAAAATAACGCGGTATCGATTAACTACATTAGTATACATACATATGTATTATTGGTTAATGTTTAACGTCATTAACAATGTCACAGCTCAAATAACGCATTAAAACCTTGGCTATATCTGCGTAACATCTAACTAAGTGCATTAGTTATACAGCATTACGGCGCAGGTGTAGTAGAGGTACTACGAATACAGTCCGTTGAAGACGACTTTCCACACACGGAATTTTGTGGCGATTTCTGAAGGTATCATATTTTGTAATTTTTGGGGTTCCCTAGCTATTTTGATAAAAATGGAACCCTTATATCGTCATGCTTATTTCTATTTGCCTGTGTGTTATAGTTATTTTTTTTTGAAAGCTAATAATAAAAGCGACGTATAAAAACCTAATCGTGTGGAGTATAGTTAGCTAACTTAGCCGATTTTTTAATATTATGGTGAAGCGACAGGTATTATATTGTTACAACTTAGATTCCGACAAAAACAAATTCCACTCCTAATCTGTAAAAACACATTTTATTCCCTGTCGGAATTTGAATTAATTGTAATTTTTTTATGATCGTCTTCTTTTGTTTACTTATTTATTGGCAACCGTTTCTAGAGAAAAGTCTATTGTTCTATTGTACTCGTTTACGACCGCTTGCGGCTGAATCATTAGCCAGGTGTTGCGGATTACGTCGACTACGATACGGGCACATTTGTATTTGTGAGATATAAAACAATGGCTTGATGGAGGGGGGGAGTTCAGCGTCAACTACGATCAAGGCGTGACGTGTGTACAATCGGGAATCTAATAGTGACGGACTTTGCGCGTTTTATTGAATTATGACCTTCTGCATTACTTTTGGATTTGTTGTGTTCGGTTATATTTGTACCTGTGTTATACGTGTTTGTATAGTTCTAATAAACTCTATAATAATTCTAACGGCATTTTAATTCGAATCTCGCAACTCGTAACAATGTATATAATATATGGTGGCCGGGAAACTATGTTCTATATTCAGTACAGAGTTTTTATTTCTTAAAGTACAGTTATAAACAAAGTGCAATACAGTGACCAAGCGGTTGGTTCAGAAACTTAAAACGTTTTTAGAACAAACGACACTCGAAACACTATTTTCGGACACTATTTGCACTAACGGACAGAGTAAATTCAAATAAAACTAAGCAGTTTATCTACTATGCAGTCTTAAATACATTGCGTACGATATTAAAGCTTATTCCACTTGAAATTAAGGTTAAAATTACATATACACAAATTATATTGAAATATGTTTTATCAACACTTGTCTTGATCTTTATCGAAAAAAATTACTATGCGATTGGAGAATGTAGTTGTATTTTTTTTCGTTAGTCCTTTCTACTATTTGTAGTGGACTTTATTAGGTTTCTGTTGGTTTTTAAAATTTAATTAGTCCAAGTAACAAAATAAGATAAGGAACAGCGTTTTGATTATTTATAAACTTCGTAAACTCCACAAACATATAAGAATGAAAAATATATAACAAAGAGTGTTTAATAAATGTTATAAAGGAGACAGATACGCTTTCATACATTCTTGGGCCCCGATTGTAAAAAGGTGAGATTAATTTTTATTATGTTCATATTTTTTATAATTAAACCCACTATTTAGTTTTCATATTATCAATTGGAAGAGATCGCTTTGAGCGATAAGGCCGCCTATTGTATCGCCTAGAAAATATTGTAAATATGGTCTGTTTTTGTAATTGTATGTTTTGGTGTGCAATAAAGAGTTATCTCTCTCTCTCTCTCTCTCTCTCAATTGTTGAATTCATTCGCATCAATCGATTATGGAAATCGATAACTTATTTTATTTGTGACCTTATTTTTAAGATTTCTCATCTTCCAGTTAGAATTTAGGGCTGATGAGTTCCATATTGTAGTAGAAAAATAATTCTTTTTTTCTTAACTCATCATATTTCTTTGGCCCAAAAGTCCCCGTATCCTTTTCAACTTCCAAAAGTTCCGAAAGTGCCATACCTTTTAATTTGGACCAATTAAATGATTAGCTTGCGTGGGAGTATTATTCGAAAATACGGGCCCAAATATTTTTTTGAAATTGTTCTCCTACGCTACGAAAATAATAAACAAATGTACAAAATTGTTTACAAGAAATACGAAACCATAGTATTAAAGAGCGAATGGCGACCTATTAATAAATTTCATATTCATAAGACCGAAACAAATTTAATTATGCTTTTGTAGAAGATCGGAATAATAAAATCATTTTAGAATAAGCCGATTACAGGGAGTATAAATTCAATAGGCTCTGTCTAGTGAACTAATTTAATAAATTAATGTATTCGGGTTTAAAAACTGTTCAAATAATTTTATTTATTAAAAGTATACGAGTTTTGAAGTTTCTAGGCTGCGACTCTGATACGGCTGACATGATGTTAATTCCTTGAACAGCAAGGGAGGTGGGGCTGATCACTTTTAGATGGGCCAACTTAAAATTTTATTACACTACACGGATTTAGGAAAGTTTTGGGTTAGAGCCTAGGCTGCCCTACTCTGTGGTGAGCCGTCAACGTCGTGATTCAGACCAGACCAGTCCGCCTTATACCATCTAGCGACGTATATATATGACACTAGCTGTTGCCAGCAGCTTCACTCGCTTAAATTACAAATAATCATAGTCCGAGTAGTGAAATAAAGTTAAAAGGTAGCCCTTTTTTCACCCCCTTAAAGGGTTGAATTTCCAAAAATGTCAATACTCGTGTACATTTATTTCTAACCAGAAACAGGTATATAAGATTTTGTTTTCTTATTTTAAAATGACGTATTTTCATATAAATTTTCATCCCCCTGTTCACCCCCTTAGGTGTTGAATTTCCAAAACCACCGATACACATGTAAATTTATTTGTAACCAATAAGAAATATATAAAAAATCGCGGTTCTTAATTTAAAAATGACGGATTCGCATCTAAAATTTCATCCCTTTTTTCACCCCCTTAGGGGTTGAATTTTCAAAAATCCTTTCTTAGTACCCACCTACAGCGTAGAAGGAACTCGCATGCAAATTTTTACGATCCTGGTCCCAGTAGTTTCGGCTGTGCGTTGATATATCAGTCAGTCAGTAAGGTTAAGATATTATATATTTATAGATAAATCCATACATCGTTTACTTCGTTGCGAATAATATTTGTAAAATGACCGCAATAAAGCTTACAATTCAATAGTTATTTAAGAACCCTAGAATACTAAGGGACAAGCCCATCCAGGGAGAGGAAAGGCTAGGCATGTCCTAGCTAATGAATCCAACTTTCTTATCTCATTACATCATCCTGTTTTAGGCAAGAGCTCGAAAATCAGCGTAGTGTATACACATTTTAGGGACCTTGTGCACTACGCGGCCATGACCAAGACTGGCCGCAGGAGCTCTGACAAAGATCTGGTCGTGATGCTATTTTATGACTGTAGCTGCATTCGTGCTAAGCTTCTTTATAAGACAAAGCCGCAAATTAGGGCAGCAGGTTATTCGCACGAGTATCGCCTCACGACTAGTTGGACAGCACGTTCTTCGACGAATTAAAATTGTTAAGTTGTAAGTGTGCGTTACTTTACTTGGATGCTGCGGCAAATGGCTAAGTATTAGTCCATGGGTTAACTCTCCGAGAGAGGGGTACCTTGTAGAATCTCCACACAAGCCGGCAGTCGACTGTTATCTGCGTTATCTTCAGTGGATAACTCTCATTGCTTTGGTCTAATCCCAGTAAAGGACCCGGTAGTGTACGAAATGTAATTACCCCTGCCCAGAAAAAAAAGTGGCTATGATTACGGCCGCGTACAGCACAAATTCTCTTAATGAAAGCGAATGATTAGGGTCCCGAATTTATTATTAAAATCATATCGGAATTTTTGTACACTGGCTTCAAATCGGCACTATGGTTTTGTATAGAAAAGCATATAAACACAACTATGATGATGCTAGTGAACGACTATTCCCACACGATTGCAATAGGAAACTTGGGGCTTTGGTATTAATGTGGAGCTTCTTAGATTATTCCCTTTGGGTCACTTTAAAGCTCATTGGTGACTCCTTTTTGATTTTTTTTATCATGGTATAGGCTCGCGTTTGATAGCTATCTTACCTGGTGTTAGAGTTGGATAGGACATGATTTTAAAAAGAAGTTTTTAAGAGTAACTTGAAATTTTGTACTGAACCAGTGCAACCACTTCAAATGAGGCGAGGAGATTTGTATGGTTTGTACCGCGGTAGTACATTTGAAGCGATAAGCCCGGTGAGGCAGTGAGCGTCATTCCCTCATTTGTTCCGTACAAAACTCTAGTTCGGAAATGTTCGTTAAGAAGCGGACGTGATAGGCCTCGGTCAACTCATTTTACTAGCAGTCGTACATGTCATGTTGTCCCTCTTTGTCATGTGAATATCTGAAGAGGCGTTATTGTACTGTTGTCCTCGTTTCCTCCTTTCTTTTACATTTGACGCGTGAGTAATAACGGGACAAAAATTTTAAAGTAGTACAAATTTAAATTTTGAGTCGTATCAGTACAAATCTATTTTGTACGGGACAAATGTACTGCCTCACACGTGTACCCACTACTTGGTGTTGAATGACGATGCGATCTAGGATGGAGCACGCTTAACTAGTAGATATATATTTACTCGTGACTTGAAGACCACTGGTTTATATTATATGAATCTGGGAACACAGAGTCCGACAAATTGTTCCATTCGACGATGGTGCGCAAAAGAAAGGTGAATTATGTGATTAATTTTGTCAAAGATATTCCTCAGGTTCTAAAGACAGAATACGTATTCATATTCAGGTAATTCTAAGTAATTCGTGGGATAAATAGGCGATAGTAATACTGGCAACCTAGTTATAAACAAAGTCACAATTTGTAAAAGAAGTACGTAATTACTGTTGGTTACGTGAAAGACGGTCAAGGCCTTAGTAAAAGTGAAAAATGGTACACTTGTGTAGTACACGGCACGCTTTGTCGCCCTCGCTAATTTATGAATGTATACATTCAGTAATTTATTCAAAGATATAAGGTAGCCGTTGTTTCATTTCGGTTTGTTTTGTCGAGTACTTAATTAAGTACGACTATGAAAACATTTGAAATATTATAATAAGCCCATAAACGTCCCACTGCGGGGCTCGGGCCTTTCACTATGGGACACGGACAGTACACCCGCCACGCTTGTCCTAGGCGGCTTGGCAGGTTTGACACATCGGTTGTCTCGATGTGCAGGTTTCTTTACGATGTTTTCCTTTATCGTTATTAGCACGTGGTAATTGTAACAAGTTGTACATTAGATCAGAAAACTGCCTAAGTGGTGGATGCGTTCCGGTCAAGATTCGAAACCGCGACCTTAAGTTTGGGACGCGTGCGCTGACCATTAAGCTACCACGACTTATTTGAAGTATTACTGTTAGCCAAGTGCAATGCACTGGACGTGGGTCTCTCCAAGATTATGCCTCATAATCCTGGTCTTCTGCTTTCATATTTCAGCCTTTTACTGGTAAACTTGCACCGGGCTGGAGGAAATATTACAATACTAAATACCCGGTCACTACTCTAGAACTTGTATGCTTGATCGATCATCGATACTGGGACGGATGTAACTGGCGTATTGTCACTTCAGGTTACTATTATAATTTTTGAACTATCCATGTAACCTAGGTTGCCGGTCTATTTGCATCGGAAACAATGCTGCCCGTCTCCGACCAGGGGATTTCTATAGGCCGCCTTTCTTGCGATTGTTATACCGCCATCGATCGGTCGCTAGAGCCCCGTCTGCTGACGGGCAGGTGAGATTGACAATTGGGTCCACAAGATAGTCATAGATCTTTAATACCCCCAATGATGAGTGGCGCCGAATTGGGAAGACCTTCATCCAGCAGTGGACTGCAAGTGGCTGACGACGACGATGTACCTACTTGAGTTTATTTTTTTCTTTTTAGAGTATTTAAATAAAAGCTTGTTTCCCTGATCCTAGCAGCCCATATGGGGTCCATAAGCAATCCCCGCTTATGGGCTCATATTTTTTTTAATTTATATTATGAAAAATATAAACCAGCACGGGATAAATTACATATTATAATTGGATAAAATGAAAAGAATTTAAAATTCTTCTCAGAATATAACTTACCTTCTTAAGCTGCATAAAGCGTCGTATGAAACGTTTCATCTCGGCAACATTGTTGCGCAACTCGTGTAACATCCGATAACAGCAGTATTTATTACAGCCCAAGACCATATCGCACAAGATATCCTTAAGCGATAGCCAACAATATAGACTCATCTGACCGCCCTTACTTCCTATGTATTTGCATTTTAAATTGAACAAAAATATTTCATTTCTCATAACAGATCAGGGGCCTTAAAACGGCTTCGTATCAAGAATGTGATAAGTATCAAAATAAAGTAATACTTCATGTTACGTCTTACACCTACGACTATGTCTACATATGTGTGAATGTCACTAAACGATTCTCCAGATGCGGTTGCTTTAGGCCTTCTGGTTAAATCAAAAGTGGCAATATGTTGCTTGTGAATATTTGTAGTACTAAAAACATTGCTTAAAGTTAGCCCAGTGGTCGGCAAAGTGCGGCTCCAGAGCCGCATGTGGCTCTTTGGCTCCTTAAGTGCGGCTCTGGCGCAATAATAAATCTTATTGATGAGAACTTGGAATCATGCCTAAAATTAAAAACAATAAACAACATACAACCTGACTTACTCAAACTTTCCAAGGAGAGGCAAGCACATTGTACGCATTAATAAATATTTATTAAGTATGAAATTCCATCGAAAATCAAATTAAGTCGTGGTAGCGTAATGGCTAGCGCATGTTTCCCAAACGCAAAAGGAGCAGGTTTGATCCTGGCCGGAACGCATGCACCACTTAGGCAGTTTTCTGACCTAAGGTGCATATTGTTACAATTACCACGTGCTAATAACGGTGAAGGAAAACATCGCGATGCAACCTGCACATCGAGATAACCGATGTGTCAAACCTGCCAAGCCGCCTTGGACAAGCGTGGTGGGTATACTGTCCGTTCCCCTATGAGGAGGAGGCTCGAGCCCAGCAGTGATACATTTATGGGCTGCTATTATTTATACTATTATAAGTATGAAATTTAGTTTTATTTAGTGTAATAAAAGTTTACTAAACAAGCAGATTTGGCTCCCATTTTTTTTTAATTGTTGTAATGTTCATATTTGGCTCTTTGGCTAATAAGTTTGCCCACTGAGTTAGCCTATTGATAAGATGAACATCGTGAAAATTTTTCTTAATAAAGAAACTCAAAGTGAAACGAAATGAAACTCCCAGTAAGAAAATTAAAAAATATATACTAATACAGCATAAATTAATCAAAGATATAATTTTTTTATATATATGTATAACTTGTTTTAATCTTATGAGATATTTTTGGAAATATATTATAGAACATTAATGTGTGTATGGTTGTATGGTTAACATATAAATATTTTCTAGTTTAATAGTAATTGCTTTGGATTTTCCTTAAGTTGACCAAGATATTTCAACATCATTCAATGAGGCGAGGGAAAATGCTTAACCGATTTACGCACAAACTGGGTCATTGCTAGGGGAACGACACGCGTCGGTCGGGGGCGATAACACTGCAGCAATAGTATGCTCTTGGCAGCGCTCCGTCCGCGATCGACGTCACAGAATAGTGTGGAAGACTCCGAGCGTTGCTGCACGGGCGAGCAACCCCAATACCCACTAAAAACCCCCTCCTCCCTGACGACCCTGCGCTTTGTATGTGTTGGAAAGGCTGAGATTTAGAACATAGTTACGCCCAGCCGATCCAGCGCAATAAAGTGCCTGGAGTGTGCCCTGGGAGAACACACCCCACTTCGTTGTGCGGGGGTAGAAGGTCCTTTGCTCTCCTAGCAAGCTAAAGGCCCCCCGCGGTAAACGGAACCTAACTCAGGGAGGGAAGTAATGCGCGTACCTACCTCTCCGGGTGCCAGCTGAAGGCCGGCGACCTCGAGAAGACGCATTGGCACGCGCTGCAGGACTTCTCTCCCTGTCTCGTTCTGCGGCCTCCTTGAGTGACATTACTGTCTCGCAAAAAGTAACCGCAGCCCCCCAATTGTCGCTGCTCTGCAACATGGCCTTGACCAAGTCGCAGAGCGAGTCGACTGGACCTACGTGCGTCTCAAGTTCGAAACGCTGCGGCGCCCATGCGGCGCACTCGACTAGCGTGTGTAACGCCGTGTCGAGCGCGCCGCACTGGCGGCAGTCCGGGGAAGGCAAGCAGCCCACAATGCGACACAGATACTTATCGAAACATCCGTGTCCGGTAAGTATCTGTGTCGTCCTGAAGGTCAGGGTGCCGCTGGTGCGGTTGACCCATTCCGTCAGCTGTGGCCTGATTGCATCCACCGTGTAGCCGCCATAGGCCGCAGGGTTGTCGAGCTCTTGAGACCAGATGGCGATCATGGAGGCGGTTTCCCGCTTCCTGATCGCCTCGATTTCGACCTGACAGAAGGTCAGGCCTCTAGCTAGGGCATCCTGCCGGGTGCGGCGCACCACTGTCAGGACGTCCGCCTGGAGATGCCAGGGCGGATCGCCTGCCAGGAGGGTGGCCGCCGTCCGCGACACTGTGCGATACCCCCGTATGGTCCTCACGGCCAGAACCTGCTGCGCCTCAAAGTGCGCTTTGAACAGCCATTTCCCATCGAGAACTAGCCCCAGATATTTCATCTGGGGCCCTACTCTAATGGCCACCCCTTGGACCGAAACGGTCAAGTCCGCGGGGGGATTGCGAAATTTCCTATGGAACATGATGGCCTCCGTTTTCGCGGGGGAGACCCTCAAGCCCAGCCTAGCTATTCGATCTACGACAATCGCCAACCCGGCGTTGGCGACGTCCACGGATTCCGCAAATGACGCAGCGCGTGCCGTGAGTAGGGTGTCGTCCGCAAAGCAGATCAGCCCTACCCCGGGCAGGACCGGAACCCGAAGGATCCAGTCATAACCTACGTTCCAAAGAATCGGCCCGAGGACCGACCCCTGTGGAACGCCGCACGCGACGCGTCGACGACCTAACTCGGGAAGTAGAACAAGTTTGCCTGTACTGCTGCCAAGCCACCAAACCGACTTCTCAGCTAATTGAAACGTCAAGACGATCGCCTTTGGATATGTGGTTATAATTCCCTACCGGTTCTATTCCGGGACTAAAAGCAGGTAAATTGATCTTAGAATTACTATATTATAGCTAAGGTAATTGAATAAAATTGCTTGTTCCGTTGTTCACAAGAGGCAAATATGTATTTTCTAACTAATACCTAAGAGGATGAGTACTTGGGATGATAATCCTCCAGTAAAAATCTTACACTAAAAACTATTAAAACCTTTTTTACACTACACTAATTCGGGACACTTTCTTTAAATTTGGGTGGAGTGATTAGAAAAAGAGATGTATTGCTAAGCAATGACCGTCCATGTACTAGAACTCTACTAGTGTAGCCATGTAGTGTAACAAGAATAAGAGATTTTTGAAGTGAAACTTCTTTAGAATCGTGATTTGAAACTTGATGAAACGAAAAAGAGGTACTAAAAGGAGTTAAACATATAAATTATAGGACTAAGCCTGCGAGAGAATGAGATACGAGTTTTACATTATATTAGAGTCATTAAGACCGATGATTAATCATAGGTCCAATTTGGAACGAAATAAAACTGATAATAATATTTTTTAGACTAAAACAGTGAAAAATTGAAAGCGAGACTTAAGAAGTTTATTTTGAAATATGTTGATGGATGTAGACTAAAGGAATTATATTTATATAATATAATATATAATATTAATAAAAGTTAGAAGAATTATCTGTGAGTATATTGTGTGAAGTTCCACTTCTACTGCGTGTGAACTGCACACACCTTTTTATAAATCTTACATGACTAGAAATTATTTTTCTTTAAATCAACAAAAATTGATAAGACATTTATTAAAACTCACTGTCTAAAATCTATTTTAAATTACAAAACACATATAATTTAATTATGTATTATCACAAAGTAAACATTAAATGTGTTTCTTTCTAAGGTCTTATAAAAAACTTAAAATCAAATTTATTGCATGAAACGATATCTAAGTGAATTATGTGACAGTCGGCTTTTTTTAGAGGAAACTGCCTATAAAGAAGTTAATTGGTAATTGTAAATCAAAATGAAATTATGTCAAACGACTCTATCAGGGCACGCAAATTGTACTGTAAATAGCTATATGAGACTAAAATAAAAGTTATTAATGATATTACCCATTGAATGAAAAGCTACCCCGACGGTACAATATATCTTAAATCAACAACCGACTGAGTCAACAATATCAGTAAAGCTGCTGACGTGTTATCAGCAGTATTTCTTTCACTGTCCTGAAATACCCACAGAGCGGACACTTCGATTTATTCTCATAAATCACAGTATACCACTTGGACTGCAAAATTCACTGAATGTCCTCGAAGCTCGAATACAGTATTCTGTAGACTACAAACTTTTTGTAAGTTTACTTTAATTAATTTTAAATATTTATGTACAGTACTGTATATAAGATAAAATTTTAAGGAATCCACATTAAAATTTTAACAAAAATATTAATCAATCTATATTTTTAAATATTTTATCGCAGTTGAAACTCAACTAACTCTGTTTTAATGGGCCGAACTTACATATTCACGAAAAAGACATGGATTCCACCAGAAATATGGACACCGTTCACTGGAATTCTGAATATATAAGCTTAATGCGAAACAAATAGGTTTCTAAGAATCTGCAGTGAAAATTAGAACAATAAAAAAACTGTTTCTGACGTCTTATTTACTGGGCGGGCATATACCAAAGGGATTAGCAATAGACAAGAGACGGTAACCAATTAACACAATCATTAATATTACGGGTGAAGGTAAGGAAAGGAATGCTCCGGTGGTTCGGGCTTGTGGAAAGAATGCATGATGAAAAAATGACTAAACAGATATACAATGCAAAAGTGGATGGATGCAGAAGTCGTGGAAGGCCACGACACACCTTCCATGATCAAATTGATCGTGTACTAGCAGAAGGTGATGTCAGGAGCCTTAAGAACAGACGAGCGTGCATGACAAGAGCTATGAATATCAAAGAAGCAAGTGAGGTGTGTAAGAATAAGCCTGAATGGCGCTCTGTTGTTCGTGCCTACCCCGCAAGGGGACTGGCGTGAAGTTATGTATGTATGTATTAATACTACGGGTAAGGGTAATAAAACGCGTGTTCACAAAGAATTATTATGGGTTCGCCACAATATTTTAAAGAATTCATAATAAAGCTTTAATAAAAATATTAACGGATCTAAAGTCAATATTTAGATAAATAAATGAATAGTATTATGATATTCTTATAGCTTTGGAATATTATGACCAGTATACTGTATGATACTTAGCTTTATTTTTTTGGAAATTACTTGTCGTTCTGGCATAAGTTCGATTTTAAAGTTGTCAAAGTTAAACTATACAGCGTCTACCGAATAAAATTAGCTTTGAAAGAGGTACTTTTAATAGTTATAAAATAATTTTATATAAAGTAATGCATTATTTTCGGGAACAGAGACATATTTATAAATATGTAAATATATTTTGTTATATATTAACTAATCATTCATATCATGTACTTGTTAATTAATGATATATGGAAAACTTTTAAATTATTTTGTAGTATTTTTGTATTTGTTGTTTAATAAAACAAAAAAGTCTGCATGGAACAAAAAATGGTTTGTCGTGTATTGAGTATATCTATCTACTCGGAAATAGTAAACCTTGATACTGCATTTTAGTTTATTGGTTCTGACTCGGCTTCGATTGAGCTAACTCGATTAATTCTAAACTTGTTTTGTGTCCATTATCGCCTCAGAACTTTGTAATTATGTTGCAAGTTGAATGTTTTAAAGACAGCCATACTCAACCTTTTTTTTATAGGGGCCACATAGACGTATTAGGTGAAGTGCCGCGGGGCGCAACATTATTGGAACGAAGTTATTTTACATGGCTTACAGTAGAGTGAACTGGCAGAAATCGTCACGTAAGGAAAAATCGTTATGCACCTTCTAGGCGAACTTTTTTAATACAATTTCGAACTTTAATACAAACAAATAAGATCTAAAATAATATTAATAAGTGTACCATAAAATGTTTTGACATTAGAAGAAAACTTAGAAGACGATGTAATGCCAGAACTACTCAAGGTTCTTGTAGCAGCATACTCTAGACAAGGTCGCCATCCAGACGGGCCCATTACCTGCCAACGGTGATGTCAAGAATGCTCTATTACCTGACAATTATTTTTAATTTCAAGTTTTGTAGACAATAGCCATATTTGTTGAGATAATCTTTAAACATCCAAGGTTGTTTAGGATAGTATTCATTTCGAGATTTACGCAGGGCACAACTTTCGGCAGTTTTAAATTATATAACACTTCTTACAGAACATCATGATTTTTACTATGTGAATTGAAAAAACGATTTGCATCTTCAATTACATGTATGATGACCACCCTTCATTTTTAACTGTTTCGTTGTTGTATGACACCATTGTATAGCATCAAACAGACTACACCTTCTCAAAGATCCTTCTAGGCCCAGCAGATAACAAACTCCACTTTCAGGTCCCGGTGGAGGTCACTCGATCTAATGTACCATGGCGCATTTACAATGCATTTTAATACTTTGTTTTGGAATCGTTGTATTATTTCTATGTTGCTTGGTTTGGTACAGCCCCATAACTGTACGCCATAGGTCCATACCGGCATCAGGACTTGTTTATAGAGAAGCAGTTTGTTAGGTACTGACAACTTGGAATATTTTCCAAGTAGCCAGTACATGTTTCTGTAATGCGCTTCCTGTTGTGTTGATTAAAAATAAATATTGACCAAAAAAAATGTTGCTTATGGCCTAAAAACTTAATAATCTACACACGCAATTTCCTTATTAAAAGTTGATGTCATCCATTAGCTTAATTAGTCAAAGATTTACGACGTACATATCAGCCAAAAAAGTACAGGCTGATCTATGTCGAGACAGTTTACGATCCTATAAAATATATAAGGACGCAAACGAGATAACAATGTTACGAAATATAATTTTCACGGCTTTACGACATGTTGTAAAATTAACGTTGTCAAATTGTGTCAGTTTTACAATATCGTTATTTAATTTTATGTTTTTGTGTCTGAGGAACGTAATTAAAACTTTAAACAATGGTTTTGGATTGGATTTAATTCATCGCATTTCTAATATAATATCTCAGTCTCCAGGTTTCGGGTGAATTCGTGGCTCTTTGAGTATCCGTGTTTACAGAATGATAATGCAAACACGGCTGTAGCGTCAGATTTAAAATAAAAAATGCGCTAAGTCCTTTGTCCTTGGTTTTTATATAGATACTATGATATGGATTAATTCGCTAGTGATATCATTGCCGATATATCGGCGACGTTAAAAAGTTTAACATATATCGGAAACAGCGATTGTTCACGCCACCGCGTAACGAACGATGATTCCCCGAAAAAGTAATTTACCCCGCACTTCCGCGTCTCAACGATCAGTCTGAATCGATCCGTCGTAAAGACATTCACGCATCGCGCGCGCATTTGAGATATCCACCCAATTGCAATACTAATCGGGTTCCAAGAGCTTGGTGATAAGTGGCAAGTGAATCTAGTTGTGAAGCGGGAGATATATAACAAGAGAACACGCACTGCTGCTCCTGTATCGCAGACGCTCCGGTTACTCAGCTCATATTATTACGGGTGAGTCCATTTATCTCCATTCCCTCTTACCCTTGCACCCTTGAAATCTGGCAATCGGCCAGATCATATGGTCCTTCGAGCCCGGCAGGCCAATAGCCTTCGGCACGATCTTCAATTTCGCTCTTTTAGGTCCTATCAATCCAAACTACACAAAGCCTGAGCCTCAAGTTAATTCAGCACTAGTAAATATTGACTGTTTACAACCCCAACACTCAAATAAAGAAATACACTCCGCTCTGGAGAGGTTCTGGGAAGTCGAAGAAGTGCAATCAAAGGACAACTCAACCTCTGACGAGTGTGAGGAGAACTTTCGTTCTACCACCACACGTGATCCCACAGGGCGATACATAGTATCCCTTCCCTTTCTTACAAAGGCACCTAAGCTCGGTGCAACCCACGCTATTGCACTACGACGATTCCTTAATTTGGAGCGCAAACTCCAAAGAGATCCTACCCTCCGCTCAAAATATATCGACTTCATGAAGGAATACATTGACATGGGCCACATGGCTCTTTGTCACCCCAGCACATTTAAAGGAAAAGACCATTTTTACGTCCCGCATCATGGCATCTTCAAAGCCAACTCTGAAAAACTTCGCACGGTTTTTGATGGCAGCTGTAAGAGCTCTAATGGTGTCAGTCTTAATGACTGTCTGCACACTGGCCCACCGCTCCAACGTGATATTACTGACATCATTCTAAATTTTCGTACTCACAAAGTGGTCTTTAGTACAGACATCCAGATGATGTTTAGAAATATACTAGTTCACCCAGACCACAGACGGTTCCAACTCATTCTATGGCGCTCTTCTCCAGATCAACCTCTGCTCACTTACGCCCTGTCCACTGTCACGTATGGCCTACGACCCAGCCCCTTCCTCGCCAATCGATCTATTATACAGCTGGTCACTGATGAAGGTCACCGTTTTCCCCAGGCTGCACAGGTTCTTACGCACTCCATATTCGTGGATGACATTCTGACTGGGCATGATTCAGTTGACAAGGCAATAGCTCTGCAGACTGAACTCATTGAGTTACTAGCCCTAGGGGGATTTCATTTGCGAAAGTGGACCTCAAACTCTCGTCAGCTTTTAGAACGCTTCCCGGATGATCAATGTGACATACCCAAGGATTTTGATGTTGTACCCGACTCCAATGCAATCAAGGTACTTGGTATGCAATGGATACCCCAAACGGACGAATTTACATATCACATTTCGGTACCTACACTGGAAAAATTTACCAAAAGGTCAATACTCAGTACCATCGCTCGTTTATACGATCCTAGTGGATGGATCAGCCCAGTTATTTTCCGCGCAAAACTGCTCATTCAGCACCTATGGACTCTAAAGTTAGACTGGGATGAATCGGCTCCCAATGATGTCACATTTCAATTTCAGCACATTTTTGAAGACTTACCTCTACTCTCTGCTCTTCGACTCCCCAGAACAATTTGCACCAGCAAAGATTCCACCTACACCCTACACGGTTTTGCCGATGCATCCGAATCCGGATATGCAGCCGCAGTCTATCTTCATGAAACGAATATCACGGGTCAGGTACACGTCAGACTACTTGTTTCTAAATCCAAGGTAGCCCCCATTAAAACCCGACAGACTATACCAAAGCTGGAACTTTCAGCTGCACACCTCACTTCGCTGCTCATTTCTCGCGTCTCTGTTCAACTTTCTGCCCACATTACCATTCAGCAACACTTTTGTTGGTCAGACAGTACTATCGTACTCGCCTGGCTTAAAACTCCTTCTCAATCCCTACAGGTCTTTGAGGCCAATCGAGTCTCTGCCATTGCAGCCAATCCATGTAACCCTACTTGGAGACATGTACCCTCAGCTCTTAACCCTGCCGACTGTGCTAGCAGGGGAATATCAGCACAGGAACTCTTAGCCTATGACCTATGGTGGTCGCCTACTTGGCTCAAGGCCCCACCTGATACCTGGCCCACGATGCCCCCTGCTTTGGGTCATCACGTACTGCCTGGTCTAAAACCAAGAAAAATGGTAGCTCACATCGCGGTTCCTGATCTAGACACGGATTTACTCACGAGATTCAGCTCCTTAGACACACTTGTAGGCGTAACCGCATGTATTAAACGTTTTGCACACAATTGCTTGGTATCTTCTCACTCTCGCATCGTTGGTCCCATTACCGTAGACGAACGTAAGAAAGCGCTCTTACACTGGGTACGCTCAGTCCAACAAAATATGTTCGCTGAAGACATCCACCGACTGCAAACTAACAAATTATGTACAGTGCGAATACAACGCCTCTCGCCCTTTCTCAAGGATGGTCTTCTTAGAGTAGGAGGGCGCTTGTCCAACTCAGCCCTTAGATATGACACACAACATCCCCTCATCTTACCCAGTTCAAGCCCCCTTGTGGACCTAATTATAGATCATTTCCACACTATACACTGCCACCCGGGCGCAGATACACTACACGCACTACTCCGTCAACAATACTGGATTTTATCTGGAAGGCGAGTCATTCGTCACCGTGTCTTTAAATGTGTACGCTGTTTTAGGCATCGAGCTCAGCCGAATCCCCCTTTTATGGCCGACCTACCGGCTGATCGAGTCAGCCCACAACCGGTGTTTAGTCAAGTGTCCACGGATTTTGCCGGACCATTCCTAATTAAATCAAGTACTCTACGCAATGCCAAACTTCTCAAAGGCTACTTTTGTGTTTTCGTTTGTCTCGCCACCAAGGCAGTGCACTTAGAGGCTGTCTCGGAACTTTCTACGGACGCCTTTTTTGCGGCACTGCAAAGGTTCGTTAGTCGGCGCGGAATCCCTACCCTAATTCGCTCTGATTGCGGTACAAACTATGTCGGCGCAAGAAATCAGCTCATAGAAGTACAAAACTTCTTAAAGGCCAATGATGATAGAATTACGCACAAGCTAGCCACACAGCAGATCACATGGTTGCTCAATCCGCCCTCAGCTCCTTCTTTTGGCGGTCTGCACGAGGCAGCCGTGAAATCTACTAAGCAATTACTCTATCGCGTATTAGGTGAGCAGCATCTGACCTTTGAAGAATTTTCTACACTCTTAGCCCGTATTGAGGCCGTTCTCAACTCTCGACCACTCTGCCCTCTGTCTTCAGACCCTACAGACTTCGAAGTCCTAACCGCTGGTCATTTCCTTATAGGTCGCCCACTTACCGCATTACCCGAACATTCCCATGAATCCTCTCCTCCATCAACCCTACGACGTTTTCGCCTAGTGCAAGCGTTGGCTCAGCGATTTTGGACCTTGTGGTCGAAATCCTACCTGCACACTCTCCAATCCCGATCTAAATGGACTACGGAAACCAGTCGACCCAAGATTGGTGAGCTGGTACTCATAAAGGAGGATAATCTTCCCAGACTCCAGTGGAAGATGGGAAGAATAAAGAAGATTCTGCCCGGAAAGGATGACGTCGTCCGAGTCGTAGAACTCAGCACCAAGGATGGCAGCTTAACGAGACCAGTCACAAAGATTGCTCGTCTTCCCCCCGACGACAACAGCACTTAGTCAGCACTATAAATGGGAGCCGTCACCTTTTCCCCGGGCCCCAGGATGTTCACGCCACCGCGTAACGAACGATGATTCCCCGAAAAAGTAATTTACCCCGCACTTCCGCGTCTCAACGATCAGTCTGAATCGATCCGTCGTAAAGACATTCACGCATCGCGCGCGCATTTGAGATATCCACCCAATTGCAATACTAATCGGGTTCCAAGAGCTTGGTGATAAGTGGCAAGTGAATCTAGTTGTGAAGCGGGAGATATATAACAAGAGAACACGCACTGCTGCTCCTGTATCGCAGACGCTCCGGTTACTCAGCTCATATTATTACGGGTGAGTCCATTTATCTCCATTCCCTCTTACCCTTGCACCCTTGAAATCTGGCAATCGGCCAGATCAGCGATATTAATTTGCCGATACACTAAGAAATATTAATGGTAAATTCCTATTTCGCACTCTATAGTGCCTTACACCATTGGTAGAAATTTGACATTACTTATATAGAGCTTATATTGAGATATAAGAACCGGCCATAAATAAGAGAAGCAATTATAAAATGTGTCATAACCTAACAAAACTCCTCTGTGGTTGAGCGGGCTAAGCCTTTGCCGGCCTACCTCACTTCAACGCAGAGGCTCCGGGTTCGATTCCTGGTATAGTAAAATTCGGAAACGTATTTTCTCCGTTATTTACTATAGTCTGGGTGTCTGGGATCGGCCCCAGAGTAGTCCGTTGTATATTACCCATAACACAAGCGTAACCTGCCTAATTTGGGGATATACAATGTGTGTTTGTCTGCCGATTAAAAAAAAAACACCTTTTAAACGGGCAGGCACATTGGTTGTAGAAGACTCACGCGGCTTGATTTGTCTACTCCTTGAAATTTGATAATGTTATGATTTTCTAAATATTCTAAATATCGCTGGGAAGACGGAATGGAAGCTGACCTGACCGAGCTTCAAAACGGAGCAGGACAGAGGATATTGGCGGGTCTTTTTTCGGTGACCAAGTCTCACTATGGTTCGTTGAACCACTGTTTTTCTAAAATAAAAAAATGATTAATGCCAATTTTAATTTGTACACCCCGCAAGATATGGAAAAGACACATACATACAAATTTTCATTGAAATCAGTTGAGCCATTTCGGAACCTATTAGAGGCAAAATTTGAGACACCGTGAAACAAAAGTTTTAAAATTGGTTATTTACAATTGGGAGTTATATAAATAGCAATTTTCATTTAAATGTTGGTATTTATTTTGAAATTACAGACAGACATTTCAATTATATTTATAGATAAAAATCTCTCTTTTATTTCACCTTCTCATTATTTGGAATCGGCACAATATGTCTTTACCTGCCACATACCTCTATTGTGACATATATCCTCTTTCATTCCCTAAATCATCATATCATCCTTCACATAATCCATATCTCTTTTTTGGTCTCCCTTTCCCTTTGTACCTATCAATCTTGCAGTTTAACATTCTTTTTGTGCCATGACTTTGATCCCTCCTCATTACATACCCATACCACCTTAATCTTCTTCCTCTCAATTGTTCAGTTACGGGTGCAACTTTTAAAGAACCTCTTATGTACTAATTTCTCACCTTATCCATTCTTACAACACACTGCCATCTCAGCATTCTCATCACAGGTGAATTGAATCACGACGTTTGTAGTCTATCATTTTCCCAACATTCGGACCCGTAAAACATGACCGGTCTTATGATAGATTTATATTTATAGGTAAATATGCCTATATAAATATTAATGTAGATATTTCGTGTTTATAGACAATTTTACGACGCATATATTATATTACCATATCTGAGTTATATTTCCCTAAGAGAAGGCAAAAAAATAACACAACATACAAACGTGTTGAATTTTGACATTTCCAAATTTATATTGAAATCGTGTTTCGATAGTAATATTTGCCTATTTTAAATATTCAAAGCGAAAACAAGTTGCTAGAAGTAACATTTACTTTTGGTGTTAGTTAATTAATTTATGATTCTATTCAAATATTGTGCCATTTTAATTGCTCCATTTGCTAAATGAACACCTGTGTTTTAAGAATTACCAGCATGCTATGTTGATTTAGCTCTACCTGCAGCTTCACTCGCTTAAAGTTCGTTAGTAATAATTACCTCACATACATACATACATAACTTCACGCCAGTTCCCTTGCGGGGTAGGCACGAACAACAGAGCGCCATTTAGGCCCATTCTTACACACCTCACTTGCTTCTTTGACATTCATAACTCTTGTCATGCACACTCGTCTGTTCTTAAGGCTCCTGACATCACCCTCCGCTAGTAGACGATCAATTTGATCATGGAAGGTGTGTCGTGGTCTTCCACGACTAATAATTACCTCACAATGTACATTATGTCTGCCCGCACAACGATAATCACGAGAGACCAATTTAAGTTATATACTCGTACGAGTAATATACTCGCGCTTTTATTTACTGGATCTGTAAGTGTGTAACGTTGATCTGTCTGGTATCAACCAAACTGAATTCAATTTGTTTGAAAGGCACAGAATTGAAAAGACCCGACGGTATTCGATAACATGAAATTATTCCAGCTTATGTTTATATGGATCAATTTGGGTGATTCATCCAAATTGAAAGACAAAAATGAACCGTCTAAGGGCTTTTGCACACCAAGTTTTTTTAAGGTACCGTCGTCGTCGACCGCGTTTCTCTATCACCCGTTGTCGTCGCCGCTAAACTTTGTAAACGCAGATTACTTGCGATAGCATCGCTGCAAACTCACGAGAAACGCGTTACAGACGCGTGTGAACAATGCCCCTTGCAAAGTAAAACGCGCCTAGCACGCGCGCGAACGAGCCACACACATGCGTGTATCGCGGTGGAAACGTGCGTGTGCATAGCCTTAGTGTAGCCTCGATTGATGCCATTGTAATACTGTCGGCAAGTATTTGATTAAAACAAACAAACAGACGCACTTTGCCAGCGCGTCTGTATTGATGTAACTCCGCGCTAGTAATGCGTCGACAGCACGCGAAAAAGTCGTCGTCTGCATACTACAATTTTATGATCGTGTGAATAGGTAAATTGGTTACGATAACATCGCGTTAGTTGTGTGCGTCGCGCGGCGACGGTGCCTGATAAAAAAGTAGTGTGTAAGAGGGCTAATATCGGCTTACTTTCAATCAAATTTTCACCCACATCCAGAGTCTGGTTAATTTCATAATTTGCACGCGTATTATATTACCTAATACTTACATACATACATACATACATACATACATAACTTCACGCCAGTTCCCTTGCGGGGTAGGCACGAACAACAGAGCGCCATTTAGGCCCATTCTTGCACACCTCACTTGCTTCTTTGACATTCATAACTCTTGTCATGCACACTCGTCTGTTCTTAAGGCTCCTGACATCACCCTCCGCTAGTACACGATCAATTTGATCATGGAAGGTGTGTCGTGGCCTTCCACGACTTCTGCATCCTTCCACTTTTGCATTGTATATCTGTTTAGTCATTCTTTCATCATGCATTCTTTCCACATGCCCGAACCACAGGAGCATTCCTTTCCTTACCTTCACCCCGACACTCTCTTTCAGACCAACTCTCTTTCTTACTTCGGTATTACGAACGCGGTCCGCGAGCGTCACTCCGCAGATTTTGCGCAGTGCTCGCATCTCAACCGCGTTTACTCTACTTTCATGCTCTCTCTTCCATACCCAACTCTCGCTTCCATACGTGAGCGTAGGTACCAGCACCGCGTTGTGTATGGCGAGCTGGGCCTTCTGGCTGAGGTTCTTAGCGCCTAGAAGTTTACCTAACGCTCCATTCAAACTATTCCCCAAATTTATTCTTCTTTCTATATCAGCGGTGTACCTTCCATCCCTGCTAAAAGCACATCCAAGATATACAAACTCATTCACTTGCTCCAGCATAACATCATCGACCATTATCCTGGCATTCGTTCTGGTTTCTTCTCTTTCAAACACCATAACCTTTGTTTTCTTCGCATTCAAATGTAAGCCTCTCGCCTGACAGTCATCTTTCATCATTGTGACTAGTGTTTGCAGTTCTGATGGCGATTCGGCTAAAAGCACGGCATCATCCGCATAAAGCAAGGTGCTTACAACTAGATCACTCATTCGCACCCCAACATCCATCAATCTTATTCTCTGGAGACAATCGTCCAGGTATAGGATGAACAGCAAAGCCGACAGCACGCAGCCCTGCCTGACGCCAATATTGACGTCAAACCAGGGCGACAGGCTGCCATCCACTCGCACGCATGCCATACAGTCCTCGTAAGTGGACTGCACAGCACGCATCAATTGGCCATTAATCCCATATCCGGGCAATATGTCCCAGAGCTCCTTCCGCACAACCCTGTCAAATGCTTTCTCTAGATCCACAAAACCGCAGAAAACCTTCCGGCCCATAGCCAGCTGCTTCTCTATGATATTTCGGAGAGAGAAAACTTGATCCATACATCCCCTTCCATTTCTGAAGCCACCTTGTGCATCCCACAGTAATCCATCGGATACCACTCTCATTCTCTTTTCAATAATCTTCGTATACACTTTAGATGCTGTGCTGATCAAACTGATGGCCCTGTAGCTGGCGCACTCCATACGTGACCCCTTGCCTTTATACAAGGGCACGATGACAGCGCGCCTCCAGTCCTTGGGAACCTTTCCCGTCCTCCAGCACAAGTTGCATAAGGACAGGAAAGCGTCCCGGACGCAGGTTCCACCATATTTGATCATCTCAGCAGACACACTATCGATTCCTCCTGTCTTTCCATTTTTCAGACTTCTTATCGACCATTCGATCTCTTCCAACGTGATCTCGGATGCTGACTCCTCGGAGTCAGTCACAGACTCAGTCGTGGTGCCAGCATCCGGGATATCATCATACATTTCTCTAAAATATTCACTCCATCGCGCTAACACCTCTTGTGGGTTAAGCAAGAACGTCCCCTGCTTTAGATTTTATTCTTTCCATTCTGGAAGCTGACGAACAACCCCGAGACTTCTTAACCTCTCTCCAAAAGAGTTTGTTATTCGCCTTGAAGTTCTCCGTCAGCTTCTCTTCTTCTTTCAATTTTATACTTTCGCGCTTCTCTTTCACTAAAGCTTTGGTTTCGTTCTTGCAGAGGCGATAAAAAATTTTCTTCATCTCTTTCATACTGTCATTCTGTTGCAAAGATGCAACATAATCCAGCCAGGCTTTTCTCTTTCTCTCTACGCTGGATTTAACATCCGCGTCCCACCATTCATCACCTTTCGTTGTTATGTGCCTCTTTGCGCATCCACATGCTTCTTTTGCGCTTTCCACTATACTTTCTTTCATACTATCCCAGTCATTATCCACATCTAAGTCGGAGAAGTCCGCTTTTGCAAGCCTTTCTTCGACTAGGCGCGCATACATACTCCTTACACTAACATCTTCCAATTTTTCACACTTTATTCTTTCAAGCTCCCCGAAATTGGTACGCACTCGCCAGTGTCTCCACTTCCTGAAAAGGCCCACAAACCAGCTTATCACCAGGTAGTGGTGCGTTTCAAGAGTGAGGCCTCTGTAGGCTCTTGTATCCATTATTGTGTTTCGGAGGCGACTATCTATTAAAATCAGATCAATCATACTTTTCTGATCATTCATTCCCCATGTATACTTACTTACAGTTAATCTAGCAAAAACAAAACCGATATACAATCGTCATGTCGGTTAGCCTGTATGTCTATGTATATCAGGCATGTTTTGAAAACCTACTTACATGCAATATGCATAACAAAAAATATGGATTTTTCAGCAGACAGGTAGACGGCCTACCTGATGGAAAGCGGTTACCATCGCCTATGGACATTCGTAACACAAAAGGTGCTACAAATGCGTTGCTGCTAAATGATTACCCAAATTACATACATTTAAATAGGAAACAGCCTTAAGAACAGACGAGTGTGCATGACAAGAGTTATGAATGTCAAAGAGGCAAGTGAGGTGTGTAAGAATAAGCCTAAATGGCACTCTGTTGTTCGTGCCTACCCCGCAAGGGAACTGGCGTGAAGTTATGTATGTATGTATGTAAATAGGAAACACAGCTGTAAAACACAACAATTGACGTAGATATAGGCGTAAGAAACAATTAGAAAATATGTGCGTAATATGTATACGATAGAAATAAAAACGAATTAGTAATTAACAATATAATAGATTGTAAGATATTATTTAAAAAGAAAAAGAAAAAAATAAATAAAGATAATAAGATTTCTGGCGTGAGTAGAGACAGAGGACGGAGGATAAAAAATATGCATAACAGACAAACAAAGACTTAGCAAGACACCTATAAATTTAAATAGGTTACTTACCTTAGGATTTGAAATGACAGCTTATGTCAATAAATATCGATAACAATCATACCGATTAAAGGATAGAAACTTTTTAATTAAATTGTAATCGATTGTGCGAGATTGATCCGTAATTAAAATCTCAATCACCTAACAGGTACGTCTAGAAATCCAGTTAACCTTGAATCACAAGCCTGCATGCAAAGTGTTAGCAATTAGAGCAACAATCCATCTTGTTAAAAACTGGCATTTGTACCATGACGTCGTTAATAGTGTCTTTATTTAAACTAAAATCTTCCAATGTGTTGAATGTTAGCTATTGCGATATTACTTGGTTTATTTTTGTCTTTCAATTTGGATGAAGCCACCAAAGTGATTCATGTAAACAAAAGCTTGAATCATTCAATTTCATTGAATGGTGTCGGGTTCGTTCAATTTTGCGCCTTATAACCAATTTTTATCAATACGATATCTCCTTTAACTTTTGATGTATGGAATGGAAAATTTAGAAAAAAATTAATCTGTAAAAAAAAATAATTAAATGGCGCTCTGTTGTCCGTGCCTACCCCGCAAGGGAACTGGCGTGAAGTTATGTATGTATGTACAAAAAATTTTCAACTAAAGTTGATTTGAATAATATCTGTTCAGTAATTTTTGACATGTGGAATATTGTCGATTGAATACTTGTGAACTATTATTGACTAAATGCTTCCCGCAATACTTGACGACGAACGTCTTCGAGTAGTCCTCCCTCCCGTCATGACCCACGGGGCTGAGACGTAGATACTGACGGCAGGATTGGTCCACAAATTCCAATTCCCTTAACGGGCTATATTGGCTGTTTCTCTTATGGATAGAATTAGAAATGAGGATAAGAGAACTAAAGCAACGGACATAGCTCGCAAAATTAGCAAGTTGAAGTGGCAAGTGACAATGAGCTGGTCATGCCGCAGGAACGACGACAAACGACTCCTGAAGTGGAGACAAGGTCTTGGTAAACGTAATGTCGGACGTCCCGCAAGCCCGATGGATTGGCGAGCCGCGTAAGGTCGCCGATAGCCGCTGGCTGAAGAAAGGGGAGGACTGGAATGTGTGCTGCGAACTTGGGGCAGTCTTGGGGAAGTCTATGTCTAGGAGTGGACTGCGATTGGCTAACGAAGAAATGCTTTGTGTGGTTCCGTAACCAAATTACAATAATAATGGACGTGTGTCATCTCTACAGAACCCTTCTTAAGCGCAGACTGCTAAGCACTTACCTAATTTATTTATTATATTTTATTTTGCAACTTAAAAGGTAATTTACCTTGTTTATAGACTACTATACTAATACCTGTTAAGTCGGTGAGATCATTCTTACCTAAGTAGCAGCTTTGTCTATGTATAATTATAATCAATGATATTATCATTGTTTTAATAGTATCAAAGACGGTTAGTTAGTATAACACGTAATGGTATGCTGTTTGCGATATTAAACAATTCAAATTCAAGAATTTAATAAAACTAAATTCTCTATGTAAATATATATTTTTACGGTCTAATTATAATGTTACTGCTCTGTCTAGAATATTATTATAGAATATCAGGCCATAAATGTCCCACTGCTGGGCTCGGGCCTCCCATTATAGGGGAAACGGATAGTATACCCGCCACGCTTGTCCAAGGCGGCTTGGCAGGTTTGACACATCGGTTATCTCGATGTGCAGGTTGCATCACGATGTTTTCCTTCACCGTTGTTAGCACGTGGTAATTGTAAAAATATGCACATTAGATCAGAAAACTCACTAAGTAGCGCATGCGTTCCGGCCAGGATCGAACTTGCGCCCTCTGAGTTTGGGACGCGTGCGCTAACCATTACGCTACCACGACTTGTCTAGAATAGTAACTGTCTAGAATGATGTTAGTTAATTACCGTTTCACGTAGAGGTAGTGATAGTTTTAATGCGATATTTGTGATGCAACATAGTTATTAATTGCATTGTTAATGACGTTAAATATTAACAGATAACCTATGTATATACCCACTAATGTAGCTATTTTTAACGCTATATATAATACGTATTTGTGTACAGTCAATAAATATAACATTATCCCAGATGGAAGCCGTGCATAATAGATATAAGCTAGTCATCCCGTTAAGTCCCGGTTGCGTTTACAGAAACTGCTTCGGAGCCCGAAGTCCGCTTTTGTACTCTTTCTCCTGAAATATGCGCGATCTTTTACATCTCTTAATCTGACGCCATTATCAAGCAAATCCTTTACGACGTCAAGCCATAACAGAGCTTGTCTTTTGTACCAGGTTCTGGCGGATGCAATATGTCAAGAGCATAGCAGATACATAGCCGGTTTCCAAAAAATATCACCATACCAGCACAGGCGACTGTGATATGTATGAGTTCAAAATGTCTCTTCGCGTATAAATGAAATAGAAATGAGGAAAATGATGTAATCAGTTCTAAACAGAACAGACAGGACGTATATAATATAATATATAAACAATGAACTGAAAAGTGGACTCATTACCTCACTTTTAATCCTGAACATTACAAATGTTCCCTAAAGTAATCATAACATATACCTACATACCTAAAAATAAACGCATAATCTGCTAGGTTTAAACAGACGAAATCATTTTTAAAAAATCCATTTTAAAATCCAGATTTCTTCCGATGTTCGAAAATGTATCTTTATCATAAGTTAAGTAAATATTAAATTTTATTTTTTATTGAGACTGATTTTCGTATCCTGGTCCCTAATATGGTTAAAGATGGCTCGTTTTGCAAGGAAGTAAATAAATGTATAGAAAAAAGTACAATAACTTTAGCAAGGGCCTACATGACACCCTCCTATAAACCAGGCAATTAAAAAAACCATTCACATCTTCTAATTTCACCAACTGTAGTTATTAATTTAATTTGACCGCATAATTTTCCTGGCAACACAAAGGGTGGGCATGAGGAAGCAATCTTAAAGCTCTGGTAAGAAGTTTTTATTAAATAGAAAGTGGAGCTTTTGCATTCCGGTCACGTTGGCCAGATTGAATTAATCATTTCGGGTGGAGGGGTGACGACGGGTAACCTTATCAAATCAGGAAGGTTTGTGAAGATACCAAATGGGCTGTCAATATGAGCACTAGCAAAAAGATGTTCTAGCAAATAAGTTACAGATTTAAAAGTTCTTATTCAAACAAACACATTTTTACACAATTTTCATACAATTCAAACAAAGTAACAAAAATCGATTTGAGCAAGGTCTAATATTTCTCTTATCCTTTTTTTTTAAATATATGTCAGGTGGTAGCGCATTTAACCGACAGGATGGCTACCACCCCTAGTCTAGAGTAAGCCGCCATAACAACCTTGAGTTGTGTTCCAGCATCAGTGGCCAGGTTCCAGTTTCTCCTTCAAGACCGGCAGCACATTGGCAACACCTCTGTTATTGCTAATGTTCATAGGCGGGGGAACCACTTTCCATCACAGTGGGCCATCAGCCCGTCTGCTGTGCTTTAGCAATAAAAAAACATGAGGAAATCCGTCTAAAGACTGTCTACCACGGGGGAACGCAGTGGAGAGAGAAATGACACGCCACGGTCAGAAATACGCACTAACACTCCTCGGTGTTCTGTCCTTCGCCTTTATGCCAGGACATTCCATCTTCTCTATCGCCTTCCTCCTGTGTGATCCTTTTATCCAACATCCCCTTATCCCATCCTAAAAGTTGGCAACGAGTTGACTTTGTCCCTGGTGTTGCAACGTTTATAGGCGACATATAACCACTTTTCATTTAGTTGTTGGATTCGCAATAAAAAAATGTATATTTTTTTAATAAATGCGTTTTTAGGGTTCTTTAGCTAAGGTTTGTCACCTCCTACGGATCCTTCATTATGCGTCAAGCTACATGCATTTCACCAGTCTCTCAATATTTATAATTTTTACGAACATAAAGCAAACCAGAAACAATAAAATCATGAAGCTTCAGTCATAAGTATGTGTTCCTGCTTGGCCATAATTCGTCGTGTTTAAGTTCCTCAAACGAAGAAATCATGCTTTATCTGGCAACATCAAGATATAATAAGGTGCGTTACATCACGGTATTTCCATATAAAGACGTGTCTCCAGCCAGACTATATTAAGCTCATGACGCAGAAATGCAAATGCATTCGCCTTTTTGGTATTCTGCGTATTCTAATTTTGATGTGCAAGAAACGCTGTTATAGACATTATAGAACGTACTATGTATACCTACATTGTTTTAGAAATTATACAAACAGATTACTTTTTGTAAATCTTGATTCGTTCGAATTATATATTAAAAAAATGACCACGAATGTTAGTATATAATATAGTATCTATAAAATATAAAGCAAAGAAAGCATTGAACATTGGTGAGTATGTTGCGCCGCTTTTTCTCCTTTAACAGTAAAAACTAAAATTGTTAAGGAAGGTTTGGTAGGGTCATGACTATCAATAAGAGAAAGAATACTAATCCTACAGCCGAGCGGGCTGTCGTAAGAAGCGACAAAGAACCCACAGCCCGATAGTCGGGCATTTGTCCGTCTTGAAGGCTACTACCAATTGTTTCTATAGAGGCCATAACAACATTGAGTTGTGTTCCAACATTAATAACCAGGTTTCTGTTCCTACTTCAATGGTGGCATCACATTGATACCACATTTGGTGCTGCAACTGTCCATCGGTGACGGTAATTACTTTCCATTGGGTGGATCGTCAGCTTGTGTTTTGTTGTCCAGCAATGAAAATTGGTGAGATGCGACATGTTTTTTTAAATGTCAATGCAGAATATTCATTTTGATCTTTGGATAAAAATACTGTTATTTTAGCGAATTCGAATTCATTTTTATGCATTGTGCGAATTTACGAGACATAATGATCGGTTTGTCTCACGAAAGGTCATCGATGACATCATTCCAAAATTGCATGAAAAGGAGCTTGTTGTGATGATATTATAAATTCTGTTTTTGAAGGTGTAGGCAGAAGTGTACTATCATTACCTTTAGTCGCTGTAGCGTTAATCATTCGTTTTTTGCAATTTGTCTACGGTACTTTACTTATGTATATAGTCTTTTCTTTCACCTTATCTCAATGATTTGGGGTCGGCACAATATGTCTCTTCCTACTTTCTTCACTATTCTGTTCTGACATGCGTCCGCTCTCACCCTACAAATCATGTCATTCTTTACATAGTGCAGTCAATCTCTTTTTTAGTCTACCTTTATATTTGTACCTGTCAGTTTACCAGTTTAATTTTTTGTCACGAACTTTCCGTCCTCATAACATGCCTATATCAGTTACCACTTTAGTCTTCTTCCTCACAATTCTTTAGTTGCGAGTGCAATTTTCAAAGATTATGCATTATTCATTTCTGGCCTTATCCATTCTTGTAACACCGTTATAAGATACTTTAGTTATGTATCATTATTATATTATTTGTGATTTTCTGAATGTACAGTGGAAAAATGGAAAAAGTTCGAAGTTCAAATTGATTTATTTAACCTTCCACAAGCACATGTTACCTTTTCAAACTAAGTCAGAGAACAGATTGTTCCACAGAAAATTACGTTTAACTGTTTGACAATGAAGCTTAGATCAAAGTTGTTTGATTTTTTATCTTGTCTAAGAAGATTGTTTCGAGATGTAAAACTTTCTATTGGTTTTAATATTTATGATAAGCGTAGTGATTAATCCTCTTTGTTTCTTATTGTTAATCTCAACATCTGTCATTGCAAACATTGCAATTTTCTTTTTTCACGATTCTATCTATACATACAAATAAATAAAATTAAGTGTCTGTTTGTAATGCCAGAATAACAGCTTCTTACTAAATGTATATGAAAGTATATAAGATACCTATATCAAAAATTATTTTAACTTTTTTGTCTGTCCAGATGTTCCGGCTAATCTCAGTAACGGCTGGTACTATTTTGACGGGACTTTCACCGGCAGATAGCTCATGTTATATAAGTAGTAAGTTAGGTTTCCTTTTTTTAGGATTCCAAGAAAAAACATCCATGCGGACGAAGTCGCGGGCATAGCTAGTATATTATAAACGTAACATTAATCAAAATGTGGACAGTACTGTTTCTTGTCCTCGTGCCAGCAAAAGTCGATTTTCGTCGACGAACATTTTAATTCCGCGAGTGTACATAAATTCTCTAGAAGCAGTACTCTAGAAAGTTTATTACGATAACGACTTGAAGTTAATTTCCTGCGGAGGTGTTACCTTTGCTCTACGACATGTAGCCATTTAAGAAGTTCATCGTAGAATCTCTTGGAGGCTGGCATCGTCTTGTCTCCCACTCCTGGTGTTGCAAACGTCCATAGGGGGCGGGTACCAATTTCTATCAGGTGATCCGCCTGTCTGCTTGCCAGCCTTTGGCAATAAAAGATACTCACGCCGCCGCCATAAAGCGTTAGGTAGATATGTTCTCGTATATTCCTTCTGTTTAATTAAAGTTGTACAAGGATCACTTCCAACTTTCGAGTCAATCGAGTAACGAATGGACTGAACGACCTTGTAAATAGGAGTTTAAGAACATTTTTGCATGCCATTCGTGTAATTACCAACAAAGGTCAAGTGTATATATTTATTATGATACATACATACATACATACATAACTTCACGCCAGTTCCCTTGCGGGGTAGGCACGAACAACAGAGTGCCATTTAGGCTTATTCTTACACACCTCACTTGCCTCTTTGACATTCATAACTCTTGTCATGCAAGCTCGTCTGTTCTTAAGGCTCCTGACATCACCTTCTGCTAGTACACGATCAATTTGATCATGGAAGGTGTGTCGTGGCCTTCCACGACTTCTGCATCCATCCACTTTTGCATTGTATATCTGTTTAGTCATTCTTGCATCATGCATTCTTTCCACATGCCCGAACCACCGGAGCATTCCTTTCCTTACCTTCACTCCGTCACTCTCTTTCAGAGCAACTCTCTTTCTTACTTCGGTATTACGAACGCGGTCCGCGAGCGTCACTCCGCAGATTTTGCGCAGTGCTCGCATCTCGACCGCGTTTACTCTACTTTCATGCTCTCTCTTCCATACCCAACTCTCGTTTCCATACGCGAGCTTAGGTACCAGCACCGCGTTGTGTATGTGTATATATATACTAGCTATAGTTATCATTTCGTTCGTGTGGAACTTGTACTTTATATTCACATCTTCTAAATCCTGTAATATATCTAAATAAAATACACATGAAAATTAACTTGCCACTTACTCCATAGAAATGCCCACACCACGGGACTAATGCCGCATCGGATTCAAATTCTGTAGATGTCTACATATTTGATGCTTGCTAAGTATTAATCGCAAAAACTTTAATTTTAAGTTATTTCGGTGCCGATTCGAGATGAAATTTCAGATGGACATAATTCTAAAAACGATTATTTATATTTGGACATCGTATGTAAGGCAATTTTCTTTTCTATAACGAAATTTTTCTTTTCCGAAATTTACCATACCAAGAATCCAACCTGGATCCTCAGCGTTGTAGTGAGATAAGCCGGCAAAAGCTTCGCCCGTACAACCACAGAGGCCGTCATATAACATACATAAGGACATTTGAGAAAAAAAAATGTTTATTATGTCTATGGTTAAAATAACTATGTTTTTTATTTATTTTTTATTATTATTGGACCAACAACATAAAGTCAAATCCACTAATAATAATAAAAAAATATAAAAACATAGTTATTTTAACCATAGACAGCTTTTTTCTCAAATGTCCTTATGTATGTTATATGACGTTCTTTGTGGTTGAGTGCGCAAAGCTTTTGCCGGCTTATCTCACGGCAACGCACAGGCTCCAGGTTCGATTCTTGGTATGGCAAATTTCGGAAACAAATTTTCTTCATTATTTACTATGGTCTGGGTGTCTGGGATCTGCCCCAGAGTGGTCCTTTGTATATCACCCATAACACAAGAATTAACTTGCTGTAATTTATGGTTATACAATGTGTGTGATTGTCTGCCGATTATATTATAATTATGTTTCATTTCGATATCTAGTAAGACTTACAAGTTCCGTAAAGATCTACGCAAAGGAAGTGGCGACAAGTTTCATATAAAACTAAAATATTATAAATAATAAACAAATTAATAAGAAGGAAACAAAAGCAAATATTATTTCCAAACACGATACACGCCAAACAAATTACAAAATGTATTAGAGCAAAAATAGAACAAAGCAACTCATCAATACAAATTACTCCATATTTCGCGTACATTCGAAACACCATTTACTTACATTACCCTAATGTACCTCTATTTCCCAGCGATCCTTTCAAATGGACAAAAATGGGCCAACAATACAATGGGCCCGAAATATGGAAAGTTCTGTGAAAGAAAAGCGCGCGGGCACAGCCTTTTCTTGTAAGTAGGCCGGTACTGTGATAGTAAGAGAAAACTCGACTGTTGAAAATATGTGCTATGAAGGAAAATAATATGGGAGTGCTTTGTAACTATGACCAAAAAATAATTCATATTTGCGCGTATTTTGTAGTCTCATATTCATCTCTGTTATATAAAGTACCTATATTTTATTTATACACGCCTATCTTTCTTTATAAGTAAATATTTAAAAATAACACTCAATCGTACTTAAGATTGCTAACCCACAAACCAGACAATGTATTTATAATTGTTTTAAGTATGAAGTACAATGAAGATGTAATCATATCTACTCCCGACCTTGCCTTACGTTTTGTCTTTGTAATTTGCACTATAGAGACAACTTTTTAATGGAAAATGCTAATATTTGTACCAGTTACAGATTAAGCAAAACTTTCAAAACTCCACGTTTTTCATGTTTAATTTTAGGCAAACTGCCAAACCATCCACTTGGTGGTAGGTGGTTAACGACACCCATGATTACGTCATTGTAATTTTAAGTATCTGTTTACGCCCCCTTCTTGAAGATCCCAAATATTATAGAGTTTGGAAAAACCGCGCGAGTAACATGTATGGCATGAAGGAGCGTGCGCCACGTGCAGTGAATGACTTCCAAGTCTCTAGGACGTGTAGGTGAACTTTCAATCGCCGGCGTGTGGTGAGATTTTAGAATGGTGGCGTAGACACCAAATCAAATAACTCATCAGAACACTCCCCGTTGTACAGGCGGTAGAACACTCTTAAGAGCACCAACGTCCGTTCTAAGGCTGAGAGATTTTAGAATCTGAACAGTCTGTAATTTCGGGATCGTCAACAATCCGGATTTGTCGGCACTGCAAGAAGTCAGATGGGAGCAGCTGCTACCTAAACAAGGGTGCAGTACTCCACATAGGGACGGCCTTGGGTTTTATATTATAAAAGTCTATGTCTCGGTGTGAAGTACCGCTTAGCATTCTTGAGCACCCCAAGTTTTTTTGAAGCGATTTTCATTTTGCTCTCTAGATTACCTCTAAATTGCACCCCGCTCGAAATGTTGATGCCCAAGATCCCAATAATGTCCGAGACCTTAAGGGGAGTACCATGAAACTTGAGGCGCTAACAAAAATGGGGCTTACTAATGCACTAATTAATATAACAATTTAATTTCAATTACCTCATATCCATCGTGGGTTAGTAATAGGCTAAACAGTAGTTAGCAGCCGTTTCTGATGATAACATCATGCAATCACGTTTTAACACGTCCCTTATTAGTAATTTGTTAGTTAGTATACGTGAATCACAACTTGAGTCATGCAAAAAGCTCTCATCATGATATCCAAATATATTTAATCTTAGTGTCATTATGTGAAATCATCATAACAAGACAATAGAGGAAGGGACTGAAATCAACTAACATACTTTTTATAATACAGCGTAAACTCCATATAACGTCAGTGAAGGGACTGCGAATTTTATGGCGTTATAGAGTTTTCGTTAAATGGAGAGAAGTCTATTATTCTTGCCTGAGACGTCTGTTGCTGAACCAGTAATTTTGCTGCTGTATTTTTTACTTATTTTATTCATATCGCAAGATATGAATAAAATAAGTAAAAAATACAGCAGCATATTGAGGCGTCTTGGTGATAAAGGAAGCACTTAGAAATTTCGGTATGCATGATGCCGATAGTCGAGTTTATTACGGGCTAGTATAATAAAGCGATAAAAGAACGTAAACTTAAAAAGTACTTTTTATTACTTAATTGTTGTAGTTATTAAGAGTGGGTGTAATGCTATATAGAGTTTATCATTGTATAGAAGAAAAGCTAAACCAACCAAAACCAAACGATTTCGATGCTTAAAGGAGTTTGTAGTTAAATCGAGTGACGTTCGTTACATGGAGTTTACACTGTAGTACAGAACATAAGTACGTAGGCTTGTACAAAATCTATGAGGCTGCGCCATTTTGTAAGATGATAAAAAGTATCTCAATTGATTTGATTGTCCGCCATATTAATACTGAAAAACATAATTTTCATTAAAAGCTTTAACATAAAAACAATCATAAACAGTTTTTGGCACTTGCAATTGGTATACATGAACATACACAAATATGCATTATACAATGTATAGTATTACAATAAGTACACAGTCAAAATAAACAGGCAGTTGGCAGGCATTATACAGTATGATGCACAACGTACCCTGTACCAACTGGCCACCTGCACAGCCGGAGACACCACCGAAAACAACATACATAAATATAAATTAAAACATACAAAATACAAATACATTTAATTACTAATAAAAATATACCATAAATTAATTAAATAAATTAGTATAGAGTATAAATAACGATTGTTAATTTATATATATAAAATTAGACAAAGTTATTAATTAGGTAAACATACATACATACATACCTAACTTCACGCCAGTTCCCTTGCGGGGTAGGCACGAACAACATAGCGCCATTTAGGCTTATTCTTACACACCTCACTTGCTTCTTTGACATTCATAACTCTTGTCATGCACGCTCGTCTGTTCCTAAGGCTCCTGACATCACCTTCTGCTAGTACACGATCAATTTGGTCATGGAAGGTGTGTCGTGGCCTTCCACGACTTCTGCATCCATCCGCTTTTGCATTGTATATCTGTTTAGTCATTCTTTCATCATGCATTCTTTCCACAGGTAAACAAACATACATATATTAAATCTTATTAAATAATATTATATTGTGTTAACAAAAAAGCTTTGTAATAGTAATAGTATATTCAAGAATCTAGTTGGTATTTTGAACTACGTAAACATCCCATTTTAAAGGGGCTGATTAATGTTGTACGAGCTAGGCCAAGGATGCGTAAATAGTTGACGCTATTGCTGTACAATAAGGGTTATATCTTAACTTATTTTACATATGTTGCTGAATATATCGTTAAATCTATACTAATATTGTAAATAAGTTTGTGAGTTTGTGATGTTGTAGGGGTAACCTCTGGATCTACTAAACCGATTTTAAAAATTCTTTTACTGTTGGAAAGCTACGTTAATAGAGAGTGTCATACGCTATATACCACGGGAGCGGGACAGAGTGTGGGTGAAACCGCGCCGGGCCGCTAGTGAAGTATAATTATAACAGCAGTTAGAAAGATTATCGAAATGGGACCAAAATTTTATGATTTGTCCTGTATATACATAATTACACATATAGGTATAGTTCATATCCACGTGTAGTATTATATTTACCCATGTTAATCTGTGAAACTATTTCAAAAGTGGTGCATGTGTCTCGGCTAGGATTTGAACCCACGTCTTTTAAAACACGAGTTTTGACTTATTTTTAGCTTCACCACGCTATCGGAAATTTTCAACTACGATAATATTGCAAAACCAAGTTGTTTCATAAATAATGAACATAAAAAGTTATAACGGCTCAAATGTAGCACGCTTTTGGATTTTTCCTCTGAAGGAAATCATATATATTTAATTCGTTAGAAAATTCAAGGAAAGTTACAGCAATTCCGACAGAAGTGTTAAACAAACTTACCCAAGGCTTTCTATTTCCGCGATCGTATTGACATTACAGTCTTAATAGGATAGATTCGAATCGAAAACCTTCGAGTGTCGACTGATCTTCGTTTAAGGTTTACCAATAGATCACTTTTAAATCGACTTTTTTATTCGAAGACTCAAAATATCAAAGCAGCAAAGGCTAACATTTCGTCCTTTATTCAACATCTCTAGCCAAAGATAATTAGGAAGCTGAAATCGCTAATTTTTTTTAAATATTTTCGCAGCCATTTTGGCGAAAACGAAACTTTTATACAATAAACAAATATAAAAAGAAATGTAATCGATATTAAGATTTTGATTGAAACAAAAAAAAGGAGAAGAAAATTACACGGTACATCCCTCATATACAAAAAAGAAAGAATAAAAAATATAAGGAAAAAGCGTGTAAAAGTATTAAGAATCTTCCAAAAATATCTACATAAGCACTCAGAGGGAAAAGATTAGATAAAAAAACTTTTATACAATCGTCATGTACATGTGTAGATGTATTACACAGGTAACTTTGGCAAAATTTTCTGTTATAGGGATGATATTTGGCAGGACATTGTATTTTATACGCTCCTACATAAAGGCGCAATAAAATTGCAAAAACACTAATAATTAAAAGTGGATTAAAGGATTATATATATAGGTATATATATCATTAGTCAAACCTTGAAGACTCATAATAAAGTTTCTCATTTGACTTCTTTATTTTATACGAATGGAGATATGTGCTTCCAAAGTTGTAAAAAGTGTGCTGCACTGTTGTGTGACCGGAACGCAGAAGAGAGTCTATTCAGGACCAAAACACTGAATCTCCTATTTTTTTTAAAATTTATTAAGCTTGCCAACAACTGATACATTGATATGCTTAAATTAAATATACATAATAAAACTACGTTTTAACGGTTTTAAGCGCGGTAATTTTATTTGATTTTGGTTTTTCCGACGTTCCGGAAATTAAATAAAATTACCGCGCTTAAAACCGTTAAAACGTAGTTTTATTATGTATACAAGTCGCGAAAACTTAAGAAAATATTAAATATACATGTTAATGGTCTTATACTAAATGTACAGTCCCTTACAGGCAAACATAACTAGCTAAAGAAAATATACTAAAAAAATTCAGGGTAAAACGCTACACTTAAGTTTTATTAATTAATAGTGAGTGAATGTATTTTTCCTATTAAAATTTTATAACCATACTAACCTTAAAATTACCTCAGTCAAAGAAAATCTGCAAATAGCTCGGGTTTACTACGAGATGTAGGGATTCTAGAACGATAGATAAATAGCATTCGACGTTAGTTATGTATCAAAATGTGACTTCGGTGATGTTAAATTTGGCAAAATCAATGCTAACCGAAGATGTTAAAACTACCCCACATATAAGCAACAACCAAAGTAATTAAGAATAATAATTTACATTTTTCCACGATCCCCGAACATTGCGACGGGTAGACGCCATAGTCCCTATATTCCAAGACCCCTAGTACCACTAGCAGTTCACCCCAATAGCCCGGTACTTTCTGTTCTCATTTCCCACAATACACTGGCCGGGGTTTGTCCTTGGGTGCATTATTATATGGTGTAGACAGGGATAATCGCCGGTCAGTGTCACGCGACATTTAGACTAAATTTGTCAAGGGGCCTCTACGTGTTGGCTTCCCATAGCCCCACGCAAGCCCTCCAAAATTCCGGGTAATTTTTATGGCCCGCCCGTGGTCTTCAAATACATACATAATAATAATTTACTGTAAAAAGCCAGATACAGTGACATCATTTTAAAAATTAATTTACATAGATGTAAGTATTATACGAGTATTTGTTACAAACAAAACAATACGTCTTTGGAGATACTTTTATTTATTGAGAAATCAAATGGACTAAATGATACTTCATAACGAGAAAAACTTGCATTCAACCACGAAACGAGATATTCAAATAAAATTGCTGTATTATATTCCACAGTTTATTTCCAAAGGACTTCATTTGCATGGAAATGAAGAGCTTCCGTCAAACGGAGTAACATTGAATAATCAACGAATTCTCGAAGCAGTGAGATTTGAATAAGCGAAAGTTATTAAGGCTAACATGGCCGTTTGTACTAAACCGTAGCTTACATTAGCTGAGGTCAGTTATTAGCTCCGTGAGAGGCTCTAGCCTGTTGTAGTGCTCTCGAGGTCACTGACATAACGATGGTACTTAAAGTCACGATGATGAGCTGGATGAGACACATTAAAATTTGTATATACAATTCGTACATGCTTTTAAAAACAGATCTCACTGTATATATTACATTTATTTATTTATCACTAAATGTAAGTAGTCTTACGTACGTATTATGTGTACTAACATCGCCATTATAATATCAATTCATACCTAGGATTGTCTGGAAGAGATTGCTATTTAGCTATAAGACCGCCCTTTGAGCATAAATAAATTAGTTTTAGTCTGTAAGTTCAGTTTTGTATTGATGTACAATAAAGAGCTTATAAGTTTCGCTACATAGTAATCAAATATGTAGAATAAAGTTTGATTTACATTTGCATTAGTGAAATACTTAGTTAACTTGAGACTAATCATGCTTTGGACAGACATCTACTTAATCGACAATTATTACTTAACTGAAAAATGTATGTCCAAACGATGATAAGGATTTAACTCGTCCATTTCACAAGTTAACTAACGACTTTACTAATGCCAATGGAGATCAGGCTTAAGTGATGATAATACTTTAATTAAGTTACGAAAATGCCAATTTCACTATTATAAATTTAATTGCTCTTAAAACGAAACGTTAATAATTTTGATGGACTGCAAATCTCAGAGAGCTTCAGTAATTATAAATTCAAAACCAATTAAAATTTAATAACGCACTCATAGTCGAATAATGATCGATCAATTTTAAATTGTGGCTGAGTTTCTAGTCCTATTCTTAAACGACTCATTAGAATTAAGAAAGATTAAGTTATGATACATTTCTTTCGAGTTAGCTTGCCTGAAAGAGATCACTTTAGCGATACCAGCTGCCTATTGGTTTTACCAAGAAAGTATTGTAATTTTTGCATTATTGTAATTGTTTATTTTGGTGATTAATAAAGTGTTATCTATCTATCTATATTTGTTTAATATAATTTTAGTAATTAATATTACTTGATCGTGTCTGTGGTTGACCGGTTGGCCGCCCGGCCGCAGGAATTTGTATTCTTTCTCCGTTCCTGCACGGACGTCTGTCTGCCGATTTATTATTAATTATTCTTTATCTTTTAATCTGGACTAAACTTCCGAATGGTATGAAATACTGATGGATTCAACAAATGTAGTAAAACAAGATCTCATAATGACTATATTTTAAAGCAACTGTCTGACTCTGAGTGCGGTATGATAATACAACAACGTGAATGTAAGCTAGTTTTAGCTGCATGTAATAATTATTCACGCTCCACCGCTTCCTTTTAGCAAATTGCCGTGCCGGTTTTATCATACAGCGCATATTTTGGCGGTATCTTAATTAAATTGCATTCAAATTTATTCATCACATTTATTTAAGTGGGTTAATTGAATGAAATTGTAGCGAATTGTGTAAAAGTGTAACGGAACAACAAGTTATGAGATAACATTGTCGCTACGACAGCTCACCGTCTGAACCACAGATAAAACTTATCGATATATAAGTATATAAAAAACAATTGCTGTTTGTTTGTCTCGCTAAAACTTCAGAACGGCTGAACTGATTTGGCTAATTTTGGTTTTGAATTATTTGTGGAAGTCCAGGGAAGGTTTAAAAGGTGAGTAAATATGAAAAAAATTGCTTGGAATATAGTTAAAACAACAATTTCGCTTTCCCTTAGAAACTATCTGTCAAACATTTGATGTTCGTCCCGTCGTTCAGAAATCAACGTTTTTTATTTATTGATTGTGAGGCGGTACGAAGTTTGCCGGATCAGCTAGTATATATAAATATGTAAAAGTCTGAACGATAACTATGAAAATGTCAAAAGAAAGAAAGAAAAAGTTACATGTTTTTAATCGACTTCAAAAAAGGGTTCGCAATGCGTTGCGTAAGTACATATACAGGTGAATTTTTCAAGTGCGCATTCAGGGCTAAATCCTAAACTATATAAAATATACTAAATAGCGGAAAACACAGTCTCGAGGCAGATTTTGACAAAAACTAAAGTGGTATCATTAGGCTTTTGAAAAATCAATTACCTTTGTCAGGAATCGAATCAGCTGATTTCGAAAAAATAAACACCATATTGATACCAAATCATAGTGTAAGTTGTAAGAATCAATTTCTGTGAACGAATGTCAAACGGGAAATCAAGGTAAAGGGTTGTTTTTTTTACTCTTGAAGTCGGTTTCTTTTTGGCTATAATTTTTTTATTAAATTTATTTATTAGCATTTTATTTTATAGAATAATGAAAAGCAACACTTAAATATAAAAGGTTTGTGAGTGATGCAAACTTAAAAGTTTATGTCTGTGACTCAAAAAAAACGCAGCGCATCTATAGCTGCGGCCTTAGAGACCGATGCAGACAACTTCATTGCTCTGTGGCGTGACTTATTTTAAGTTAAAAACGGTTTTTTTATTGCGTGAGTTCACCAGACAGGCAGACGGCCCACTGGTGGAAAGCGATAACCATCGCCTACACTCGCAACACCAAAGGCGCTACAAATGGGCTGCTGCTCTCTAAATGGAGACTGGAACCTGGCCGCTAATGCCGGAATAGAACTCAAGGTTGTTATGGCGGCATATTCCAGGGGTGGTAGCCATCCAAACGGGCAATTGCCTTACTACCTGACTGTGTGTTGTTTTGTCGTCTCTTACGATAGGCCGCTCGGCCGCATAAAATTGTATTCTATCTTCGTTCCTGCACGGATAACTAGCAAGCAGACACCATAGCAATAAGTGATTTGTTAGGAAACTGACCTTCGGCAAGGCGGCTAGACACTGCTGCTTGACGTCCCATATTAGCTGGTCTCTCGGGAACTGGAGGCTCTTTTGCACGTTAAGCTCGGGCACGTGCACGCGTACCAGCAGCCAGCCCTCCGCGCTCTCCGAGCACTCTCCCTCCATTACGCTACGCCATCTGGAAAGAACAGAAAGTAATATTTAAGTTCGGCCAACTGCGTTTGAGTTCACGAACTATGAAGGGTTCCGTAGAGCTGACAAATTTGATTATGGAACCAAAAAAATAAAAATACTCCGTATCTCTTAATTCTCTTTGAAAGAATTTTGTAAGCTCTGCCATTTTGATTTTTCTTTCATAATTCTCCACCTTATAGTTTAAAAGTTAGAGGAGAATACAGTTTACGACATGGAAAGCACCTCACTTATTGGCTTAATTATCAAGGAGACTTATTATAGTTTTTCAAAATCTGACTAGCGTTACTCCACACACCTCTGTATAATAATAAGTTGACACAATTTATTTTACACTCCTAATTTTTAATATTTTCGCGGTTTCACTACACCATTGTATGACACCACGTAGAACAGTTCTTTCTGTGTATACCTATCATATACACAATACACCCAGTACAGCCTTAAGAACAGACGAGCGTGCATGACAAGAGTTTTGAATGTCAAAGAAGCAAGTGAGGTATGTAAGAATAAACCTAAATGGCGCTCTGTTGTCCATGCCTACCCCGCAAGGGAACTGGCGTGAAGTTATGTATGTATGTATGTACACCCAGTAGTTTCTGGGCAAAATTACTGTGACATACAAAGAGACGTACATACCAATTATATAAGAGTTCTGTTTTGCAATAATAGCTGCGGAATTCTAAAATGTCAGAAAAACAACACGAAGCTTAAGGAACAAAATGCTATTTCTGAACTAAGATATGGAGCCAGTGGCTTTTATGTAACGCAAACACGTCACCAACGTCCGGTAAATCTCAGAAACAAAACATTGACAAATGCAAAGTCCACTGGCGCCATTACTATCTCGATTCAAGGAACCACACCTTGAGTTTTGATTTTAAAATAACTACTTATAAATATCAAGGATTATAACCTCATTGTGGAAGTATGCGTTAATGATTTATTAATTAAGGTAGCTGGAATAAATGATAAAGACAACGTTACGTACCTAGTGTTTGAGTTCTTGGAAATCGATATTGATAATGACACACGTCCATGGCCAAATGGCAAGTATACGAGGGTGACACTGAAAGTTCTTAGAAAATCAAAAACTGAGCAAACTAGCAAGTTATTATTTTTATTATATCTTTTCAAAATAGTTTCCGTTCACATCAATATATCGCTGCATTCGATAGAACCACCGAGAAAAGCACTTTGCCCACTCATCCTTAGGGGTCTCTTCGATGGCCTTCTGGAACGCAGCCACTGCTTCCTTGGCGTCCATAAAATGTTTTCCTCGAAGTTTTTCTTTTATTTTCGGGAATAAATAAAAATCGCAAGGTGCGAGGTCGGGGCTAAATGGCGGGTGACCCAGCAATTCCACGTCTGACGACGCCAAATAGTCGATCGTTCGCCCGGCGGTGTGCGAGGAGGCGTTGTCGTGGTGAACGAGGATCCCACTGCGAGGTCGTTTCTCTCGAACTTTTTCCAAGACAAGTGGCAAACATTTGTTAGTATACCACTCTGCAGTAACTGACTTTTGATCTTCTAAAACAATTGTCGCATAATGACCGGTCGTTCCGAAGAATGAGGCCACCATATATTGTCCTACACTTCGACTTCTCTTTAATTTAGTTGCCAACTTCTCGGAAGGAAACACCCACTGAGCAGATTGTGTTTTGGTTTCCGGATCATAGCAATAAATCCAGCTTTCGTCACCCGTAAGTATGTCGAACACAGCTTTTGAGTCACCTCCGTTAAATCTTTGTATCATTTCACGGCACCAATCAACACGACGGAGTTTTTGGGCCTCAGTCAAATAATGAGGTATCCACCGGGCACAAAGCTTCCTAACGGCTAAATGTTTGTGGAGGATTTTGTGTACTTGAGTCATACCGATGCCTAAACTTGTCCGAATCTGCTGATAGGTTACTCTTGGATCAGTCTCTATCATACACCGCACAACACTGATGTTATCTTCAGTCGTCGCCGTAGAAGGCCGTCCCTCACGCAGAGCATCATTGAGATTGGTGCGACCACGTTTAAACTTATTAAACCAGTTATAAACAGTGGCCCGAGAAGGGGCTTCATCGTGAAAGGCCAATCGAAGTCTGTCATAACATTCTTGTTGACTTAAATGACATCGAAAGTCATAAAAAATCATAGTACGAAAATTTTCTCGCGTTAAATTCATACTGGCGTGACACAGACAAATTTCAATTTGCCGCCAAATCGTAAAACAAAAGACAAACGAATGAAATTAGTACTCAATAATATTAGCAAAGAGTTCTATTTTCAAAATTGAAACCTATTTTTTTATTATATTCTTTAAAAGTGGCCCGTTCTAAAAACTATCAGTGTAGCCCTTCCCCCTATAATGGGAGGCCCAAGCCCTGCAGTGGGACATTTATGGGCTGTTATTATATATTTTATTGTTATACTCGTGATATATTTTTCTATACAAAAATAAAATATAACAAAACGCTGCCGCGTTGCTGTACAGGATTCGGACCAGTTCTATCAGCAACAGCAAGTGACAGGTTTGACGTGCCAGCACTCAATTACTGTGCTAGCAAAAGTACAGCTAGAACAACAATTGTAATAAAACTTTAGGCTATAAGTTCGCCTAACACTAGTTTTTAAATCTTTTATGTAATTTAACTAAACAACATGTGAGGTGTAGTCACATAATTCCAAAAACTTTCAAAATTCTATATTCTACATTTATGTTCGATCTCATTTAGAATAGGTACACTTCTCAAGTTTGGAATACAAGATATTGTTACGAGTTACAGGACTCGAATTAAAATACATACATACATACATAACTTCACGCCAGTTCCCTTGCGGGGTAGGCACGAACGACAGAGCGCCATTCAAGCTTATTCTTACACACCTCACTTGCTTCTTTGACATTCATAACTCTTGTCATGCACGTTCGTCTGTTCTTAAGGCTCCTGCTCGAATTAAAATGCCGTTGGATTTACTATAGAATTTATTAGAACTATACAAACACGTGTAACACAGGTACAAATATAACTGGACACAACCAGTGCAAACTGCACGATTCAATAACACGCGCAAAGTCCGTCACTATATAGCTCGTCGAATGTACACACGTCTTGCTAGTACCGTAATCGTCGCTTGACTGCCTCACCCCTACGTTCGGGCATTCCTTTTATCCTGTACAAATACAATATGTTTAGACGCAAAACAATAATTTCCAAGAATTAGGTCGACACACCTGTTTAATGACTGCCATAAAATATTACAATACACAATATACTGTTTTTCTTCATTACAAATTTTAAACATAAAGTAAACAAAAGAATTCCAAATGCGGAAAGGTAATAAACTGTTCTTTATGGCAGGCATGTAACAATATGATGTGTACATTAAACGCATAGATAAAATACAAGTAAAATTTATTAATATCTAAATTTTAGGACCAACTCCAAATTCAAACATTTTACTATATCACGTAAGAATCACCATTTTCGGAAACTCGCACAGCGTCGGGAAATCGCTGATTTAATCTTCCTAGCTCGTATTGTTAACTCACCCAAATTCGACTGTCCCGAATTACTTAACAAAATAGATATACATATATACACGACTCAAGACTCTTTAAGACATAGTCCCTATTTTGCGTTAAAATTAGTTGACACGATCTATCGCTAGAGTAGGTTTTTGTATCGTGTACTACCTATAATAAATTAATTCGCAGCTATGATTTGGTTATAACGGGTACCTCGGTGTCTGGTTTTAGGAATAAACTCGATGATTTATATTTTGAATTTTAGTATGTAATGAGCAGGTTTTCTTAACGTGTTAGATAAATTTTTCATGTTTAAATTACTATTTTTTTCACAGTTTTTTAGTTCTCTGATTAGATATCTTAATTTATTTCTATCTGTGGTGACTTGTTAATAGCTCACTATCACTAATGTGTTATTATTGTTACGAGTGTGGGACTTGAAATTAAAATGCCGTTGGAATTGCTATAGAATTTATTAGAACTATACAAACACGTATGACATAGGTACAAATATAACTAGACACTACTAGTACAACTGCACTATTCAGTAACACGCGCAAAGTCCGTCACTATATCGCTTGTCGAGTGTACGTCTTACTCGTATCGTAATCCTCGCTCGACTGCACCACCCCTCTGTTCGGGCGTTGTTTTATAGTAAACTCTACAATACACAATCGATTGCGTGGGCTGGGTTCTTCCAAGAAAATGTAACTTGCACACCTGCGAACGGCCAACAAAGTCGAAAACAATAACAATAAGGATTAGATCGACACTAATGAGGCCATGAAACAAGTAGAAAAACAACAGCATGTTTTTCTTCATTACAAATTCTAAACACAAAGTAAACAAAAGAATTCCTAAATCCGGGAAGGCAATAAAACTGCGTTTTACGACAGGCAGGTGCGCATTCCTTTGATGGCATGTAACATTATTATAATGTGAATAGCTGATAGTCGTCCTGTCACCTGTAAAAAAAAAACTGTACACCGGCGGCGGGGCCTGGGGTCCAAACTACCGGTGGTTAGGGCTACAGAGACAGGAACCGCCTCACAATTCGTGCCGTATCCAAGAGTGCTGCCTTCTGTATCTGGCTCTTCACCCACTTTTCTATCGAGAACCTCTATAGATGACGATCGAGGGTCTTCGCTATAAGATCGTTGACGGTGATAACTATCGGCACTATGCTCGTTGACTCCAAACGCCACCTACCGCTACCCTCGTGAGCAAAATCGAACTGTTTACTTGGTTTTCCAAAGAAATTATAATTATACCTCGGGAGCGTTTCCATCAAAAGACGCAATGCGACCAGTGTTTTGGGAACGTTCCCGACTGATAGCAGTCTGGCACTAGGTTTTCTAGATTACTTTTGATTTCTATATATAGTTTATTTTTTAGGTTTAATTAAAAAAAGTTGTCATGAATGAACCTGCATGAACTCATTTATCAGCATAAACTCATCATTGAAGTGTTTACCATTGATAATGTTATCTGAAACACTCCTCAAAGCAAAACAACGTTGAAATAACTCAAGTGTTTATGTTTTTAGCATGGAAGAATACTAAATCCAGGTTTCTGTGGCTTACTATCCATTCCTTTACATTACTATTGGTAGAATATTGTACAATTTTAACTAGTAGTAAGGCAAATAAATGTATAATAACAGATTGTAGAAGTTACATACAAGTAACATCAAGTATTTAACAATAGTATGGCGGTGGAATGAATAGTAAAATATAGGTCCATAGTCATGTATGATTTAGACATTTTTCTGAGTACGGCTCCCTAAGGCCGCTTTCTTATTTGTATGCTCGGTATACGCGATACCGAAAGCTTATAAAGCGCCTTTATTTTTATTAACGTTCAGCGATTTGATCGGTATGTACCGCTACCGCATCAATACCGTGCGAATTAGGAAACGGACATAAAAATATATGCTCGGTAAAATTTCGGTACAACATATACTAAGCATATAGTCGGCGTCGCTGCTACACTGACAAATCAGAAACCGCCTAAGTATTGCGAGGGACGTCAGTTACAAATACGACGATTGGACAGTTCAGCAATAATTTAACAACAATGAAAAATACGATTTTTATTGTATAGTTATATATAGTATTGTATAGTTATGTCAAAGAGGCAAGTGAGGTGTGTAAGAATAAGCCTAAATGGCACTCTGTTATTCGTGCCTACCCCGCAAGGGAACTGGCGTGAGGTTATGTATGTATAGTTATATTACATATAGTTTTTTGATAACTTGTTTGTATTCGAAATTAGGTAGGTAACTCAAGTTATTATTTTTGATTGAAAATAGTCAAAATACTATCAAACAGAACTTTTATTTTATTTTTATTGCAGGAGTTCAGCAGACAGGCTGACGGCCTACTTGATGGAGAGCTGTTACCATCGCTTATGGGCATTTGCAACACCAAAGGTGTTACAAATGTGCTGCTGCTCTCTTAAGGGAGACTGGAACCTGGTCAGTAATGCTGGAACACAACTCAAAGTTGTTATGGCATACTTTAGACCAGGGGTGGTAGTCATCCAGTCGGGAAAATGCCCTACCACCTGGCTGTGGGTTGTTTTGTCGCCTCTTACGACAGGCCGCCCGGCCGCAGGAAATTGTATTCTTAGAACTAGCAGTAACTAGGACTTAGATACAGAAGCTAAAGCTTGTTCCTTTATGTCGTAAATCTGATGATCAATTACTGAGGTTTGATTAATTAAAACTATCGTAATGATCTATTATTGATTGATGAAGCTAATTAAGGGCAAACACTAAGTTATCAAATACCTAAAGGCGGCGAAATTTACGTAGATTGACCTAGTTGATATAATATTCTCTAAATATTAAAAGTTATAGTGTTATTGTTGCCGATATAGCACCAGTATGAACGAACAAACTTCTTTCAGCGACAATTTGTAAATGTCACGTTAATCATTATTGCCGACTATATCTTAATCGACATTTTGACCTGAGACAGACTCTCTGCTGTTCTGCAATGGAACTTATGCTGATATTAGACGGAGCAAAAATTGCATTAAAACGGTTGAAAGGCACAGAACAGAGAGAACACAATGGTATTCAGACGACGTTACATTTTTACTGGCTATTATACTATTTTAAAACAATATGTTAACTTTTGTTCAAGCTTTTAACTTGACTTCAGAAATCTTACGAAAGATCTAGAATACAATAAATCCGTAGAGGAGTTGAGTTTGTAAAATGAATAACAATAATCAGGGAGCTAATTCTGTCGAGCAGAAACCGAACGTAACTTTTTAAATTTTTGTCTGTCTAACCGTCTATCTGTTAGAGCTAAACCTGGAAACTGATGAACGGATTGAAATGAAACTTGATGCAGAGCTAGCTTACATCCATGATCAACACTTAAGTTACTTTGAATCACAATAAATTACGTTGTTTCCATGGGATAGAGCAAACAAGAGGCGCTAAGGTCGCATTCTTTTCGTGCCATCGTTGTAATTCACTAACAGAAACGTCGTAGTCATGGCAACGCAATCCAAATTTCGCATGCACATGCTAGTCTTTTTTTTATTCTGAAGCACAGCAGACACGCTGACCGGCATAATTGTGATAGAAAGTGGTTACCGTCGCCTATGGACATTATCAATATCAGAGGTGTTGCCAATGTGCTACTGCTCTCCAATGAGAAACTGGAACTTGGCCAGTGATGTCGGAAGACAACTCAAAGTTGTTATGGCGGCATACTACAGACCAGGGGTAGAAGCCATCCAGTGGGGCAAATGCGCTACCACCTGGCTGTGGGTTGTTTAGTCGCCTCTTACGACAGGCCGCCCGACCGCACTAATTAGTATTCTTTTCCGTTTCTGCACAGATAGTCTATTCTAATAATAAATGTAACTCTTTCGCCTTTTAACGTCTAAAAATACCTATAAATAAAGGGTTTGTTATCATCATAGTACTTGTATGGTAGTTAAGAATGTATACAAAAACTAATAAGATAATAGTTAACACACCAATTAAGATAACCGAATCGTTAACCCGTGGAAATGTACTTGACTTCATTAAGTGCAGGTTAAGTGATATTTAAGTGACAATCGTTTCGATAAGACATAAATGTAATGATTTATGAATTGTCGTTGAATCATTTTAACCCGAATGACGGTATTTCGACATATTTGAGATAAGGTGCGTTCGATTGCGCAAGCGCAGCATATTTGGATATCATCTTGCGTTCCACATATATAATATAATACTTTTGTATGGCATTTAAACGCTTGTACTTGACCGACAAAAACAAGAGCTGTGTTATGGAGATGATAGATGAGAGAGATGACGATGTGTAGACTCACGCAGAAAGATCGTGTTAAGAATTCATGCAACCGTGGCAGCCTTTATATTTGTGGCCTATCTTCATATTTCCAGTAATACCTCGACTACCCTGACTTTTGTTATCGCCCTGTCCCACCTATTATATAATATTATATACAATATATTATTATATATGCGTAACTGTGGTACTATGTGGTATTACTGTATATTCTAAAACGAATGAATATCTTGATTAGATATACATATTAAGCTTTTTTTTAATTGTATGAGTTCTGCAGAGAGGCAGACGGCCCACTTGACGGAAAGCGGTTACTATCGCCTATGAACATTTATAACACCAAAGGTACTACTAATGTGTTGCCGCTCTTTGAGACTGGAACCAGGCCACTAACGCCGGAACAAAAGTCAAGGTTGTTATGGCGGCGTACTCTAGACGAGGGGTTATCTGGCTATTCTTTCCCCATTCCTGCACGGATAAAGTGCAAGCTTGCCAAAGACAAAGTAACGGGTAACGTACTACGGAAATCTCTGTATGCAGTTTCTTAATATTTTTTCTTATACCGTCTTCTCGTGGTAGTTGAGATTAATATGTACATCAGTTGATATTAATATAGTCAGAAATTGGCTAAGCGGTGCATGATCTTCGGCTAAGACTCGATCCAACGTCATTCATATAAAAATGGGTATCTAAGTCATGAAGCTGTCATGACACTAGTAATTTTCTTGTTTTGTTTCAACTGGTTCTATAAACAGCAACTCCAGACGAATGTTTAAAGGAAACAGCTACAGTGATCCATGTAAACATAGACTTGAATCATTATCATCATTATTCAATTTAGTTCATCCGTCTAATGTTAGCGTCAATATGAAGTAATATATAACAAGAAACCCTTTGATCACGAACCATGGGTACAAATTTCACAATGTTAGTCAAAACGCATGTGTAATTTTACTTCACACCACGCCGTTTATTAATCAAACAAACCGCTTTCCCAATATTACTATATTTTGGAGTAAAATGCGGAAGAACCTGAACTGGTCCAGCATTCGTATGTGGGTAACGGTACTGCGGTGTATTGCAACAGCCTCGATGGTCTGGCTCGTGTTTATTAGCTAGCACCAGCCCTATACTTAATAGTGATGTTTCGTGTCGATATCGATAAAATGTTTGTAACTTGAGAAATAGTGTGTGTGAGTCCCTGGAGAATACGGGCATCCGATTTCTTAAGGGAACGGATGGCATACTCGCTACGCTTGTCCAAGGCTTAGGACAAGGCTCCACATATTAGTATTCCAACCCACGTCACTAAAATGAGATGCGAGTGCTTAAGAAATTATTTGAAAATAGACTGTTACGTGAAAGAATCTATGAAAGATCTAACACTTTAATTAAAACAAACTTACGCTGTTATGTTCTGTTATACTACATGTTATTTCAATGAAAATAACCATAGATCTTTTAAATTAATTTAAATACTTTACAATTTATACCGCATATTTGAAATCAGATTAGAATTAATAAATTACTCATAAAAAGTCTCATAGCTCGGTATTGACCTTCACATGATATAAGACCATATATTTTAATAAACTTAGACACTCGAAAGTATATAAAAGTTTATTTTATTTTATTTATTTATATATTTAGTTTATTTTTAATATTGAATTGTATTTTATTATGTTTCAAATTTCATAGTTTAAAAAAGAAACTGTTTTTATTTATTTATTTAATTTGTTTGGGAAACATACAATAATTAATATTCTTAAATATAAAACACAAAATTAATACATATATCATTCAAGTTTCCACTAAAAAATAATTTATATAATAAAAATAAAAAATTGGCTCAAATAGTCAATTACAAAAAAAAATATACAATTATACGAAAAATTACATAAATAAAATGTCAATTTAATTTACATTAGGTCAATATTGAATAAAATTGAAAAAAAAATCTCACAATAATTACTAACAAAATAGAGATTAAAAAAATAAAATAAGTATTAAAAATTTATTATTGAAAATAAATTTTAATATTTATAAAAGTATTTTTACTAATTTACAAGTTAACTAATTGTAATATGTAGATATTACATTAAAGGATCATATTAATAAAAGAGATAAGAGAAAAAATATTATATCGATACTAGACTTTTGCAGCACTAAACCGATGTAAATATTTGAACGACCGCACTGTAGTGAGTGCATCACGTAGTTAGTTTAAACAAGGTATTAGCGTGTGAGGGTACCTTAATGGTTTTACAGTTTTGATAGCGTGTACCAGTCCTAAGCACGTGTTGGTTAGGAATTACAGTCTATCGCAGTACATTGTATTATAGGAGTACGTGTAACCACGGCATTTCTGTAGGTGTGGAATGTTATTAAATGTAATTGTTAGTTTTATGTTAAGCTGTGTTCTCTATCAGGAAAGGCAAATAATACATTAATATTGGCTATTATGTCTCTATAACAGTACGATTAATGTGGGCTATTAAAGTATTAATAGAGATACGGACACAAATTACAATAAATTCTAACATGATTATGCTTTTTCAGTGTTCTGTAACCAATTAAACCAAATTACAGAACACTGAAAAAGCATTCAATCATAATCATACCATATCTCAAAAACAACTAAACGGGTCTTGTTCAACCAAATTTTCAGAAAGTAATTTTGAAGTCGTACAACCTTCATTTTTTACCTCATAGTTTAAATTGAGGGTAGGAACACAATACGGAATGGAACTGCAACACTACGGAACCGTAAAATGTAGAAAAATGTTATCCAAATTAATCATAATATACTAGTGTTGCAGGTAGGTAATAAACAACGAACACCCCTAAGACCAATCGAAGAACTCCCAGATCAGAATAAAAATGGTTCATTTACGAAATTTTCTCTACAAGGACTTGATTCCGAAACCTCTAAACTCTAGTGAATTAAGTGGGCAAACGTTAAGACTTCTGAACCTCGGGGGATAAAGAACTGGAATGTTATCTTATACCCCGAGAGCGTATCGAGACCTTTTTCATATTATCTTTGACCAAACGTATCAACCTGTCAGTCAGAGAACAAAAGAAACATACTAAACAACATAAGACCCTGAGAACTGATTGGCTGTAACGTGGTAATTATGTTTAATACGGTCTAAACGAAATAATAGCTTTAACACGCCCCGATTTTAATGTTTCATAGATCATTTGATAAAGATTTTGTTTAGAGCACTTGATAAATCTTGCAGTATTACAATAATGTTGTAAATCAGCAAAGAGCATACATGTTTGCCTTTGTATGTGACACATTTTTCTGCGGAGTGACGCTCGCGGACCGCGTTCGTAATACCGAAGTAATAAAGAGGGTTGGTCTGAAAGAGAGTGTCGAGGTGAAGGTAAGGAAAGGAATGCTCCGGTGGTTCGGGCATGTGAAAAGAATGCATGATGAAAGAATGACTAAACAGATATACAATGCAAAAGTGGATGGATGCAGAAGTCTGATCAAATTAATTGTGTACTAGCAGAAGGTGATGTCAGGAGCCTTAAGAACAGACGAGCGTGCATGACAAGAGTTATGAATGTCAGAGAAGCAAGTGAGGTGTGTAAGAATAAGCCTGAATGGCGCTCTGTTGCTCGTGCCTACCCCGCAAGGGAACTGGCGTGAAGTTATGTATGTATGTATGTACATTTTTCTTAGAAGTTATCGGATGTATATCAATGAAATTTGACGGGAAGGTGTATTTTATATCCGCTACAGAAATATGGAGTGAAATCGTAAAAACTAAAACTAAGGATGACCCTTATAAACTGGGTAAATAAAATATTCTTGGTGAAAAAATCATGTCAGGAGCCTTAAGAACAGACGAGCTTGCATGACAAGAGTTATGAATGTCAAAGAGGCAAGTGAGGTGTGTAAGAATAAGCCTAAATGGCACTCTGTTGTTCGTGCCTACCCCGCGAGGGAGCTGGCGTGAAGTTATGTATGTATGTATGTATGTAAAAAATCATGATGTTTCTTGAGAGATTAATGTAACATTAGAATTATGAGGAGGAGAATTTTAAACACAACCTAAGTAGACTTTAAATAATACTTTTAACAAAATTATGTTTGTATAGATATATGTGTATGTAAGTTTATGTATGTATATCTGTATGCAGTTTATAATGTAATATTTATTTTCAATAAGTACATTTATGTAATAACTTTAATGTACACAACCCTGTTTCTTGTTTTCCCACTCTCGCTGGACCCATAGGTTTGCTGGAAGAAAACTCTTTTTAGGGTTAAGTACGCCTTTGTACATCACCATTATTTTGTAGTTTTATTTGTAACTATTTTCTGTACAATGAAGAATAAAGAAATTTGGTTTGTACAAGATAGGTTGAGATTTTGTCGATTAAACATTTTTCTAGGTTTGTATAGTCAAATACCGAATGCGGAGAACATCAGTCACCTCTAAGAAACCCTTCACCATGCGTAGGATACTTGTCCATTTTTTTAAAGTGAAACTTCTATATAGACGGGGTCTTAGGACTTTTCTGTCACGAAAAAGCGTTACGGCCGAGTGGAGGAGCGGCATAAATTTAGACTAGACGTGGTGAGAGGCGGCATAATGTTACAGTAGACTATGGATGCGTTTCTGGTTCTGGATCGAATTCAGTGTTTTTGTTTGTTAAAATAAAATATGTTACAATAAAAAATGTTTTCATTAAAATGTACCTAACCTAACCAAATTATAATTTGCAGTAAACCTGGTAAACCTTAGCCAGGTGGTAGGGCATTTGCCCGACTGGATGGCTACCACCCCTGGTCTAAAGTATGTCGCCATAACAACCTTGAGTGTTGTGTTCCGGCATTAGTGACCAGGTTCCAGTGTCCCTTAAGAGAGCAGCAGCGCATTTGTAGCATTTTTGGTGTTGCAAATGTCTATAGGCGATGGTAACCGCTTTCCATCAAGTGGGCCGTCTGCCTGTCTGCTGAACTCCTGCAATAAAAAAAAAAAAAAAAAAGAATTATCGAAATGTGTGCTGGGACACGCAGTAGAAGTGAAACTTCAACGGACAAGTGGAAAAACGAATCGCAACAAAGTTTTAACTTCAAGTTTTACAGGCAAATTGTTAATGTACTTGTCCAATTTGAAAACCTGCCCGTAAAACTTCAAGTTAAAATTTTGTTGTGATTCGTTTTTCCACTTGTCCGTTGAAGTTTTTTTTATTTGGTTTTGGGTTAGTGGTCAGTTTGATAAAAGACAATAATCGGTTTGGCCTAGATGATTTCGCGATCTTACAAGATTACTTGGACTGTTATAGCTTTTAAAATCTACTATAATAAATTACACGTGGGCTTATCTAACAAAGAAAACAAATATTACAATGATTTTAAGGCTACTTTGAGTGTCGACAAAAAATTTTAAACGCACCCACGCGACCCAATTCGACTTCCCATTTATGACCGGTTGATAAATACGCAACGAAATCTATCGTATACGACATACACTAGACGAGAATAAAGTTGGAGTCATAGTAAATGCGACGTGAAAGCGGTATAAAAGCGTAAAACTCATAAATTTTAGAACATCTAACATGAACTTTATCTTCCCTTAACATATCACCAGATGTTAAATGAAGATAATGGACTTTTTAAGTCGCCGGGGATGCATTTACGCATGTCCTCGGACCCCGGGGGAGGTCTACGAGGGGTATGTGGGTCACTGGGGGCCTGGGTCTGCTCACACTTTCTGTGAGGAACGAATTGTGACATACTGACCTCCTGACTACCTGCTAAACTTATCAGCGTTCCTCCGCTTCATTGTAAAACGGAAGATCTAGGACAGCAATGCTTCACCTTTTTTTATAGGCCACATAGACGTATTAGATAGACGTGTTGTTCTTAATGCTGGATTAAGCAAACAGGCTTGCGACCCACGTGATGGAAATTGGTTACCGTCATTTATGGACTTTTGCAACTCTAGAGGCATTACCAATGTAAATTCATTGTATTATACAACTATTAATATCCCAGGCGGGATAATCAGAAAAACCCGTCAGGCCGTAGGTAGATCTAGGATGAAACACTTTCACACATTCACACGAGATTTAAAGACAGATCGTTTGTATCAGGAAAAACGGGAAACAACACAGTTAACAAGAGGGATGGTATAATGGAGTCAGCAATTACCTATTAATTCGGTAATATTTACTAGTGTAAGATGTTCTACGTTGACTAATATAGATTTAATGCATATAAAATCTTGTTGAAAATTAAAAATAGACTTCTTCATATACGTATAATATTTAACGAAGAGTGTTTTTGTAAAGACTGGTAATAAAGGTTGCTTAGATACTATGATAGATATCTAAATATAAAAGACCACATACTACAAACCAGTAATGACAACTATATAATCCTTCTATTTAATTGATTCTGATGGTTTACAAAAATACTCATCACTCAAACACAACGCACTAAGAGTCTCGTACAGTATCGCTTGTACTAAGTGCTGAGCTTTACCAAGTTCTACGGAAATTGCTTAAAAAGTACAGTTACGTCAATATTATAACAGTTAGCTGCGCTGCGATAATTCGGTGATATAATGTTCCCGTGAATTCCCTATCTTCGTTAATTAGATTTTATTGCTTAATGCCTTTAAAATTTTAACACCGCCATTGCGTAATTTCCGAATAAATTTATGAGTCTGTTTTCAATCAACTATGAAACAGCTAGTGGTTAACGTATTTCCGTCTCATACAGATTTCAAAATATCACGGGTTCAAATTGGGTTTTCTCACCCAATGTGCATATTGTTACAATTACCACGTCATGATGATGGTGATGGAAACGTCGAGATAACCGATGTGTGAAATCCGTCAATTCGCATTGGCTAAACGTGACCGGAATGTTGTTCGTTCCCCCTTAATAAAGGGCTGTCGGAGCCCAGTAGTAGGACGTTTATGGGCCTATGCTGATTTTAAGTATTTCAAGAACATTCAATACGCTAATAATAAACAGAAAAATCTATAGTTTCTCTAAATTTAGTTTGAACAAGAAAGTAACAATAATGGCATTATTTACACAACATCAAAACTCTGATGAGCAAAAAGTACAAAAAAATAAAATCGCAGTGAATCGGAGTAGTAATTCGAGGTAGTCTAATTCTGCAGAATAGCAAAACTAATAAGTTTTTACCAAATCCAAATAGACGTAAAAAAAAAACAAAATTTTATACTAATCAAGCGGTAAAATTGTTGCGTCAACAATACTTCAGTAGCGTTTGCTTGCCAAAGTACAGTTACGAAAAAAAGTTAGATAGATTTTTTAAATAAAATATATAGTTTAATAGTTGAAATGATATTTCATCTTTTAATTGGGATACCTGATGTCAAAAGTGAAAAAATATAGTTTAATACATTTCGCATAAATAAGGTTTCGAATGAAATGCGTTTTGGCCACGATACTAGAATCCTCATTTAATGCTACACGAAAATGCAAGTAGATTATAGAATTTTATGTGTAGGCGCGTAGTCACTTTTACGATGAATAATAAACATTGCTTGATCAAAATTGAGAAGACATTAATTTTTTTATATAAATAAAATCGCAATCTGTGACTGTCGAAATACATATTATTGTTGATAATTTTAAAATGTCACGCTTGCCTGTAGGCGCAACGTATACGGAAATATGATTTAATGCAGTAGTCTCTTTTGTAGCCTCGGTTTGGGACCGATTTGTTGTAGAATATGATCTCTAAATAAGTTATTTCAATATTCTGCTCAACAACCATGTAAGTAACGATTAATATGCTAAAACATTCGAATATGGAGTCGCGGAAGAGATCTTAATTACTAAGTAATGAAGTATTTACTATGTTTACGTTTTATTGCTTTATTACTTATACTTTAATTCGTTTATTAAATGCGTGTATATTTAATACGCAGAGTAGAATTTTTCATGTTGTTGAAATTTTATTACGTTAAATATTTCTAGGTTGTTAACTTGAAATATTTCCGACATTTACATTCAGTATATAAATAAGAAGCTTATAACATAAAAATGGATGGTTATTGTATTGTTGTCTAAGTTGCGGACGGAATCACCCCTTGTCCTCAACTTAAAGTAGTACCTTTGCGAGTACGCTGCAAGCCTTGGATACGTTTTCAATTCCAGGAAAATAAAAGGACCATAAAGGAAAACATTGTTTTATTAGTGCGACTACTAAACATCGGTGAAATCGATACAATCAGTGCTATCAATATATACAGTGGCACCAGGGTTCTAGTGCTAACTTGTGCTAATTGTTTTAATGTGCCATTTAGTATCAGCAGTGCTAATTATTGTCATTGTGGTTTTAATCACCTATAGTAAATACAATCCATATATATAAGGGAAAAGGGTGTTTTATTCAAATAAGAAAGCAACACCCTACACTGAGGTTGACATTAATTCATAAATTAAAGTTTTCTTGGTAAAGAAAAATAATGTTACGAGCTACACAGGACTCAAATTAAAATGCCGTTGGAATTACTATAGTTTATTAGAACTGTACAAACACGTATAAAACAGGCATAAATATACTGGATACAACCAGTAACACTGCACGATTCAATAACACGCGCAAATTCCGTCACTATATCGCTAATCGAAAGTACTACACACGTCTTGCTAGTATCGTAATCGTCCCCTGACTGCCTCACCCCTCCGTTCGGTCATTGTTTTATACTAAACTGTATAATAGAACAAAGAACCGTGTTCACCGAGTTAATCCGCACACCTGGCAAGCGAGGATTAGTTCGAAACTAATGACGGCCATAATAGAAGTAGAAAAACAATAGCATGTTTTTCTGAACTACACATTCTAAACACAAAGTAAACAAAAGAATTCCTACATCTGGTGGCAATAAAACTGCGTTTTACGACCTGTAGGTGTGCGCATTTCTTTGGCGGAATGTAACAATAATATAAATCACCATTTGCATAAATAATCAGGATTCTTCTCAGTGACCAGTTTTTATTAACAGGCAAACATACATATTATTTACTTCTGTGCTAAGAAGTTATACTTGTGTTAAGGGGAATGTACAACGAAGATTTTGAGTTCCCATGTCAGTAACACTAAGAATAAGACGAAAATAAATACAGGAAAGGTCACTTCATGTTAACGTTACTTGGAATTAATTCAAAGTTGCTACGTAACAGCTTTCGTGTTTATATGAATAAAAAGGTTGTTAGTTAATTCAGTCACTTTTGTCACCGACAGTCAATTATAGATAAAAAGTGTACAACGGCTCCGTTGTCCGGCAAATTCGTACATAAGATCAGATCGTGAAGTCATTCGTGGTCAATGCCCTGAGTACCAACACAGTAACAAGCGTGATGTTCTGCTTAAGTGTATCTGGATGCTGTAATCAATACATCCAACACCATGATATCTCGCATTATTTTCAAAATATCCACCCATAACATCCACAGATTGGACCTCTTTAGAAAACGAACGGTATACTCGTTACACTTGTATTAAGCGGATCGGTTGATTTCACACATCAGCAATCTCCATGTTTAGGTTTCTTAATGATGTTGTGAAGTGTTAATTGTGTAGGCATTTTTTCTGATCAATTGTTAGTTACTGGGCAATTTACCTTGTTGGCGGGCGATTGTTCTACGCGCATCATTTGCCTCAACCAGATTTTTTAAACTAGTGCTAAATGATTAATTTTTGACTACAATTAACTGATTACGGCTCATATTTGTTATTAAAAAAGCAGTTGAAACGGAAAGCTTCTGAAAAAGCTATAATAAATAATTATTTTAAATAATAAGCTTTTTTAAAAAGGTTTTTAAATACAAGCTTTTGAGATCCTGGATATCATGTAGCCGCAGAGTGCTAGCCAAGACAAATAAAACGAGCCCAAACAGGACGGGTTTATCTTGTTTAGTGCAGGAGTTCCTATGGCGACCTTCGGACTCCATCATCAGATTAGCTCCATGTTAAATAAAAGCTTGTAAAAACTGGTTGCGTCGAATGACGCGTGCGGTTTTGAGGCGGAGAATCTCCCTACCACGCCACGTGTTGATGTGATGAAAACATCGTGAGATTTATACATCCCCACTCCACTGCTGGCCTTAAACGTTCCCCTACGAGGGGAACGTTTAAGCCCAGCAGTGGACTCATGGCCTTATGTCATATAAGATAATATTACACCATAAGCATCATATATCTTAGACCAGAGTTTCTCAAAGTGAAGTATCCGAGGTAATGGCGGCAACGCATTTACGTAATACTGCATTACGCTTTTAAAGTCGACTCAATTTACGATAAGAAGAAACTCACCTATTAAAGTAAAAGTACTTATTTATATTGCTCTTTGTGAGCATTTTTTTTGTAATAAATTATTTTATACTTTCTATTGCCAGTTTTTAAGGGGTTAGAAATCGTCTTCAAAATTTACTTACTTACAACTAATAAGTTTCAGAAACCCTGCCTAAGACATCATTATACTATCAATTTTAATACTATACCAGTTATCGATGCACATTTAAAATTCACGTTCATAATAATGAGACAAAGCTTTAGACCTACATTCAAACATTCACATCTATAACTTGTATAAAGTTGAGGCCAGGAAACAAGCGCTTTTAATCATTCCAATAAAGTAACATAAATAGTGAAATGTTACAACCGTACATATAGATTGTAGTAGATTAAATATTACGACCACGGATTGAGGTAAATTTAACAGGCATGTGATAGTAACGTAAAAATTTCATAAATGTAATCAATTATTTACATTACATGTGCCACGATTTAAAATTTAGCTACAAATTAGTCTAAACAAATTTTACAATACCTAATATAGGTATAAAACAAAAATTGAACGAAATATCGAATCTATCTACATATATACATATAAAAGAAAGTCGTCTTAGTTACACTATTTATAACTTAAGAACGGCTATACCGATTTGGCTGAATTGGCTATACTGATTGGTGGGGAGGTATCTTAGAACCAGGAGACGGACATAGGATACTTTTTATCCCGTTGGAACCGGTAGGTGCCGCTGAGATCGGGTTCTAGAATCCTCCTAATCACCTGGAGCGATTTTGGTGATTTTGTTTTTGTGTGTTTGAGTGGGTCCCCGGATGGTTTAAATCCACAATTGGAACCGGTAGGTGGCGCTGGGATCAGGTCTTGGATTTTTATTTTTTAGAGTAGGACGACGTCTGTGGGGCCGCTAGTATTTAAATAAATCTGTTTCTATACGATTTTAAACCGTCATCATTAAACAGATGAGCGTAAGTGTTAAAGTTCTAACGAAATGATTGTGATGCGCATAGGTCTAAAATTCTGAATGTTTAGCATTGTTTTGACTAATCTTTAAATAAATCGTTGGAACAGAGATTATAATTTTTATTAATGCAGTATAAACACGCATCGTAAGTATTTCTTGGTTAGAAAAATAATCTTATTATGTTACAAGATAATCATGTAAGTGATTGTGATTTTATATCGCCAGTTTCAGAGCCATTTGCATTTAACAGCCTCAATTGAAGTACGCGTGGGCGGACCAGTAGCATTCAATGTGTTATAGAAAATCTAATGTCAGATATTGCGTCCACAGTGACTTCATTAACTTAGCTTCCTACAGTTTGCTCTGCAGTACATGGGAATACAGTGCATTTAAGTTCTACGACTCTATTATTCGTACTAATAGTTTTTGTACTTTACATTTCCATAACGATGTGTAACTCAACAAAATTAAACGGAATCGTCGAAAAACCACATCCCAATTTCATATTTCAATTAGGTAAAATAAAATATTAAATAAGAAATAAAATATCATAAGACTCCCATTTAGATACTTTTGTATTTCAGCTTATAGTATTTTTTTTTAATCAATCATTTTTTAACCGATGGCAACTAACGTGTCGTTGTTGTTCGGCAAGAAGTTAGTAACATGTAACTTTTAGATTAATAGTTATTTAATGTTTTATACTCGAATAAAATATTAAAAATAATGTCGAGATTATCACGAGATCTTTGATCATAAGTTATTTTGATGTAACATTGACAAAAAGTATAGTAGCTATTTTTAGTATAGTAGTTATTATATAGTAGCTATTTTTATTTAAAACTCGAACTTGCATGACAAGAGTTATGAATGTCAAAGAGGCAAGTGAGGTGTGTAAGAATAAGCCTAAATGGCACTCTGTTGTTCGTGCCTACCCCGCAAGGGAACTGGCGTGAAGTTATGTATGTATGTATTTTTATTTAGTAGCTATATTTCAATGTATATATAACAAACTTCGAATAATTTTTTTCCCCAAAATATAAGAAAATAAATGTTTTGTCATTGTAAGTAGATGGAAACGATGAGCAACATTATTCCTCGAAATGGTTTTTCTATAAGGAAAATAATAAACAAAATTTAACAATCCCAATTATGCGTGGGTTGTAAACTCGGTTCATGGTTCAATTACTGGAATCACGAAATTGTCAACAACACGAGAGTCGCTATATACAGAACGGCTCTATATAAGTAGTATATAGGTATATTTAAAAACTGTAATTGCACTAGGTATTTAGATAAAGTGCTACCCGTGCGCAGAAGGTTTGCCGACAGCCTCATGATGTCATGACACGGTCAGTAGGGTTGACAAAAATGTTTACATAAATAGTTGTTGCAATAAATGTATTAATCTATATACTTTACATAAGTATATACAATAACAGTAAGTGGTCATCGGTAAAGTTACTGCGCGCGGCTTATATCAGTTACATTCTATGTATAGCTGTGAATTGAGCTGTATGGAAGCTGTCAATTGTTAAGTATATTACGTCGCGGTTGAAAGCTCTAGACCGTGGGATCTTTATGTTTACACAAAATCAGAGCTGAGTTACACACCTTTATCAAATAAATTTAGATCACGACAGAAGCAATCCTCACATTCGCATTCAAAATACGAATTTGAATACTACTTTTTATCCGATATTTAACGAGCCTACAAACGTCGGATAATATTAAGAATAAGGAGCTTAAATTTTATATATGTACATTGTTCCCATTCAATAGCAATTCAGTAAATTGAATAAACTTTACCTACCACAACTTCCTACACTATGGTTGTTTTGAATTGCTGACATAATGTTTAATGTGATTCCTAACCAATTACGTTTAATAGAGAAGTCAAAATAAATTGATTTGCATTAATTATATTCCATATCAATGCATGTTAATTGTCTAATTATAACAATAACCATTAGACCAAATTGGTTTTCTCGAAGAATCAAAAAGCTTAAATATCAAATGTATGTATATACACGGTTTATAATTGACGGCCTCTTTTGTTTCTTTTTTTTAAGGCGGGGGAAATGCTATTTACGCACAATACTGGGTCCTTTGCAAGGGATTAGACCATAGTTGATCATGGGGGTTTTCCTCTTTAATAAGGGGCAATCCAAACAGTAATCAAGCCAGCTTGTGTGGAGACTCAGAGAAGTTGCACGGGCAACAACCACTACCCACTAAAACCACCCTCCTCCCATGTGCCCCGCGCTTTTTATGTAGGAAAGGCTGGGACTTAGAACGTAGTTACGCCCAGTCCTATTGACGGCCTCTGTGGTTTCGAGGCCTAAGCCTGGCCGACCAACCTCACTACAACGCAGAGGTTCCGGGTTTCGGTTTTCGGTTTCGATTCTTGGAATGGTAAATTTCGTAAACGAATTGTATGTTAGTTACTATGGGTCTGGGTGTCTTATCTGCTCCAGAGTGAACAATAACACAAGCGTAATTTGCTTAGGGTTATACAATTTGTATATTTGTTGCCGGATCCTAATTAATTATTATAAATTGGAATGTATTTGTGTGAAGGAGGTAACACGTGTCGGAGGACGTATGTCAGAAGAGAGGAAAAAAAGAGTCTGAGATAAATAAATAATTATGATAAAAAAATAACTAGACGTGTTGCTGCGGAGTTTCTTGGCGCTTCTTCTCCCTTAAACAGCAATAACACGTTGTGAAGTGGTGTACATAGAATAGGAACTAGATTTAAGTTTGACTTACATGTATTATGTACCTTCAAAAAGTTTTTTATAGTAACTTATTTTAAATTTAAAAAAATGCGTGTGTGTGTGTGTGCAGTCGACCCGCTATAGAAATAAAACAAAGCGTGACAAGGGGTGGGAGGGATTCTAAATTTCGTGACATCACATTTCATATATTATATCGTTATAATAATTTTAAGCTTTAGAACGCGAAATTTGAAGTATTAACGAAAAACTTCAAAACATTTCCAACTCTATCTATATACCAATAGCGTTTATATTATTAAATATAATGTATTCTATCTCATTCTCTCGCACGCTTACTTCTATAGATTTATGTGTTCATCTCTTTTTAGATTCTAAAGAAGTTTCACTTCAAAAGTTTTGACCTTGAGAGGAGTATGGAAGCAAGATATATTGCTCCAACTCCAAATAATTGGGAGAGAGTGAAACAAAAAATAAATCATAAATGCGAATGTGAGCTTGCTTGTGTGGCTTTCACGTCTTCACTCCGCAACCAGATCGTCATGAATTTTTGTATACACATTGTCAGAGGTATAGAAAGTGAAATAATTACCCTTTTCATCCAGAAAAATGTACTACTCTGCCCGAGGGATAGACGAATATAGCCGAAAAGATGGCGCTAACATTGCAATATACTAGCAAATACACCATCATGGCAACGACAATCACAACGAAATTTACATGTGTTGTTCTCATGGTTAGGTGCACGATCGCTAGATGGGGTTAAAGGTATTTTGAATTAAAAATTAAGTTTGAAATTTCTAAGGAGGGCTCTCAACGACCAGTCTTCCACTCTCAAAATTTACAATAACGCGTGAGAAGCCGCGGACAAAACTAGTAAATGATAATGTTACTACATTAACAACAGCTAGACGTGTTGCTGGGAAGTTTCTTGCCGCTTCTTCTCCTTAACAGCAATAACACGTTGCGAAGCAGTATACATAGAATAGGAAGTAAATTAAATTTTAACTTCTATGTATGACCTTCAAAAAGTGTTCTCCAGTGGAACTTATTTTAAATAAAAACTTTTGAATTTGAATTATTCAACATATCTGACTATTCGCCTCAGGCTTCCCAATTTCAAAGAAATGGCAGTATAAACGTCCACATGTCCGCATCGTAAGCATCGAACGCATCGAATCCATTGGATTAGTTTTCCGCAATGCGTCCGCTGTATTGACAGCGATCGGATTTGCCGACGCAACCACCAGCAATCCAATTGCCGATGCCTCTTTCATTCGGTTTTTCTTAATAAGCTTACGTGCGGAATGTCTTTGTGAGATAATGGAGGAAAGCGAACAAGTATAATTTGTCGTAATTGCTCGTTTGTTAGCAGAAGAGAAAGAAAAGGCTAAAAATTGCATATGACGTCATCGATACGCATTGCAAAGGTTGCCCTTCGGTGTATAGGTGTCGGCAACGCCGATGAGCAGACTCGTGTGCTCCGTACGATGCGGATCAGTGGATGCACTTTTGTTACTTTCTATACAAAGAATACTATGATCTGTGTACGATGCGTCCGAAGCTTACGATGCGGGCATGTGGACACTTACTTTAAGTGTATACCCGACAAGCTTATTCAAGACGGGTTGGCGGGTTTCACACATTGATAGTATAGTTGTTATAGTTAAAGGTCGATATGCAGTCTTTTCCCGGAATGACTGGTTTATCCTAGGTTTGACCAAGGCCTCCGACTAAAGTATTTTTAGTCAAACCTAGAAGTATCTAACTTTTTAGTCAAACGTCGAACGTAAAATATTCTGTTTCGGGTCTTGCTTAGACAAACCTAGAAGTGTCTAAGGCAGACTCGGTCAAACGTCGATTCGTACTGCACTTGTTACATGTTTAATGATTGTATAAATTAGTTACTCCTAGGTTAGATAAAAATTCATTAACCAAAAGCAGAAAATCGTCATTTATTTGGACTTTTAACTAGTTTTATGTCCGACCTGAGGTTTGACTAGTCAAACCTAGGAGCACCAGAGTTTCGATGTTTGACTATAACACATATATTAGAATTTTTTATATTACGCTTCTTCACGTAATTATTAACCAATGTGTTAAACCTGCCAAACCGCCTTGGACAAGCGTGGCGGATATACTGTCCGTTCCCCTTATAGTGGGAGGCCCGAGCCCAACAGTGCGACAGTTATGGGCTGTTATTATTTACTATAAAACGCTAAAACATTTTATAAGTATATAATTAATTATCTATTTAATAACCTCTCTTGAATCACATAATATTTTAGACATTTATTTTATATTATTATTCTATAACAACTTCTAAATATTTTATGCAAATCTAAGGTATTAAAACTTAGTTAGTCGTAACAGTTAAAACCAGACCCATTTTAATAATAACCGTTATAAAAAACGGTTAAAAAAACTGTTATGATTAGTCAAGAACTATTTACGCGGAAAGACTTATGGTTTAGCTTTAAGTTGCCAAATATTTTATCTAACTTAATTCTGCTAACAAATGTATACTGTTAAAGTGGCTGCAACGACTTTGCGAACGTTTTTCTTGGAAAATTTAAATATTTATTACTACATTTATATTAAACTTATTTAGACTCAAAAGACCTCCTACATACATATAATTATCATGCCTGTTTCCCATGGGGGTTAGGACGATACTATGGTTCTCCACTGTGATGATGATGATGATGATAAAAGTGTTAGTCAGGTTAACACTTTTCGCTTCATCTACTTAGATTAATATCTTCATAGAAGTACATTTATTTGAACTGCGTTTTACTCGAACTGTCTTTAATACGTCTGCGTGAGTAGGTACGCCATTCCCTAGCGTCATCAACTTACGTCTTCTTGTAGGTATAATGTCATGAGCATCGTACTAACGAGGTAACCTTAGTGAGGTAAAGTTGAACTTCAGGTGGCATATTCGCACCTATGAACTAAACTACCCGATTTTCTATCATATCGCCGTAATATTCGGATATATGAGTGGTTAATGGATCATTATCCGACTATGAGTGTCGCGATTAATAATAATTTAAAAATAACCGAAACAATACTAACTAGTCTATTATCGCGTTCTTTATCTGCCTGTCAATTTTAGTACTTTAGAACAAAAGGCTTTTAAAGCAAAAAAATCTTGATTAAACCAACCATTTGTGCTGATACGAATATTAGACAACGTTAGTAAAGTTGTTTATACAAAAATCAATCTTATAGCCAACTACATAAGGTTATATAATGCATTGTCATGAAATTTCGAGTAACGACAGCGTAATAGACGATTACGGAGATGGAATTCCAAAGAATGCGAGATACAGTAATAGAGATTTGCAGATAAAAGATGTAGATTCGCATAAAGATGCGGATTATGAGTTTAGTATTCTTATATCTTTTTTCATTCCTGGAGCAGACAGACTAACGGCCATACTCATAGAAAGTCATTGCCATCGTCTATGGACATAATATACAAAACCAGAGGTGATGTTAACAATGAGTTGCCAACTTTAAAGAAGGTTTAGTGTTATGATGTCTTGTGGAGAAATCGTTAGGTAGCGGACAGTCGGAAGCAGCCAGTCTGGAGCGGACAGGCAAATCAACTAAACTAAGATACTACTAATAATAATACTATTCTATGTATTTATGATACAAACACAAACAGCTCCCGGGAAAATTCCCGCGGGATTCCTGGGATAATAAATATCACACATTTTTAGTTACATAAAATTTGCTATAGAACAGTGAAAAAAACGCATTGCAATTTCTTCAATCTGGCCATTTTAAATCATTCCCAAAAAATTTCAACTGGGATTCGGAATACTCTAGGCCAGGGGTGGTAGCCATCCAGACGGGTAAATACCCTACCACCTATCTGTGGCTTGTCTTGTCGCCTCTTACGACAGGCTGCCCGGCCGCAAAAATTGTATTCTTTCTCCGTTCCTGCACGGATAAATTTGTATAAGTTTCCCATGTTTTTTTATTTATTTTTTATTGCAGGAGTTCAGGAGACAGGCAGACGGCCCACTTGATGGAAAGCGGTTACCATCGCCTATGGACATTTGCAACACCAAAGGTGCTATAAACGCGCTGCTGCTCTCTTAAGGGAGGGAGACTGGAACCTGGTCACTAATGATATGTGTGTATGTGATATGATTAATAATAATAAATAATAGGTAGACGAAACTACACATTGTATATCCTTAAGCGGAGCAAGTTACGCTTGTGTTATGGGTAAATAACAGGAAATAACGGAAAGTGTGTTTACGAAATTTACCATGCCAGGAATCGAACCCGAAGCCTCTTCGTTCCAGTGAGCTCGGTCGGCTAAGGTTCTGCCCGCTCAACCACAGAGGCCGCCAACATGAAAATTCATATTTAAGTTTTAGGCAAGAATTAAAGTCAAACGTGTTTAGTGTTACAGTTGGGTTTGTACCTACTTCATTTCGAAAGTAAACAAAGGAAATACAGACGAAGTCACGGGCTACAGCTACTTATAAATAAAAGTATTCTCAAAAATGATCCAGGTAAGATAAACCCTTAATTCAAATCGCGCGTAAAATTTAACATTTTTAATACCTATGACGCGTTACCAAATATTTCCATTAAGGCATTGGATGTAAAAAGTATAATATGAAACTGATTAAATATTCAAAACTATTATACATCACAGGCGTTCTCAGAAAGATACGCCAATCGTTCGAGGCGATGACGTCATCACCCTGAGTAGTGTTACCAGGTTAAAATTATCAAATATTGGGACAAAAAATTTAGTACCAAATGTACGGCGACCTAGCTATATAATAAACGTTTTTAGTTAGTAATTTAACGATATTCATTTTAATGGCGACATTTGTGTATCTAATCCAAAATATATTTTATTCTCATTTATAAAAAAATGCATTTTGATAATTGGCGAGCCGACGTTGAAAATTAAAATTTGGTGATACCAAAAAAAATCTAAATTTTATATTGTCTCTAAGATATATTATAGGTCTAAAATTAACTTTAAATACATCTAGATGATATGAAGAAAATATGATATACAGTATTTGATGAAAATAATAGTGATTTATGATGCATAGAAATAAGGACGTTCTGCGGAAACCTAAACGCCTGGTCACACAGTACCAGGCGCAGGGCTGAGATTTTTTACGGTTAAGCGTAACAAAAAAGTGGAACTTTGAGAGGACCGGTATTAATATATGAAGGCTCTAAAATCTAAGTTTAGTATGAGGAAAATACTAGGCATAATAAACTTAGAATCGATGGCGTAAACAACGGCCCCCTAAACCCCAGGTGGCAAAAGTGGGGCACTAAAACCTTAGTTGCCATCAAGCAGCGCCATATTATTGTTACGACCTAGACGCCGACAAAGACAAATTCACACCTGCATACCTGTAAATACACATTTTATTACCTTTCGGCATTTGGACTTCTTTTGTTTAATTTGTGTTTAAAATTTGTGATTAGAATACATACATACATAACTTCACGCCAGTTCCCTTGCGGGGTAGGCACGAACAACAGAGCGCCATTTAGGCCCATTCTTACACACCTCACTTGCTTCTTGGACATTCATAACTCTTGTCATGCACACTCGTCTGTTCTTAAGGCTCCTGACATCACCCTCGGCTAGTACACGATCAATTTGATCATGGAAGGTGTGTCGTGGCCTTCTACGACTTCTGCATCCATCCACTTTTGCATTGTATATCTGTTTAGTCATTCTTTCATCATGCATTCTTTCCACATGCCCGAACCACCGGAGCATTCCTTTCCTTACCTTCACCCCGACACTCTCTTTCAGACCAACTCTCTTTCTTACTTCGGTATTACGAACGCGGTCCGCGAGCGTCACTCCGCAGATTTTGCGCAGTGCTCGCATCTCAACCGCGTTTACTCTACTTTCATGCTCTCTCTTCCATACCCAACTCTCGCTTCCATACGTGAGCGTAGGTACCAGCACCGCGTTGTGTATGGCGAGCTGGGGCCTTCTGGCTGAGGTTCTTAGCGCCTAGAAGTTTACCTAACGCTCCATTCAAACTATTCCCCAAATTCACTCTTCTTTCTATATCAGCGGTGTACCTTCCATCCCTGCTAAAAGCACATCCAAGATATACAAACTCATTCACTTGCTCCAGCATAACATCATCGACCATTATCCTTGCATTCGTTCTGGTTTCTTCTCTTTCAAATACCATAACCTTTGTTTTCTTCGCAGAATACAGCCTATTGTAATCTTTTATGGCAGTCATTAGATAGGTGTGTCGAATTTAAAGAACAAACTGATTCTAGGAAATTCGGTCCACGCGGTCGGGCAGACATATTGCATCTGTGCAGTATAAAGCAATGCCTCGATTGAGGGACGAGGCAGTTAAGCGATAACCACGAGTGAAGCGAGACTTGTGTACATTCGGTAATCTATTTAGTGACGGACTTAGCGCGTGTTATTGAATTACGATCTTCTGCATTACGTTTGGACTTGCTGCGTTCGGTTATATTTGTACCTGTGTTAGACGTGTTTGTATAGTCCTAATAAACTCTATAATAATTCCAACGGCATTTTAATTTGAGTCCTGCAACTCGTAACATTATTATTTACAAATTAAATAGTTTTTAAATTAAATTCTTAAAATATTCGGGTCGTTTCAGTATTATGCCAAAAGGAAGGTTTGCACTGAAAATCAGCGTTGTGTTGGATATTATGTCGGCACAGCAATAAGCTGAGTGCAAACCTTGTTTGCTGAAAATGCGGCGTACACATTCTCAAAATATGTGTTTATTTTTAAGATACATGTCAGCAATGTAAGTACAGCGCTATTTCTTGAAGTTTTTTTTCTATCTTTCTTTCTTTCATATAGACTACAGACGCAGCAGTTTTTGATAAAAATGACTGTGATTTTCAAAGGCGGGCAAGCATACATGACAAATACACACGATGCTATTTTTTTAGATTTCTTGTTTGTTTGTTCGGGATTCATGTAAATACTACTGGGCCGAGTTCGATGCAGTTTTCGCCGATCGACAGCAAATTCTTAGACTTAAAATCTGCGCTACTTTTTACCCTGGGATCTTTGCGGGAATTTTTCTGGGAATGATTTTAAATGGCGAGATTGAAAAAAAATTGGAATTCCAATTCGATTTTTTTTACTGATCGACAGCAAATTTCTTGTAATAAAATGTGTGATACTTTTTATCCCGGGAATCGTTTGTAGTTTTTTGGATGCATAAAAATTAGCTTATTCCAACACAGTGTTCACTAAAAGGATAGCTTAGGTTCTTTTTTAAATGCTGTGGTACTGTTTGTCCCGGCAATCCCGCGGGAATGTCAACTCAAGTGTAGACGAAGTCGAGGACATATCCTAGTAAATACATTAAATTTGCCTTATTACTAGTTAAAATTTGACATAAGCTTAATACAACAATGTCAATTTACTACCAACTGTAAGATATGAGAATGAGAAAATCTATAAACCCAGCATCAGTTACGCCATTGCTTAAAAACTTTTTCACAAAGGACACACAGTATCAAACATTATTATCATCATCTCAAGATAAAACTAAATTCCATTCATGAAACTCAGAAATGTGAGTCAGGTTTATATTTAAATAACCCAACGTGTATTCACAGCATACGAGAATGTGTAGACCAATGTCAAGTGTAGTACGATAAGTGATACAACGTGACTTCGTGATAGGATTCGTCTTGTATTGCTTGGATATGGTTCTTAAGTTTGTAGGGATATCAAAAACAGTACCATCGTGTTATAAAATGCATCAGGTCCGTATCTGTCTATGTTCGAGAAAAAAGTCCGCCCGAGTCTGAAAGATATCCTATATCAGTGATTTTCAATGTTTTTGAATACGCGACCCCTTTACAGGTTGAAAAATTTCGACGACCCCCTTGGGTCATGACAGACAAAAAGTTAGTAATTTAAAAGACTACGTTTATGTTTTTCTCTAATTTGTTACTTATATTCATTATTAGGATTCTACAAAAAGCTGTTGAGACTAGTGAGTACCTAAGTAAGAGGTATAAATTTAAATAGACTTTTCCCTTTTGCCGGCGACCCCCGAGCAAGGCTCTGTGACCCCCCTAGGTGTCGCGACTCACAGATTGAAAAACACTGTTCTATACTAATACAAATCTAATAATAGTAAATTTTTTCCCCCATAGTTTCTTACATTCAATTCATTTATGTCCTTATTTATACCTTTCTCTAAATACTAAGACCAAAGATCTCTAATGTTAATTTTGTTTCTATGTACATAGTTTTAAGTTACAATCTAGGTTTACACTATTTTGATTTAAAGCTCTATATTTTCAAGATTGTAATTTTTGTGTGTAATATAAAAAAATGACTGGGTCATATTATGTACAGTGAATCTTCTCGAAACGACTGAGACGTTGATAGAAGGTCTATATGTCTATATGGAGCTTCATAGTTATGTAGTAATACGAATCGCCTAAAAGCTAGGCGTTGATATCACGCAAAATCACGCGTAAATGAAGGTTGATTTTTTTTCATATAATATATAATAATGTTATATTGAACCATTATGACGACGTCCTTTAAGAACTTTTTATTTAAGTCGATAGACGGAGAAATATTAAGTTACAAAGTCGTAAAAGTTTTAAATATGAAATAAATTGGGAAAGTATATTTGCGAAAATACATTAAAATAATTGATCTATATAAAAATATATTATAGTTAAGACAACAATAGTATCAAGTCGGCAACTAAGTTTACTTAAAAATGCAAAATCAAGAGACTGAGACGATATTATATTCTTAGTAACTGATCGATAACCTCAGCTAAATGAAAAAGGTAGATAATACATTTTAATAATTTATAAGCAATAACGGAAGTAGGTATACATTTCATAAATACATATCGTATGAAGAATGTAACGTATACCTAGAGAACGGGTTTAAAAAATCTCACAATCAATCCGTAAGTAGGCAATACAGCGGGTACATAAAATAAACGCAGTAGTAGAGCAATAAGGCCGCGCCATAGTAGAAAGTATGACCCACAAATGAGTTGAGCGTTATCACGCCTCCATCCATTCTAAGGCTGAGGCTTCATTAGCGCGATTTTGTAATGGTATTGACATTGCAACAGTAGTAATGTAGTATTTTACCATACTACTTAGTGAAACAAGCCATAACTTTAGACCATTAATATTGTTACGAATTTGTGGGATGTAAATTTAAAATGTCGTTGGAATTATCAAGAAGGTTTATTAAAACTACACACACGTAATCTACAGTTCTTACAAGTACAACCTTATAGAACAAATCCAAACCATGAACCAGAAAATCGTAATGACATAAATAGTGCAAATTCTAGTCTAGATTAGTTGACGTTTATGATAACTACTCTACACTTTTGAATAATACACTATTGTTTGTTACCTATCTTATAGCCGTCCATAATATTCAGACTATCCAACACAACCATACACATGGTTATACAAAATTAAGCCTTTAGTTTTACGGAATTAATCTAGATAAAACCCACAACCAGGTTATTTCTTTTTTTATGACTCTAAGAATGCGTTTACCCAATCCCTCGGACCCCGGGGGAGGTCTACGAAGGGTGCGTGGGCCGGCTCTGCATACACCTTCACTGAGGAAGGAATTCTGAGACGCCGGATGCCAGACTACTTAAACCTACCAGCGTCCCTCCGCGTTTTTGTAAAGCGTCACGGAATCTGTCCTAGGCAGTTCGCTGCGGCACGCCGACACAAAACCCAAACAACCATGTCATCTCCAAGACTCCGGGTTATTATTTAAATTGTACATAGCGGTAGTAAGATTAATCTAATAATAAGGCTAATAAGTAATTTGAGTAATTTCTATTTGTTACATTAGTGTTGTTCCTATCGCGTAAACAAATCAAAGATTGGCAGCGATATTTGGCTTACACTGAGCCGCACGAATTAATATTTTAGTAGATTTTATCACTTACGTACCGCCTTTTATCACGGACTAATGTAGCCTCGGCTCAATATCGATTGTTTGATACAATTATGTGTGTGAGAAACACCCAGTGGCTAGACTTTTTATGTGCCTCTTTATGTCATTAGACTTTAATCAGTAAAGAAATCAAATGGATTATTAGTTAGAGATGAGAATAAATTTCGAATTAAATATTTCGTGGTGTTTAATCAATAGAAATCTATAAAAAGTAAATAATGTTTTGGTCAATAAACTGTAAACGAGCATTTGAATAATTTATGCAACTAATACTTTTAACAACGAATTACATCTACGGTGTTATTCATAGAGAATGCTTCTTTATGGTTCTTAAAGAAGCGTTCAAACTTACTCTAACTCTCTATGAATAAGATCGCTATTCTTTAAGAGTTCACTGTGATTGCAAAATTCTATATTTTTTTTCCTTATCCAAAAGGCACTCAACTTCTTCTTGTGATAAGGCAATACATTCAAGGAATTTTTTATCATTAAATAATTACGTTTTTGGGTTCGGTAACTTAGCATAACTCATGTGATAACTCAGTAACTCAAGTGCAATACTTTGAACTAACTCTTTGTGTTATGACGCCAGAATACACAGCGCGTGAGCTACCAGATATTCTATAATTATGTACATACATAGAAAGAGCGAACGCTAAGTTACCGTATTATCTTTATCTTAATCTGTTATCTTACTTCTAAAATATCACGATAAAAATACTTATAATGACTATTTAAACAATAATTAATACGCTACTTAACTCATTTTGGTTACGACGCTATAATGTTGTACGCGCGTATGAAATCTAGAATTTTTAATGTTTAAAAGTAATTATTTATCGATTACTTTACTAATACTATATTATAAATATTACGATCTAGCCTATAGAGACTAATAAGTAAGTTAATTTTAACCTAATATTCTACAAAATATATTACACCTAAGAATATATATGTTGGCACTTTACTTAATCACTGTCTGTTACGGCGCATTCACATGCTCGACGTCACTTGTAAACTGTTTTTATTTCTCACTATATACTACAGTATTTATTATATTGATGACGTTATGATTTCGTACGCTCGTATAAAACCTAGATGGCTGCGACGTCTTGTAAGATGATAAAGAGTAGGTATCTCATTTGATTTGAGTGTAGTCTACTCTTTTGCACGGCGCAACACGGTTCAACTACAGTTGTACAAAGGCTATCATATCTTAGATATCGAATAACGGCATTCGTCCCACGGTAGCAGAACCGTCCACGCGGATCGGCCCATCCATCCGTCGTATGTGACAGCCAGATATTATTACCTGTTAGAACACGGTGAAATGTATTAATTACTGTTAGAACGCCTAACTGTAGCTATCGTTAATTCATGTTTAATTGATTAACTGATAAGCAAACATACTTGTGTATAACGGTTCAGTGAAGTGTTGAGTGTTAGATATAATCCTACTAATATTATAAATGCGAAAGTTTGTAAGAATGTATGAATGTTATGTATGTTTGTTAATCTTTGACGCTTTTACAGCTTACACATCAGAATAACGCATAGGCTATAATTTATAAAGATATAGTGTGAATTATCCAAAATATTAAGATTTTCCATCACCACGCGGGGTGAGACCGCGGCGCAGCTAGTATTTAGATAAATTAGAACCGGTAACATAATTGAATCTAATCTAGATAGTCCTCGTAGTACAATAATACGTTTGATCAATTTAAGAATATGAAAGAAAGATCCTGGATCCGACACGGGGAAGCGATGGCAACTGGCGGATCCGAAAAAATACCGAAATCGAAGAACTGGTGGATAAGCCCAATATAATAGTCGAGAGCAAGGCACATCGCTTGCGCTGGCTTGGCCACCTATATAGAAAGGGGGAGGATCGCGCGGTGAAAAGAGCCTATCTGGGCAGACCAATGGGACGGCGATCAGTTGGTCGGCCTAGATATCGATGGAGTGACGTAGTAGTGAGTAGTGGAGGCTGATCTGCGCGAGCTTCATGCCGATGACTGGCAGGAGACAGCGCTGAACAGGAAGGAGTGGAGTATTCTCATTTCGGAGGCTAGGACTCATTTTGGGTCGTTGAGCCGCTGAAGTTAGTTAGTTTTAGTTAATTTAAGAATATACTAGGAGCCGCTCGGGCCTCCCAATATAGGGGTAACGGACAGTATACCCGCTGCGCTTGTCCAAGACGGCTTAGCAGGTTTGACACATCGGTTATCTCGATGTGCAGGTTGCATCACGATTTATTTAACCGTTGTTAGCACGCAGTAATTGTAACAATATGCACATTCGATCAGAAAACTGAGTAAGTGGTGCATGCGTTCCGACCAGGATCGAACTTATGCCCTTTGAGTTTTTGGGACGCGTGCGCTAGCCATTACGCTACCGTGACTTAATGTATCAAATACTTAATATAAATTGCTATTAAAGACCTATTAGAATCGCCACCTTGTTTGTGTTGTTGTAAGTATTTATCGTCAGCACAAATTTATTTTAAAATGTATATTGTCTAACCGCACCGTCCCTGCTTACAGCTACATTACAACAGCCTTATTTTACTAGACATTACTTTTTACTAGAAGTTACCGTTTAGGCAGCACGTTTATAAACTATCCATAACTTTTAATTACCTCATGTATTCAGCATTAAGTAAGCATAAGTAGGAGTTCGTCCCAATTTGGCTTTGCTTACGAACTATAATGGCCCATTAGGTGTTCTAAACGATAATCCGCTTCCCACGTACATATTAAAATTAATTTTCACCCACATTCATTGGGCCCAGTACTTTAGATATGCTTATCACAGAATACTTTCAGAAATATATTATTTTATGGGGAGTATATTAAAATATAAAATTAATGAGGTTTCTTTGGGACACCTAGTTGGAATGAAGCTCTCTTAAAGTCTTAAAGTTCTTAAAAAAGTGTTAATAAGTATCGAAAACTTTCGAAAACCAACGAAGAACACAAAAAAATTTCATCAAAAATAATAATAAATAAACAGGTAATTTGTATCAAAATTCCAAATATAATAAATATTGAAAATATCGAAATTAAATTAACTCCAACAACTGGACAAGTTAGCGGTAGGCTCAATAAAACTTTAACAATACTCGTTGACACTTGACATCTTTGTCTTCCGTGACCACGGCTACTGAAAAGTGGCCGAAACGTCGGAATAATAAAAATCAAATAAAATGCCGTTAAAACGTAGTTTTATTATGTATAAAAGTCGCGAACACTTAAGAAAAAATTAAATTAACTCGCTGTTAAAAAAATACAGTGGAATTGAAAACCTCCTTTTGGAACTCGGTTAAAAATAGTAAATTATATAAAAACGTGTAGACGTGAGCAGTGATAGCAACCAAATGCGGCAGTATAGCCATAGATAAAACTTATACATATATACTAGATGTCCCGGCAGACGTTGTCCTGCCCTGAAGAAATAAAATTGAGAACCCGCTTGCAGCGCCACCTACGGGATCCCATTGTGAATGTAAACCATTCTCGAACCCACACACAAATAAAATTTCATCGAAATCGGTTCAGCCGTTTAGGAGTTCAGTCACATACACACGCACGGTAAGTAAAGGTAAAGGTAACGCAATACAGAACTTCATTCTAATACAGTACACGAGTAGAGCTTAGCAAGACAGTGTATTTATTATTCACTTGATAGTATTCGGAAAGTCCGTACGTCAGACAATGGCAGCCCGATATTCTCAGTGTATAGCATGTAGGTAGAAGATATTCCGGTAGATGTGCCGGTGCCCGCCATTTCATTTGGGCAGACCTTAGACTTTATTGGCATATCTTCTAAACCATATAAGGTGTTTTTTGATGATGCTAGATTTTAACCTATTTTTTTGTGTGTGTGTACAAAAAATTCTTTTTCAATCTTCAATTTTTATTCAATCCTCTATTACGGCAAGTATTCGAGACTATCTTTCGGAGAGATCGCAGAGAAATTGACAGTGAAAAAATCTAAAAACAGCCATTTAAGCCGACATTAGACGGTTCATTTCTGTCTTTCAATAGAATGAAGAAGCAACAGTTGGTCCAATGAGATCGTACAATAACATTTGTTACCTACATAATTACAATGAATAAATATGTCATAGTTAATTAATCACTATACTTTCATTAATTTTATACAAGCATATTACTTATGTTTACAGTTTACAGATAATTTTATTTTCATAGAATGTCAATAATTTAATCATTTGTAACATAATGTACACTACAGGTATATTCTAATAATATCATTTAATGAATTCATTGGATTTGGATGATAATGATTCAATTTGGATGAATCAACCAAAATGATTCATATAAACGACAACACGACAAATAACGGTATTCTATGTCACTGAATACCGTCGCGTCCATTCGGTTCTATGCTTTTCAATCAAATTGAATCAATTTGATTGATCCGTCTAATACCAACGTTATGATTCGTAAACATAGCAATTTACACTGAAATATTTCTGGAAGTTATTTTTAAATCACACACTGACCACGCCAATTTTATTTATTGGCAAATCTATCTATATATAAATACGTGAAGCAAAAACTTTGTACCCCCTTTTACGAAAATTGCGCGGACGGAGTAGTATGAATATCGCACACTTATCTATCTATCTATATATATATATATATATATATATATATAAATTACGTGTCACGTTGTTTGTCCGCGATGGACTCCTAAACTACTTGACCGATTTTAATCAAATTTGCACACCATGTGCAGTTTCATCCGACTTGAAAGATAGGATAGCTTACATTTGGACCCGGTAGGTGGCGCTGGAATCGGGTTCTAAACTTTATTTATTCAGGGCAGAACAACGTCTGCCGGGACAGCTAGTAGTTTATATACAGAAGGAGTGCAGAATGCTAATATATTTTTTAAAATTATGCATAAAAAATACATTAAATCAATAAAAAAACATTATACACACTACCATGTATTTGACACACACACGCATATATACTCTTTTGTTTATTGTTAAAGTCAAATGAACAGTGTAGCCTTGGCGAAATCTGTCATTATAGAAGTATTAGTCTTTGACAACAGAACCTTAATAATGTTGAAACTTATAATTTAAATTAATTATTATGGTCGAATTTCGACCATGGGCGACCACTAGTGATAATAAACACACAGCATACAGCGGGTCCTCTAATTCTGCTCTTGTGTTTATTAGGTCTATATCGCGGGAATTCTTACATATGCCGGATAACAAGTCTGCCCTGCTAACTGCACTTGCAGTAATCGTCATTTTTGAGTTTTTCATTTTTTGCAGAAATGGTATCACAAGCCGCTAATTTATTTTTTATTTTTTATTGCATGAGTTCAGCAGACAGGCAGACGGCCCACTTAATGAAAAGCGGTTACTATCGCCTATGGACATTTGCCACACCAAAGGTGCTACAAATGCGCTGCTGCTCTCTTAAGGGAGACTGGAACCTGGTCACTAATGTCGGAACACAACTCAAGGTTGTTATGGCGACATACTCTAGACCAGGGGTGGTAGCCATCCAGTCGGGCAAATGCCCTACCACCTGGCTGTGGGTTGTTTTGTCGCCTCTTACGACAGGCCGCCCGGCCGCAGGAAATTGTATTCTTTCTCCGTTCCTGCACGGATAAAGAATTTATATATAAAGCTTGATTCTTTTTTATTCTTTTTTAGATACACTAAAAAGTGATATAACATGGAAATGTTTTTAGATATCTAAGGATATGTTTACCGCGTTTTCTCCAAACCGCCATTTATAAGTACTGCGTTTGCTAAGACAAGGGAAGAAATACCATATCTTAATCATACTCGTCGTCTTAGATAATTATAATTACATAGGCCATGTATATTCGGAATTGAACCTTCTTGTACACTACGTATTACTGTATTAATTAAATTATTTTTAAACTCGGAAGCCTTATCGCGAAATGTACACAACCCTAACCCCACAAGGGTATCGATTGCAAGCACTTCCCGGCAAAAGGGTCGCAACTGTCACATTATTGCCTTATTTTGGTTACAGCCGTCGTACTCTTGTGCATAATAGATAGATGCCGGACAATCTTACGACTCAGTATTATTTTATGCTTCCTTAAAACAGTGTTAATTTTATAATAAATCCAATAACATTATAATTTCACGAGGAGCCGGATAATATAAATTATATTAATAACAAGAAAAAAAAACAATAAAATATTTATTATAAATAAACTAAGTTATAAATAAATGAGTATAAACTATGTAACAAGTCGCTGCCAGAGGGAAGCGTGCCTAGAAGGCTTGCTGCATTGCCACGCTGTATGGCAGTGCTGAATCGTAGCACGAAATACGAACCAACCAAATTTAAAAAAATTAAACCTTTAAACCTTGAATAAAATTACAGTGTACCGATCATTCGCTGCCTTCTGTAATACTTGCAACAACTGCGAAGGGTTTATGGTAGTAAAAGAACAGCAACTGGTCACATATATATAATCAGAGAACCTTACACAACATATCTTATACACTGAGTTTTCACACTCTATAATCATTTTTAAAACACCTCGCCATCCCTCCAACAAGTATTTTTTAATTTTACAATACATGAAACTTAGCAATCAGCACAACCAACAGCGGATTGAAGTCATTGATACACTATTGTTACAACCTAGGCGCCGACAAAGACAAATTCCACGTAGAGATTTGTAGAAGCACATTTATTACCCGTCGGCATTTGAACTAATAACTAATAACATTGAAACTATTATAATTCTTTTAGGATCATCTTCTTTTGTTTACTTATTTATTGACATACGTTTCTAGAGAACAGCCTATTGTTCTATTGTAATCATTAGCCAGGTGTTACGGATTTTAAATTACAAGCTGATTCTAAGAAATTCGGTCCACGTTGCCGGGCGGGCACATTGCATTTGTGCAGTATAAAACGATGGCCTGATTGAGGGAGGAGGGCAGTCGAGCGAGAACCACGATCAAGGCGAGACGTGTGTACAGTCGGTAACCTATCAGTGACGGACTTTGCGCGTTTTATTAATTACGACCTTCTGCATTACGTTTGGATATTTTGTGTTCGGTTATATTTGTACCTGTGTTATACGTGTTTGTATAGTTCTAATAAACTCTATAATAATTCTAACAGCATTTTAATTCGACTCCCGCAACTCGTAACACTATTTTAATTAAAGTTTTATGAACGAAAATAATTTAATACATTACTGTTTGGAAATCCCAGATAATATATTATACAAGATATTACATAAAACATTATACTTAGTTTTACATGTAATAAAAAAACCGAACACAGTACAAATCTATTGCGACTGCCAACATGAAAACAAAATGTAGTGAATACTGTATATATACAATTGAGAGATTTCGAATTATAATCTGTATACAATCACTACAGTATATAGACAAACATTCCTACACAAAATTATGTTAAATTATAGAAAACTACCTACTCTATACAAATCAGGCGCTAATCACAGAATAAATAAAAATATAACATTATTATTCAATTAAGGAAATGGCCGATCGCATCGTTTAGAAATAAGAGGATACATAACAAAATCAATAAATAACTTTAAAAAGAAACACGACAAGAACAACTATGCTACTCCATAACTGTAATACTACATTGGTATAATTTACCCTACTACGTTCCAACTAGCGGTGTTATTTGGTCTGTCTGTAGGAGAAAAGGGCACTTTGTATTTGTATCAGTGGGCGTTGAAGTGGGCAAGGATCTTTTCGAATCATATTGTGTTTCGGCCCTTTCGCTTGATATTTTTTCTATTATCGTGCTTTTAAACCCATATTTAGAATGCTCTATTATGAAATACTTAACAGGCGTGGGAGACGTAGGTACAAGTTGAACATTTTTAACGTGGGAATTTTAACGTAGATGTTGCGAAGAGATAATCATTTAGAAAAGGAAATAGATTAAAACACGTTTGAATTGTAAATAGATTGGAAATGTGGATTTTATTAATTTATAAAATTAAAAAGAAGCGCAGGTAAATGGTTAGGTAGTAGTGGTAAACGTAGGCCGAACTTGCAATTAGCAACAGGACCAGAAAAACTTGGCAATAGAAAATGCCCTCTCAAAAATTACTTAACATCTTGTTACGAGTTACGGGACTCGAATTAAAATGCCGTTGGAATTACTATAGAATTTATTATAACTATACAAACACGTATAACACAGGTACAAATATAACTGGACGCAACCAGTACAAACGTGATGCACAATTCAATAATACGCGCAAAGTCCGTCACTATATAGCTTATCGAGTGTACACACGTCTTGCTCGTATCGTAATCGTCGCTTGACTGCCGATCTCTCCAATGGGTCATTGCTTTATACTGCACCGATACAATACGGCTGCCAACCCGCGTAGATCGGATTTCTTAGAATCAGTTCGACACACCTGTCTAATGGCTGCCATAAAAGATTACGATACACAATGGACTGTTTTTCTAATTACAAATTTTAAACACAAAGGAAACAAAAGAATACAGTCATATATTTTCAATGATATTAGCTCAAACGACGGCAGGTAATAAATGTGCTATGTCTATAGGTATGCAGGTGGCCCAAATTGTAACAATATTCTAGTTCAAACTATGTTGGTTGAAAATTTACATGTACAGTTCAACTATATTAATTTTTTCTGAACTTTCCACCCCATAATTGAAAAGTTAGGGCATGAGCACACTTACAAGAAATGCATGTCTCTTTCAATATATGAAGTCAACATTTGGAGAAGATAGTAAATGTTTTTCAAAACCTATAATATAATAATAATAAAACGCTAATGTTATAGGTAATATACAACGGACTACTCTGGGGCCGATCCCAGACACCAGACATATTAAAATGACGGAGAAAATTCGTTTCCGAAATTTACTATACCAGGAATCGAACCCGGAGCCTCGGTGATGCAGCGAGTTAGGCCGGCAAAAGCTTAGCCCGCTCAACCACAGAGACCGCCAAATTTAAACAATTTTAACATACCCCACTTGTTTACGTGCATTGAATATTGATTTACATGTATGGAGCGCCACTTCTAATGTTAGTTTTTTCACAACTTCACTGCGCCACTTATTTTAGCAGTTCATGCAATTTAATTTGTTTATTTTGTAAATCACACATTCTGGGTTAGGTTCACATGCTTTTGCCTGCTAGGTGTGAAAACAATCTTACCTATATAAAACTGGTGGGAAATGGTGTAGGGACACACACACACCACTCTATACAGTTATGTAAGTGTTGTACTTACATAACCGTATGGGTATGTGTGTCCCTACACCATTTCCCCCCTTAAGAAAAAAAATAAAACACACACTAAAAATATAACAAAAATTGAAAGTAAATTTAATAATAATGTCTTCTCTGTCAATGTCAGCACTCTACATCGCATGTTAAAACATAGATTAACATTTATATCATCAACACTACAGCATCAACACGTTGCGAAGCGGTGTACATAGAATAGGAAGTAAAAATTAAATTTTAACTTACATGTATGACCTTCAATAAGTTTTCCAGTGGAACTTATTTTGAATTTGAATATCATTTAATAAAATTTAAAGTCAAGGAATTAGAATCATACGAGATAATTTCCTTTCAAACTTTATCTACCTACACAGTTCCAATATTTTCCAAGTAAAATAGCTGTAAAATACACAAACACGCGGACAGTTGGTCGACCAAAAAAATTAAAAATTCTTACTGTCTTCTTCATAGAGTTAAGTAAGTTTGAACGCTTCTTTATGGTTCTTAAAGAAGCGTTGAAACTTACCCTAACACTCTATGAATAAGACCGTAATAGCTCATGGAACCCTAATTTATGGTTATAGAAACATGTAATTTGCGTGTCAGGCGATGTTAAAAAGATAATATGAGCGTATTATGAAAGGTCAGTCAAAAAACAGTATTACCCAATAGAGTAATTGCTATAATTGCTAACAAACATTCAAACACTAACATGACACTGAGAAAGATCAGTTAAGCATGAGGTCGAGAGATAAGAAATGTTATAGCAATTTACAGATAACGTCTTATAAACAGAAAACTAGCACACACTTTTCAATATATATGATTGACGAAAGTGTGCCGAAGTCAATTACGCGTGTATTTGAGAATAACGTCCAGTCGGTGTAATACCCGGCCGAAGTAAAAAGCCGTTCGTTGAATAAAGCACTCACTAGTTAACGCGACTTTTCAATTTTGACGATACACACATGAGGAACGTATTGCGCAGATAGTTCAGCTAAATCGCTCGGAGTAAAGTTACTTATGACACATCAGCGGAAATTACATCGAGTACTTTCTGGGATAGGTACCTATCCTACTTTCTAGGATAACGTTTACATAAATCTATCCCAAAATCTATCCCTTTTACGGGATGCAAAGTATCCTATGCCCATCCTAGATATGGAACTTACTTATATATCGATTTTCAGCAAAATTGGTCCAATAGTTTTTCCGTAAAAGCACAACAAACGGAGAGACGAATATATTTTTACCCGAAAACTATTCCATTTTTCGGAATAAAAAGTATCCTATGTTCATCTTCGGCATCAAAAGTATATATATATATATATATATATATATATATATATATATATATATATATATATATATATATATATATATATATCTATATATATATATATATATATATACTCTTGATGCCGAGGATGAACATATATATATTGTCAGGAGCCTTAATAACAGACGAGCGTGCATGACAAGAGTTATGAATGTGAAAGAAGCAAGTGAGGTGTGTAAGAATAAGCCTAAATGGCGCTCTGCTGTTCGTGCCTACCCCGCAAGGGAACTGGCGTGAAGCTATGTATGTATATATTATAACACAATTTATATTACCGTAAGTGAATTTACAAATTAGATATTATCAAACGATATGTAAATTCAACAGTTATCAGCGTGTAATAAAATTGATAAGAAATGAATGAAAACGTAGTTATTTGCCAAATTACGGACGGTATTACTGTTATCTAATTTATAGCAGTATATGTATTTAATAGACCGTGGTTTCTATCTGACACTATAAAAATAGCTTCTAGCTTTTACTACTGGTATTTATGGTATTTGCGTCGTTATATTTAATTATTTGAAAAGATTAAATAAAATCGATAATTCACGGACTATGAAAGGCTTCAAACTCAAATTCATTTATTTGCTAAAAACATAGTACATAAAGTTGGGGTGACATAAGGATACTAGACTCATATGTTCTACCTATGAGGTGTGCAAATTTTCTTTTAAGATTATTAAAAAATCTATATATATAAAAATCAATTGCTGTTCGTTAGTCTCGCTAAAATTCGAGAACGGCTGGACTGATTGGGCTAATTTTGGTTTTGAATTATTTGTGGAAGTCCAGGGAAGGTTTTAGGTGAGTAAAAATGAAAAAATGCTTGGAATATAGTAAAAACAACAATTTCGCTTTCCCTTAGAAACTATTCCTACCTGTCAAACATTTGATGTTCGTCCCGTCGTTTAGAAATCAATTAAATTTAAAAGTCGTTCAGAAATCAAATTATATTTAAAAGTGATGTTTTTTTATCATTTTTTGGTTTTGAATGTCAAACGTTTGATGTTCGTTCTGGTTAAGTTTTGACCATATTTTTTACTAAAGTTGAAACATTCTGCAATTATCATTCGGCTTTTTTATTTATTGATTTTGAGGCGGTACGAAGTTTACAGGGTCAGCTAGTACACAATAAAAAATGGTAATTATATCATATTTTTTTTCAAAAATTACCCTGTAACTTCGTCTAGGGAGTAAAAACATTTATCCAATAGCCATTGGATATATTAGATATTTAAAGTTGTCGGGAAATTTGTTAAAAATCTTCACCGACATTGAATTTCTTTGTAGTGACAATTTGTAGCTGAGAAACAGTAATCTATTAGTCTTCGTAGAGGTAAACAACGTGTACTGCTGTGTGATTGTGTAGGCCATTTCGCTACGAAACCATACATTTTTTAATTTAATCGAATATATGCAAAACTCAAAAACTATAAAAAAAAAATTCGTTGAAAGTATTTTTGAAGCTATACTACCATGACTTTTTAAGATTTGTTTACTTTAGAAGCAAATATGTTGTCACTGTTTGTATTTGATAGAAAAGTCCTTAAAAACAATATGATTTTTCAAAATCTAATGCCGATATTTGATTATTTGGGGTTGGGGTACGGGTTGTCTGGAACCTCGCGAAATCGAGGCGTGCAGGTCGGAGCTCCACCAGGTCGCCGTGGGAGTCTGGGAAGATCGCCTTAGACGCCCCAGTGCGGGCCCCGCCACCATCCAGGCGGTGAGGCCCGTCCTGCCGGATTGGATTGGACGAACACACGGCACCCTGACATTCAGGCTGACGCAGGTCCTCTCGGGGCACGGCTGTTTCGGGAGGTACCTGTGTCGCCTCGGCCGCGAGCCAACGTCAGGGTGCCACCATTGCGACACAGGCGACGAGGATACGGCGCTGCATACCCTACAGGAATGTCCTGCATGGACGGAGCAGCGCCGACAGCTCGTCGCCTTCACCGGACTCGACCTTTCGCTCCCGGCCGTGGTTCGCACCATGGTCGGGAGCCGCACCGGATGGGACGCCGTCTCCTCCTTTTGTGAGCACGTCATGTTTGCGAAGGAGGAGGCGGAGCGGGAGCGTGAGCGTACGTCCTTGCTCCGCTCCCGCCAAAGGAGGACGCGGCGACGCCGGAGGTCCGAGCTCGACCTTCGGCCACCGTAAGCGGGCGGCGCGGGTGAGGCTCCTAGGGGTATAGGGGTTCTCACTCACCCGCACATGCCGTCGAGATGAGAGCGCGAGTGTTCCGCGCGCGCTCATCTCTCTTCCCGTGGGGCGCGTTACAGACCGCCCTACGCAATAATGAGACCAAGCAGTAGCCGGGGGATACGTCCCCTGGCATAGGAAGAGGCCCAGTGAGGGGGGCCCACGCCTGCCAGGGCACTGCGGAGTCGGGCAGCCCATTTCCCGTAGCCCTGGCATAAGGCGCAGGACGGAACACCCAGGGGTTTTAGTGGGTATCCCTAACTGGGGAGTGGCAATAGCGTGGCACCGGTTCTGACCGGGCACGCTAGTGCCACCCCCGATCTGGCGAATCCCACACTCACACGGGTCGCGAACATCCCCCCAGGCTTCTGTGCCTGTCGCGGCTTAGTCCTCAAACGGATTTCCCCTGGCCAAAAAAAAAAAAAAAAAAAACGGGTTGTCTGGAAGAAATCGCTTCTTAGCGATAAGACCGCCCATTGTGCACATTTAGAATATTTTTAGCCTATAAGATTTTCTGTTTTCTGTAATGGTGTACAATAAAGTGTTATCTATCTATCTATTTTTTTATTTTAAATTTCTGCCTTTCAACCAAATTGCTTCAATTTGGTTGATCCTTTTAATATGAATATAACGATACTCCACAGAACTGTGAAAAAAAAATTCAACCCTCAGTCCCAGGTAGTGGCTTACAATAGCATACAGACAGACATTTATTTTGTTACGGTTAAATTTCTATCAAAATGGCTACAGTACCTTAAGAAGGAAAATGTAATTTGATGAACTTTAAATGAAAGAAATAATATAATAACAACCCATAAACATCCCACTGTTGGACACAGGCCTTCTACTATTGGGGGAACGGACATCCGCCACGTTTGTCCAAGGCGGCTTGGCAGGTTTGACAGGTCTCATCACGATGTTTTCCTTCATCGTTGTTAGCGATGATGACGTCAATAATAACACTATCGCCACGATTACAACGATCGCGAAAACCTTGTGGAACAGCTAATTGAGCAATTGGGCGTTGTGAGCTACTAATGGAACGCCCGGTATGTACATCAGATCCAAAAACTGCCTAAGTGGTGCATGCGTTCCGGCCATGATTCGAACCAGGCCCCTTTGAGTTTCGGACGCGTGCGCTAGCCATTACGCTACCACGACTTGACGGAAGAAATAATTATTTTGTCTAATTAGAAACTTTGAACTAAACGTCAAAATTATTGAAAATCCTACTTGGAAATAGATTAATAACGTCAGTCATCATTACAATCACAATATACTTATAATTTGTAATTTTAACACGTGTTCAACAAGGAAATCTCGACAAGAGACAATTCATTGATTATGTTGTTCTCAGAAAATTACTGAGTAATAAAAAATGATGCATAATCAACATGACAAGTCTTAAAAACGCAAAGTGGCATTTAAAACGTCAGGCAAAGGAAATACTCCAAACAGCCGTATTATTGTTGTCAACCCTTTTAGTCATCGGTATTATTTTAAGCCAACCTTAACTTGTTAACTAACTCTAAAAGGCACTTCTTGTATAACGTTAGTGATAGTAAGCGTGTTATGCAGAGGTGACTTTATAGCTGTAGATTTTTATCCGTGCAGGAAAGGAGAAAGAATACAATTTCCTGCGGCCGGGCGGCCTGTCGTAAGAGGCGACAAAAACAATCCACAGAAAGGCCGTAGAGTATTAACCCGACTGAATGGCTACCACTCCTGGTCTAAATTTTGCCGCCATAACAACATTGAGTTTTGTTTGGGCGTTAGTGGCCAGGGTCCAGTCTGCCCTTAGAGAGCGGCAGCACATTGGTGCACACCTTTAGTTTTACAAATGTCCAGAGGCCACGGTAGCCGCTTTCCATTAGGTGAGCCGTCTGCCTGTCTACTGAACTCAAGCAATAAAAAAAACCATTTATTTGTAATGCAACATTGTTATTTATTGTTAACTAGCTGACCCGGCAAACTTCGTACCGCCTCAGAATCAATCAATAAAAAAAGCTGAAAGATAATTGCAGAATGTTTCAAGTTTAGTAAAAAATGTGGTCAAAACCTAACCGGAACGAACATCAAATGTTTGACATTTAAAACAAAAAAAATGAAAATAGAAAGAAGACAGCTACAAAGAAATCGGACAAGAGCGTGTCGGACCATGCGTGTTGAAGGTAAAAGGTCAACTACTTGTGTGATTTTTTTCTTGCGAAGCTGGCACGTTTGCTGGCGGCCCAATTCATACAAAGCGGTTACCGTCTCCTATAGACGTTTGCCATGTTTGACGTAGACCATGGGCGAAGCCAACCCGTTGTCAGCCTTTGGGATGAGATAAAAAGGATGGGAAACAGAAAATGGGATAGGGGGCCATCGGCACTCTCACCCATCGTATGAACACGATTAGCTCAAAGCTAACCGTTTTGCACCAGAGAGCGTGGTATTCAGTTATTTTCCGCCTCCAACCGCGCACATCATTCGCCGCAACCAGGTTTTCTTTAAAATTATTACAGCTTTTTAAGAATCTTTCCGTTTCAAATGTTTTTGATAACAACAATGAGTGCTAATCAGTTAATTGTAGTCAAATATGAAAGATCTAACACTATTTAAAAAAAACTTGGTTGCAACCAATGACGCGCGTTGGACCATTGCCCGCCAACAAGAAGAATTACCCACCCTATCACACTAGTCGAGCCGGCCCTAAGCGCTGTAATCAAGACAATCATTCCAGCATGGCTCTACCACATCATTTGTGTGTTGTAGTATTTTCACAGTGTCACTGCATCATTACGTAGTGTTACATACCTACATTCTCATTATTCTATCAAACTCTATTCATAAAGATCCAGTAGTTCGTAAGAAAATTTAAAGATAGATAGACAACAATTTATTGCTCACCAAAATAAACCAATACAAAAACAAAATGCATAATTACAATACTTCTTGGCAAAACAACAGGCGGCCTTATCGCTACAAGCGATCTCTTCCAGGCAACCTTGCATAAAAGAAATTCTAACTAATCTAGCGAGATGTAGGTGGAGCAGAAAAAAGACAGGACTGTACAATTTAAACATACATACTTATACTAATTTATAAATTTAATACATACATAAATCCAGAGATATTTATAGAATACCAAAATATACGAAATAGAAAGAAAGAAAAACCGTTTATTTGGTCATCATGAAATAATCTAAATAAATATATTTATTAACATTATATATGACAAGCGTTTTATATTAACATATATTACAATGAATAAGTAAATATTTAATATATTAAACATTTTTATTTAAAGATAGTATTTTCTAAGTGAGTTCCTAAAAGTATGTAATGTTTTGACTGCGTCATAAAAACATGACAGTTTCATAAGGTTTTCGTTAATACGGAAGCGAATAAGGAACCATAGAATTGACTAATTTAAAAACTATACAATAACAAGTTTGCCATGTTTAATTCGAGAACAAAAACAAAGTGACCACTCACTCGCCTTAATAAACATTTGTTATTGCCTGCTATAAAATGTATTCAATAAACCATTCAAAATGCAAATGTAAAAGGCAATCTGACAAACACAATCATAATAAAAATATTGGCAATCTTAGAATAGTCTTCGTTTTATATTGTTTTCATACGGCATCAACTTATCATACTTGCATTGGGTAGGAGTAAGTAGTATTTTTAATAATTATGTTAATTGACAGTCTCTGTAACTCGAGAAAAGATCAAGTTAAACAGACATGCATGTACTTATGAGGTGGACATTTATAGTAGACGATGCGAAAGGGGTTTCCCAAAATAAATAGCCTCTGTGGTTGAGCTCTGGAACTCGCTGGAACGCAGAGGCTACGGATTCGATTTTTGGCATGGTCTGGGTTCGGCCCCAGAGCGGTCTGTTGTATATTACCCATAACACATGCGTAACTTGCTTAGCTTGGAGATATACAATGTGTTTGTCTGCCGATCAAATCTTAACACGCGGATATCCTAACGTATTCCGATCTGCTTATCTCAATGGGAATACAAGTGATAATGTTGCTTTAACTTTATTAGACGGTTTTTATAACTAATACCTACATTTTGTTCTGGTATGAATATATTACCTGCGTCTACACTTTGGTGCCGCAGTGTGAAGGTCAAAACGTAAAAAATAATATTGATAAACGTAAGGTATTTTATAAGAAATCAATTAAGCATGAGTAACGTTGTGAAAAACATGAAAAGCCTGTTTTAAAATGTATATAGCACAGGATACAAAAAAAAGTATATCGTCACTCACCACAAAAAAGGTAAAAAATCAAAAATCCAAGCACGATTAACGATAATATCAAAATGGTCACAACACACTTACAATCACAATCGTTTTATAATCATAACACATGAAATCCACGAATATTTTACCACAAATACACTAAATAATTGCAAAAAAATAATCACTTTTTCGAATGGTGTTCGATATTACGCGAGAGTTTAATGAAGGATACACTGACGTCCAATACAACACAGTTATCACCGAAGACTGAGACTGAGCGAGACTGACTGATTAACCGAGACGGTTGGGAACGAATGAGTGAGAGAGATGACTGATACGTTTTGAACCGAATAAGCTCGATAGTAGAATACACTTCTAGTTGCTTGAATAGTACATCACGCAATCGGCTTTTTCAAATTAGAATTGATTGGAAAACATTTTTTATTAAACGAGCGCATACGGGAATTTACGTACTACTGAATTTAAATTAATTAGATTATATTTTCATATAACATAAATTATAATCTAATGTAAAAAAATCATATTAATAGTTCTATATTATACGTTTTTTTTTATTGCACGAGTCCAGTAGACAAACGGACGACCCACCTAATGGAAAGCAGTTACCATCGCCTATGGCATTTGTAAACCAAAGGTGCTTTCAATGTGCTACCCTTAGATCATATACAATGGTGCTACCGCTCTCTAAAGGTAGACGGAACCTGGCTATTAATGCCGGAACACAACTCAAAGGTGTTATGGCGGCATACTCTAGACCAGGGATGGTAGCCATCCAAATAGGCGAATACCCTACCATCTAGCTATAGGTTGTTTTGTCGCCCCTTACAACAGGCCTTGTAGGCAACGCATCGGTTCCCTTACGTGTTGCAGATGTCCATGGGCGACGGTAGCCACTTGCCATCAAGTGGACCAGTCTGCCAGTTTGCCTATAAGCAAACATAAAAAAGGCCCCCCAGCCGAAGTCCTTTTTACCCGACTTCAAAAAGGAGGAGGTTCTGAATTCGTCTGTATTTTTTATTCTTGTATGTTCGTTACTCGATTTCTCCGTCAATTGTGAACCGATTTTTTTTTCGGATCGCATCCCGGGGCCATCGGGCATAAAGAACGCCGTGCGACTAAATTCTTGGAAAAAATCTTCTATATGCGTGTAGATATTACATTTTCTACAGGCATTTAATTTTTTTATATGTACGTTACAGGATTTCTTTATCAATTGTGGATCGATTTTAATTTTTTTTACTTTATTCGTAAGTATGTATACGGCTGAGGCGGTTACATGGTCACCAAGTCAGGATGTAATGAGTGGACCCCAGAGAAATCGAGAGTTACCCTTATTAAAAAATGCCGAGTGCCTACATTTTTCCAAAATAAAGTTTGTATACGCGTGCTAGTATTTATTACACATTCTAGAAGCGCTTAATTTTTTTTTAGGCATGTTACGCGATTTCTCCGTCAATTATGGACCGATTTTCAAATTGTTTTTTTTTCAACTCCCGAGATGGTCCCATAGTCGCCAAGTCAGGATCTGGTTTGTGGATTGCAAGCAAATCGAGAGCATTGTACAATTTCTACAGGTGCTTAATATGTAATTTTTTTTTTAAAGTTATTTTTTAATAAAAATAAAACCGACTGCACACTAAAAAGCAAAAAATAAATATTTAACAGACTTCTTTCTACCACATCTAGAAGCCGGTACAAGTAGAACATAAAATTTACTATATTTTGTAAATAATATGTTGTTTTTCTTTTATGCTTTACTTGTCACCGACTTCTAGATATTATAGAAAGAAGTCGGTTAACTATTATTTTTCTAAACAGTAAGAAGCATATTGAGCCAACTCTCTATCTACTTTGACAGCTAAAAGTTTTTTTTTATTAATCGCCATCCTGTCTCTGGACGGAGCAGGTATCTTTTTTTTTAAGTATTAAGGATAAATAATGGTTGTTTATTTTATTTTATTTTTTCTTCCTTTTGTAAATATATCCAACAGTGGCGTAGACTTCATTCAAAGGCACGCAGTGCCCTTGAAAGAAATTTCGAAACTAACGAAATTGCCATAAAAACAATTAAATAAAAAAATTTGAAAAAAATCAATTTTGATAACCTTTACAAAAAAAAACCGGATTTTTTTAGTAGGTTAATTATCCAAATACAAAATCTAATCTATCTTTCCCGATTTGCAAAATCGTGATATAAGCCTAATGAGTGCTAATCAGAAAATAGAAAATGGTCCAATATTTGGACAAAGAATAACTGAACCTGGTAAGTACCATAAAAAGGCTTTAGATGCGTTGAATACACTTGTAAATTTCGAGAATTAGTGTGCCCCCAAAAAAGGAGTGACAAAAAAAGGCTTGCACAAACCTATTTTATAATATGCATGTTCATAATAACAAAGGTAATAAATAACCATAGAAAACTTATATTCCATAATGTATAACAAGATTTTGATTTACGAGATAATTTTATAGTATATAGTAAGGTAGGTATAGTAATTTGATTGACATGCCTTTGTAGAAATAATGGCGCAACAGAAATCATAGAACTAAACCTTTGTTCGAACCAAGTCACCTACTTTCCTTCGCATTTCCATGCTTGTTGAAATAATTAACGTTACCGCGAGAAAGGTAAACTACGAATACCTCGATTATAAACACAAAAACTGCGATAACTCACTTTATTCTGTAGGAACAAGGTGGTAAATTACTTGGCAATATCTTCACATATTTCAATACATGCATGCTTCGTCCGGTTGTCGGACTACCCCCGTTTCCTCTCACGCATAGGTATATTTTTGAAAATATGGCTACCTCTACAAAGGTAATATGTATATTATAATATAAACTATATGCATAACTTAATTATAATATATCTATACCTAGAATTCACCCGCGACTTCGTCCACGTTGGACAGGTAATGTAGATTACAGTTATATTGCAATATTTAAAATTAAAAGGATATTTCCAGCAGGGAAATGGATTTTCATGAAAATAGATGAATCCCGAATAGTCTCGTAAAAACCTGGTATAAATAACATCAGCAAATAAGAATGTAAGCAGTCGATTTACTGTAAATTGTGTTAATAATACTTTAAATTGTGTGAATAAATATTTTTTTATGTACTCTAACAACTTGAAACCGCTCTCGGGAAAAATCCCGTGGGTTGCCCGAGATATAAAGTATCACAGATTTCATGACAGAGAATTTGCTATCGATCAGTGAAAATATCGCCTAGGAATCACATTTTTTTCAACTTGGCCACTTTAAACCACTATAGAGATAATTCCTGCTGGATATCCGGGGTATAAAGTACCTCAGATTTTAAGACCAAGGAATTTGGTATCGATCAGCGTAAACCGCATCGAAATCGGCCCAATAGTTTTTACGTGAATCTCGAACAAACAGATAAACATAAAAGACCTTAACTAGGATATGCCCGCGGCTTTGTCCACGCTTGTCCAAAGTACTGCAGTATAAGAAAAGAACGTAATCTATAGTTTTAGTCAAAACTGTGTTGGAATAAACGCTAATTTTTATACATCCGAACAACTTCAAACCGCTTCCACGAATATTCCTGCGGGATTATTCCGGGATAATAAATATCACACATTTTATTACATAAAAATACCAAGCACTGAAAACGTAACATTCGATTTTTTTCAATCTTGCCATTTTAAATTATTCCCAGAAAAATTCCCGCGGGATTCCCAGAATAAAAAGTAACGGAGACTTTAAGTTTAAGAATTTGCTGTCGATCAGTGAAAACAGCATCGAAGTCGGCCTAATCGTTTTTACGTGAATTCCGAACAAGCAGACAAAACGTCAAACAGACAAGAAATCTAAAAAAAACTGCATCGTGTTCTCCATCGTTTATATAGTCTATTCCAGTTTTTTTTAAGAAACTTCAATGTACAGATACATGTTTAGAATTTTATAGATTATTTTGTTTCTGATGGATTATTTTGGTATCACAGGAAAGGATAGGTTGGTACTGAAAATCAGCTTTCAAAACATAACAAGCTGAGTGCAAGTCTTGTTTGGTAATAATGGGGCGTCCAAAATCCCTAAACTTGCTATTTTTAAATTATTTGTGTAAGCAGTATAATTAGTCGATATTTCATCAAATAAAGTATTTTTCTTTGTTTCTTCTATGTATGTTTTCATGGAAGAAGAGTACTAGGAAAAACAATCGCCTAGAAAACGTAAATCATTAGGGTATTTGTGACCCCATCTAGTCATCTACATATTAGGAGGTACGTAGATGACTGAATGACGTCACATGTCGTTTCTTAAGTCTTAAGTATTAAAAAAAAATTCTTTTAGATCAATAAAAATAACATTTTTAAATACTTAAAAGTTGGTAAACGAAAGTTTTTATCCGTGCAGGAACGGAGAAAGAATACAATTTCCTGCGTCCGGGCGGCTTGTCGTAAGAGGCGACAAAACAACCCATAGCCAGTTGGTAGGGCATTTGCCCGACTGGATGGCTACCATTCTATACATGTACCCTGTACCTATGGTCGAGTTCCTGTGGCGCCTCATAAAAGCACACAAGAGAGGGGCTATCTTGTCGCCCATCGCATCTTCGGAGTTGCATTATTTATTAGACTATTGTTATTTATAGTCGTCATGTTATTCATGGTTATATACCTATTATAATAAAATAGTTTAACGAAGACAACTCGCCTTCTTATTGCTAACTTCCTAATCAACAACAAAAACGCTCCTCTGTTTAATTGGATACGTTACTGGACGATATAGGGATTCCCTTTTGGGATCGTTTTAATATTTAAAAACTTTTTACACATACATGAAACTCATTTTTTGTAAACAAAGGAAACTTCTAGATGTCTTATACCAAATTTCATCTATATCTGACCTAAGTTTTTTTTAACAACTACTACTTGAATATACTTCAAGTATCGAGACGCTATAAATAATTATTTTCTTCAATGTTTCGTCCAACCATGGAAGAAGAATAGCTTTTTCCATGGCCCATACAGTATTGGCTTTTATCTTTTACTTTATGCCGACACTTCAGAAAGTATTCAATATGGTTTAGACTTCATTAATACCTAGCAATAAAATTTCAGAGTCATTTTATAATCTCGTACATAAATACACAAGAAACTTACTGATTGCAGATAAATCTTTTTACATTTGCAGAAATCTACGTGTCAGCCAGTCATAAATCTCATAGAACGTAACCGCTGTAAGCACTCACTTACCTGAGTACGTTAATTAAAAGCACGCAATTAATGCAACATGTCGTAAGATCTAGTTCAAGTTATGTAAGAGAAAGAGGAATTCTCACGACCACAATCTGGGTTTCGTGCAATAAATCAATGCAATTTGTTCGATTCCCAGATGGTTTACATTTTTTAATTCAGGTTTTGTTGGAATTTGTTCGTTTAATACACAATTATCGACATTTAACATTGATAAATTGGTTTATGATAAGATTTTTAACTACTCTTCCTGAACGTTAAAATAACATCGTCTACGAGAGATATCATATCGGCTATACCTTTCTCACATTCAAATATGGAATAGAAATCTATTTCAAAAATAGAACACATTTCTATTTCTTTTTTTTGGCGAATTGGCTTCAACGCTACTGTAGATGCTAATTCGGCTAATGTCACTGTAACTTAGAGACAGAACATATAACTATTAAAACACGCAATATGGACACAAATGAGTCAATAACGAGCATCAGGAATGAAATAAAAGTTTGAATTAGAAATATTATTTTTTCATTCGAATCAGTTCATTGAGAGTCACTTCGTGTGTATTTATATAAACTGAATTTATGTGAAATAAGGAATTCTATTAAAAAAATACTTAATCAATTATTATAACACACTACATGTTTATAATGTTTTATACCCAGTTATAGCTTATTTTGTAGTTACTACTTTGTATATTGACGGCCTCTGTGGTTGAGCGGGCTAAGTCTTGGCCGAATGAATTTGCAGAGGCTCCGTGTTCGATTCCTGGAATGGTAAACTTCGTAACCTAACTTTCCGTTATTTACTATGATCTGCGTTTCTGCGATCAGCCCCATAGCGGTCCGTTGTATATTACCCATAACACAAGCGTAATGTGCTTAGCTTGGCGATATAAGATTTTTTTTCTAAAGGCTTAGCCACAATTTGGCAATGTCGCCTTAATAATTAACAATCAACATATATTTATAATTTATTCTGGCAGTGTCTGATAAGGGCTCTGCCAAAATGCTGTTGCACCAGCCTACATCAGATAAATTTATACCATTTCTAAGGTTGTTAGTTTGGACACAATACATGAAAGACATCATTTTATTCATCATCATCTAACTTACATATCTGACATGAAGAACAATTTGGTGTAGATGCTAATCTCATCATGTGCAAAAATTTGTTACGTGGAATTTGTCCATATCGTAATGTGTGCCTGTCTGCCGATTATTACAAGTATATACCATATTAATTTACCTAGAAACTAAGTATATATTATTAATAAAATATTCTGTTTTTTTTGTCAACACGTAATAGTTATATACACATCACACACAAAACGTATACTATATATTTCTTGATAATCGATTAAGTTCAAACCCGTGAAGAAGGAAGAAACAACTTCACAATTAATATGGATTCCAGAGTCACTATTACCAGCTTTATCCATTTAGCCAGTATCTGCAGTGTGAAGTAACAAGCTTGCTAACAGGTGAAGCCGATCTCTCCACCTCTTATCGTCCACTAGCGTTAATCTTGGTTAGTGTTATCACAACGCTAGACGTGCGTTTGCGCAAATTGGACACGGCTTGGTAATTGAATGCGAATTTACCTATAACTAGAATATTTATACATTACCACAATCTTATACTTTTAAATCTTATACTAATATATAAAGCTGAAGAGTTTGTTTGAACGCGCTAATCTCAGGAACTACTGATCTGATTTGAAAAATTCTTTTAGTGTTAGACAGCCCATTTATCGAGGAAGGCTATAGGCTATATATCATCACGCTAGGACCAATAGAAGCGGAGCACCAATGAAGGATGTTTCAAAATCAGGGGTTTTTGAAAACAAAATCCACGTGGGCGACGTCGCAGGCACAGCTAGTAATAGTGTAAATAATAAAACTAAACACCTAATATTTTCTTGTCTATTTTTATCTTTCTATTATTAAGTACCTACTTTAATTTCACTACTATTAGGTGGTTTGGGCTACTACTAGGATAGAAAGAATGAATGAAAGTAGAATCACAAAACAAGTGTATGACAACAGTGTGAATGGTTAAGTTGGTGCCGGTAGACTGCGAAGTACATACACACCGTGATCAAATAACAGAAATGTAATGTTAATAATAATCGGCAGACAAACATACATATTGCATGTCCCCAAATTAATATTAGGGGTAATATACAACGGACTACTCTTGGGCCGATATCAGACACCCAGACCATAGTAAATAACGGAGAAAATTCTTTTATGAAATTTAGCGGAACTTCTGCGCTGCAGTGAAATAGGTTGGCAAAGGCTTAACGTAATCGGTTGATTTAAAGACAGAGGCCGTCATGTTAAAGAAAGGTCAGATAAAAAGCACCTCAAATAAACGTGCATATATGAAGCGAAAGTTGTTCGTCAGGATCGTCGTAAGTAAAGATCCATTGCTTCTAATTACCTCTATGGGAAACAGGCGTGATAATACGTGTGTCTATAATTAAGTCTAATTTAATAACGGCTTATATATTCAAACCTACCATTTGTCGTTACTTTATATGAATATAAAGACATCAATCAATCAATGAATCGTTATTTGCAAAAACATAGGTATATAGTATATAGATAGAACGAAAACTAAGCACTAGCAGGGGCGCTGGCTACTAGAAAACCTCGTGGGGGCTTTAGATGCCTATGCCTACATACCTATACATATATTTTAAAGTAGTATTTATTTTATTTCGGTGTATTTAGGTACACTTCGGTATTTAAGTACGTAAGTGTGTGTAAATACCGTAATAATTAAGTTTAACAAAAATGTAAAAATCAAGTCATTATGATATCAGTGTGTAACGTAACTTTTATTAACAGGCACAGGAAAAACAGTTATTACTACCTTTACTTTACAACTTTACTTCAGGTATAAAAAATAATAAACCTTTTTACTGGAGAAATATTTTAAAAACAAACTACAGCAGAGTTGAGAGTTTGAGAGGCGCGGGGGAGTGATAATGACACTAGGATGCGCCGCATACGTTGATGACTTTTATTTTAGATAATGGAAATGGATGGAAAATCGTTATATTTGAATAATTCACACTATATCTTTATAAATTATAGCCTATGTGCAATTATTATTGCAAAGTTTCATCAAAATCCATTCAGTAATTTTTGCGTGAAAGAGTAACAAACATACATACATCCATACATTCTTACAAACTTTCGCGATTATAATATTTATAGGATGATGGTCATGATGGTCATGGGTGCTCCGCACCCACTATTTAACTCTTATGGGTGCTTGAGCCCCCGAGAACCCACGGATTCGGCGCCTCTGAGCACTAGGTAGGTATAACATGATATGCCCTAAATTTGGACAATAAATTATGTTTTCTTTGCTGCAAGTTAAGGAATTATTGATTTCCTATAAAATTTGTACCTAATTGTCTCCTACTTCACGTCTTTCAAAATTCGTAGCCTATATATTTCCTCAGGATGCAACTTGTCTTACCAAAGATTAAGATCAAAATAGCATTATATCCTACGTTCCCGCCAAAAGCCCAAATTTTATAACATTCCTCTTCAATGTAGCTAGGACGCGACAAAAAACACAAATGCAATGACATAAAATCGTGTACAAACACTCGTTGTCCGTACGTCCCGTTATTTCCGAACCGGGCAACGGTCCGATCGGCTGATTATCGAATCCACGTCGTGAAGGTCGATCCGATACCACTCGATGGGTAATAACAGCCATTGTGACGGCGGCCGTAGGGTTGATTGGTATCTCTTAAAGTTTTTTAGATAGCTATTGTAAGAATCTTTGGGTCAATAAGATTATATAAAGTGAACCTGGTCATTATTCGCTGTGACTCAGTTTAATAATTTAATGTATATATTAATACGTGAAGCAAAAACTTTGTGCCTCTTTTTACGAAAATTGCGCGGACGGAGGAGTATGAAATTTCGCACACTTATAGTTTATATAGAGAAGAAGCGACGAATGCTAATATTTCTTTAAATTATGCATAAAAATACATTAAATCAATAAAAAACATTACACACACTACCATGTATTTGACACACACAGACCCATATATACTCTTTTGTTTATTGTTCAAGTCAAATTAACAATGTAGCCTTGGCGAAATCTGTGATTATAGAAGTTATAGTTTTTGACATTAATTATTATAATAAATCTATGTTTTAACGGTTTTAAGCGCGGTAATTTATTTGATTTTGGTTATTCCGACGTTTCGGCCACTGAAAAGTGGCCGTGATCACGGAAGATAAAGGTGTCAAGTGTCAACGAGTATTGTTAAAGTTTTATTTAGCCTATCGCCAACTTGTTCAATTTAATTATTTAGTTAAAATTTTGTTTATGTTTATTATTTACTCTATGGAAGCCTAATCTAATTTACCACCGCTTCGCAACACGTTATGGCTTGAAGAAAAGAAGCGGCGCAAGAAACTCTTCAGCAAACATGCCTAGCTATAATGGGTGGAAGGAAAATAAAAGAAATTATCAGTCAAGTTGGTTTGTGTTCCGTTGCACGCAGAAAGAGCTCACAGTGTCTTAAGGTCTGGCAGTTAGTTTTTGCTGGGTTTGGGTATTAATAGTTTTGATGATCGGATCCCAAACAGGTGGTACTTGCCAACCATCTTCTCTATTGAAATTTGGGTGTTTTTGATTTCAATTTTCAACTATATGGTAATTAGTTTTTACAATATTTACAACTATATTTTGATAAAATTTGTTTGTTTTCTTCGATGGTTTTGGAAAGTTTTTGAGATTTATCAAACTTTTTAAGACGTTTTGAGAATTTTAAGACATTATGTTTTCAATGTAGTGGGTATACCGTTTGTTTGGATGAAATGCGAATTCTAGTACCCAATTCGTCGTCAATCAATTACAGTCCACTGCTAGACGTAGGCGCTACTCACACGGTCCTCCGCCTTCCTCATCCAGCGCCTACCGACGAGCTTGTGCAGGTCGTCAGTTCATCGGGCTGGAGGGCGTCCGACATTGCGTTTTCGGTCTCCACTCCAGGACTCGTCTGCTCCATCAATCATCAATCCTGCGACAGATGTCACCGACCCACTGCCATTTCAAAGTGCTAATTTTGCGAGCTATGTCGGTTACCTTTGTTCTGTTACGGATATCCTCATTTCTAATTCTACCCAGTAGTAGGACGTATCTGGGTTAATACTGTTTCCGTATTCAGCGTCGCAAGTTGTCTCCAGCACTAAGTCATTCATGAACTAATCTATAAATCACAACTAGAGGTGTTGTTGGATCCATCATATTTATATGCCAGCCCTATACAAACAGCTATTTTGCTGTTCTCCACAGCGAAGCATTTGAGTTTTTACGAGCACACTAGTTAACGACCATGGCTTAACATCACCATGGCCATTGTTAACACACCACGTAAATCAACTTTTGGCTATGAAGAAACTTGTACTACAGACGCGTGGTTTTGTGGTCTTTGCACAAAAAGTGCTTAAGAAAAACTTAAGTGCTTGAGAATTGCGTCATTGGAACGTAAGGGGTTCCATAGTATAATTTATAGTTTTTTTACATACATACATACATAACTTCACGCCAGTTTCTTTGCGGGGTAGGCACGAGCAACAGGACGCCATTCAGGCTTATTCTTACACACCTCATTTGCTTCTTTGACAGTTTTTTTTTTAAATGAAATATAACTGAGTAGACGGCACTCAGAGAAATTAAATATTGTTTAAGTTAAAAACAAAATGTGAGAACTGAATTGAAGGTGCGTGGCCCTTTCACAGCTTTGTTTAGACGTGCATATGCAATATTGATAAAAAAATCGAGCAAAATAGAAATTTCATAAAATACATACTTTTATCTTGGATTTACTTGTCAAAATCAAGTTTTTTGTTTATCTATATCGCGACAAGCTTTTATATCATATAAATTGTGTAATTTATTGAATTTTTGGGTTTGATTTCAACTAAAGTTTATTTCGTTCTTTTTACTTAAAATAAAAGCACGTTTTTTTGTAAAAAAAAATTTTATTAATTTGTTTTTTATTTTTACTTGTTAGTTTCAGCAAACCCTTTAATTTGATTTTATCCGTGCAGGAACGGAGAAAGAATACAATTTCCTGCGGCCGGGCGGCCTGTCGTAAGAGGCAACAAAACAACCCACAGCCAGGTGGTAGGGCATTTGCCCGACTCGATGGCTACCACCCCTTGTCTAAAGTATGTCGCCATAACAACCTTGAGTTGTGTTCCGGCATTAGTGACCAGGTTCCAGTCCCCTTTAAGAGAGCAGCAGCGCCGTTGTAGCACCTTCGGTGTTGCAAATGTCCATAGGCGATGGTAACCGCTTTCAATCAAGTGGGCCGTCTGCCTATCTGCTGAACTCCTGCAATAAAATAAAAAAATGATACCTATATCATAGAAGTGCACAAAAAATAACTAGTTCGTCATCTTGGGCCGTCCGCCATATTGGATTTGGAATGACGTCACTTAATTCATCATACATTGTCTTCCAAACTAAATGTGTATTCAAAATTTCATCTCAATTGGTGGAGGACAAGTGCTTTAAAATTGAATTATATGATTTGACACACACACACATGCGCCGGTAGGCGCTGGATGTGGAAGTTGGAGGATATGGATGAGTGGCGGCGAGGCCTACGTCCAGCAGTGGTCTGCGATTGGCTGACAACGACGACGGTACATACACACATGCATACAAACATTGCTAGTTAAATAAAAGCTTGTAAAAAAAATAATTCGTGAATATCACAAAATAATAATTATTAATAATCTACGTTCTTTTTTACACATCACAATAGGCTCTTCTCATTGTAATAATGCTCATAACATATGGTGTAGCCTAATACATCAGTTGATTCACATGGAGAGGGAGCAACTAATTCGCGTTGGTGGGGTCTAGGGTTGATACCTCACCAAAATTTGAATGGAGATATCTAATTCTATCCCTAAATTCAAAGAACGCGGTTTCGAATCCAGACCGTAAAGCATACATCTCTTGTACATTTTTTTCTTACCTAATGGGCATGTTGTTATAATTATCACGTGGCAACAGTGAAGGAATTCATCGTGATGAAACCTGCTCATCGAAATAACCGATGAATCAAATACGCCAAGCCGTCTTAGACAAGCGTGGCGGGTATACTGTCTATTCTCCTATAGATAGGAGGCCAAGTAATACTTTTATGATTTATTATTTCAGACCCCTGTTGTCGTAAGAAGTCAAAAGTGGAGTGCAAAAGAAACAAATTTTCGTTGGTATTTATTGATCAATAATTTACTTTATGGTTTTTTCTTCATTTTTGTGAAGTTAATTTAAGTTAAGAACATAATTCATCAAATGACCTCCAAATTATTATATGATTTCCACCTTAATTTTTTATCGAAACAAGATAATAGAAAAATAATAGAAGAGTAGATTCTTCATAAAAATGAGAAAATTAATGTGGTTTTATTATTTTTTTAAAACACTGGCCTGCGTTTTGGGCAAAGCATAAGCGTCGCCATACAACGTGGTAACGCGGCCAGCGTTTTGGGAACGTTCCCAACTAACGGTGATTTGGGACCCATTTACTATTTGTAACTTTTTTTAAATACAGCTTTATTTTATTCAAATAAAATAATAATGTTTCTGAATAAAGATCGCGTGTGTGGAATCCCCACTATCGCCCGAAAAATCATTAAAGACGTTGGTGTTGCTACACATACGTTACATATAAGTTTGAACGCTTCTATAAGAACCTTAAAAAAGCGTTCCAACTTACTTGAACAAGACCGTTATTGTTTAGATATCAGCAGATCTCTTATATTCTTGTATATATTTTGAAATCACCAGAGCCGCCTTGAGCATCTCATATGACGAAAATCAGCTTACGGAGTGCAAGCTGATTTCCGCACCTTTTACAATAAAACAAAAGAAATTGCATTAAATTTTTGTTTCATTTTTAAGGTCCCTTAGGCATGTTGGCATAAATGGAACCCTTATTCGTTCGTTATGTCCGTCCGTGTGTCTTTGTACGTGACAGTTATTGCTCTAACAAAACTACTGTGTTTATATGAATGACATTTAGAGGACGATGTAGTGTATGTATATCACGCATTGGTGTAGTACTTTAAATGTCTTGTCAGATCTTGAAAGAGCATGTCATTCGTGAATTACTTTTTTATTGAAGTTAATCAGCTTGAGCCTCTGAGGTCCCAGCACCTGTGTGCTACGCGCCCCTTGTACCGCTGGCTAAAGACGGCCCTGTACGTATCCTTAGTAAGATAGGTTCTTGAATGTAGAACGACGGCTGGATAAAACGGAACTCAAAATTTACACGTTCGTTCTGTTTGTCGCTATAGCGTTCCGTTCTACGTCTTAAATTTCTGTATTTGTTTGAAGTCACATAGACACGTTTAAAATTTATTAGTATGGATAATTTTAGTTACTTTAAAACCTCGATATTTTCCTCCAGTCTTCAGCTTAATGTGACTTATCACATCAATGGCTGGTTACTATAATATCTTACTGACCGTTCATTTGTCTATTAACTATTGGTTAAATTTTGATATACGCCCCATACAAGTATTTTCAAAGTTCAATAAGATTAATCATGTCCTATCGGACTTGGCAACCCTACCGGTAGTAGATCGAAGTGAGGGTGATGCGAGGCGTGAGGCGACGAGAAATTGTCGTCAAATTGACGCTTCCTGAACGCTGATTGCGTCGCTCGCGCCGCTTCCGCGCGTCGTGCGCTTATTTGCACTCAACTTGATTAGGTTTTTCACTTATTGATAGGTCTTACCCCGTGGCGTGCCTCTGTTGCGAACTGAATGATTTTTCAAACCTGCCTAGGGGACATGTTTGCAGTCATAAGTTCTAACAAAGAGTGTAATAATCAAAAACCAAACACACAGTTAAAGTAGAGGAAACGGTGGTAACTAATGACGAGTGTGAAAAATTCTCTTGAAAGAAATGTAGCACCAATTATACTAATTTTATATTTCTTAATAATTCTGATATTAGAAAAGAAAAAAAGCTTACCCACTTTTCTACAGACGCGGTCATTAATTCTAATATAATAACTAATTTCAAGAACTTAATTTTAATTCATGATGTCTTAGTAAAGTCAATAGTCTTTTCATTAATTCATACATACTATATAAGTATATTTGTTTGAACGGTTTTCATGATTTTTGTTATTAATGTTTTTCATGAATTTATTTAATGTCAGGAATATAAAAAAATCCATAAAGATAAAAAATAAAGTTTATGCGAGGGAACCCTAGCGTTAATTCCCGGTTGCATCTGTAGCATCCCCTTTTGAGCTCTGGGTATCAATTTTTCACTTTTTCTTCTTCTAGATAGAGTGTATACATACAAAACCGAAAACATCCCAACATACATATATTTAAAATAGATGAATTATACTCTTACATTTTGATTTAAAACGGGAAAGCTCTCATCCATTTTACCTTCAATAAATTTCCCCGTGTCACGTGTAGCAGGTTTTAACATAAACATCAAACGGCTAATGCTTTGTGACATTTATTCGATGTTGGTGCTATGGAACATTCCCAACATAAAAGCGAGTTGGCAAGGCTGAAGTAATTTATGCAAAATTCTAACATATTATGCTACAGACACAACGTAACTATAGGTACTAGCTAAGGTATAAATTTCACTGGATTCCTACCAGCTTCTTTTTTTAAATTTATGATAGTTATAAATTATATGCTCCGGTGGTTCGGGCATGTGGAAAGAATGCATGATGAAAGAAGATATACAATGCAAAAGTGGATGGATGCAGAAGTCGTAGAAGGCCACGACACACCTTCCATGATCAAATTGATCGTGTACTAGCGGAGGGTGATGTCAGGAGCCTTAAGAACAGACCAGCTTGCATGACAAGAGTTATGAATGTCAAAGAGGCAAGTGAGGTGTGTAAGAATAAGCCTAAATGGCACTCTGTTGTTCGTGCCTACCCCGCAAGGGAACTGGCGTGAAGTTATGTATGTATGTATGTATGTATAAATTATATCATATGTGATATTCTGATGGTTTCGAAATCAGTTTAGTAGTTTTTGCGTGAAAGAGTAACTATAATATTAAATATTGTAAACTTGTACGAGTCTTTGCAAATATGTGGACTACAGAAACATAAAGTCAAACTAACTAACTACATTTAACATAGATGTTATTAAGCATTAAAAACTTACATAGGACATACATGAAATTACTATAATGAGGTATTTGTATGGCAGAAAAAGTAATTAACTTAAAATAAATCAAACAATTACAAAGTCGTATAATTTTAAATCGATTTCTTGTGATAATCGGTTACCTTGGTTAACGATTTGGAGATGTCAATCCTTAAATATCTTGTGATGAAAACTGTCAAATTGGACTTTTTATTCTGTGATTATTATATTTATAAAATATTGTCGAATTTTTGGCGGGAACTGAAAGGAGAAGTTGTGTTGTGCAGTTTTATTTTCTAAAAATGTGTAAAATTACTCTAAAATGAACAATAGTTGTAGGATATTGATAGTTTTTGAGTAGCAATTATGTGTTTTTGTGAGAGATGTGAACTGTATAGCCAAATGTGGTCGTTCCAGTTTTCACAAGAACTCCGTTGAATGGCGTCGATTGTAGCCTACAATACAATTCCGCCTGGCTTAAAGGCCAAGCCATAAACATAAAAAAAATATTGTTCATGTCAAAGGCTTACGAAGTTAAAGTGACATGTGAAGTCGAATGTGTGTGTGTATGTGTGAGTGGGTTTGTGTGTGTATGTATTTATGCCTACTGCTACTGCTATTTCCGTGGAAATGAAGAATATAGTGAAAAAGGAGGCGCTACAGTCGTGCTCTTTTAATACTGCCGTTGCAATTCACTAACAAAAGCGTCGTAGTCATAGCAATGCGAACAAAGTTTCGTTGGCACATGCTATCTTAACAATAAAATTGGTTCAAGAGGCATTATAGCCAGAACCGTAGAACATTATTAAAACCAACAAAGAATAATACCAAAGGTATCTGTCATCTTTACTTTGTATAAATACATAATCGAAACTCGCGTTAGTACCATTCAAAATTCTTCAAGTATATAAGACCTTCCTGGAAATCACAAGTGGTCTCGGGCGTTCTTATGAATAGGCCCGGAGGCATCCCCTTTAAGGGTCTCTGAGAGATCGTTAGGACGTTATAATTTTATCGAGTATTTTTACAGAAATAGATCTCTTTAATGTCTATACTACACTTGCGCCTTAATGCTTTAACTAACGCACTAATCGGGATACAATACCAGAGTAACCAAGGTTTTAATGCGTTATTTAAGATACGACTTTTGTGATATTAATGACAGATAAATAGTTCATTTTATTGCTCACCAAAATAACAGGCACAAAACTTCACTTATAATATTTTTCAGAACAAATAGGTGGTTTTATTGCTTAAGATATATCTTCCAAGCAACCTAACTTATAGGTTATAAATATTTTATAAATCAGATTTTTTAAAATACATATTTATTTTTAAAGATAAATATATTTTGTTATTGCATAAGTTCAGCAGACAGGCAGACGGCCCACCTGATGGAAAGTAGTTACCATCGCCTATGGACATTTTCAACACCAAAGGTGCTACAAATGCGCTGCTTCCCTCCAAAGGGAGACTGGAACCTAGCAACTAATGTCGGAACACAACTCAAGGTTGTTATGGCGGCATACTTTAGACTAGGGGTGGTGGCCATCCAGACGGGCAAGTGCTCTAGCATGTCTGCGAATGGTTTTGTCACCTCTTACTAAAAGGCGCTCAGCCGCAGGAAATTGTATTCTTTCTCCGTTCGTGCACGGATGATATGCCTACTTATACATACATATGAAATATATTTTTAATAGATAAATAGTAAATATATAATCTATCTATCTATATATATATATATATATATATATATATATATATATATATATATATATATATATATATATATATATATATATATATATATATATATATATATATATATATATATATATAAATTAATAGTAGAAATGTATGTACGCGCCTAACTTGAAACCTAGTTTACAAATTTTGATGACATTTTTTGTGTGTGTTCGAGTGGGTCCCTGAATGATTTATACTCACAATTGGAACCTGTAGGTGGCGCTGAGATCGGGTTCAAGATTTTTATTTTTTCAGGGCAGAACAAGGTCTACCGGGACCAGTAGTATAATATAAATGACTGCACATATTTGATTTAGGCATAGCTGTTTAAGGAGAGGTAGTGCTTCCTGAGTAGGTAAAAGAGTTACCATAGAAGAATGTACTATATAATGACGTCAAATAGTGATAACTCAGGTGGTGGTGGTGGATTTCACTAATTTCGCCTTGGGACTGATACTGGCCGGAACGCAACTCAAAGTTGTTATGGCGCATACTCTAGACCAGGGGTGGTAGCCATCCAGACGGGTAAACACCCTACCAAAAGTCTGTGGGTTGTTTAGTCGCCTCTTACGACAGGCCACCCGGCCGCAGGACTTAGTATTCTTTTTCCGTTCCTGCACGGATAATATTCTGGCACAGTCTCAAAATATCAAGACTGACAAATTTTCATAAGAAATACGGTAATTAAGTACCGCCGCGCTCTGTAACCTAATGATGGTTATCTTTCCGCAGAGAGACTATTTTAACTTTCTTTAAATTTGTTGTAGGAACTCGATTCCTCGATAGATTTATATTATAGAATAGCTGTGCCCGCGACTTCATCCGCGTGATTTGTTTTTTCATGGAACCTTAAAAAAAGTAGCATAAGTTACTGCTTACAGCGTCAGCTACCTACCAGTGAAAGTCCTGTCAAAATCGGTCCAGCCGTTTCAGAAATTAACCGAAATATCCAGACAGGCAGACAGATAGACAAAAATATTAAATTTTGTTTTTTTTTAATATAAGTACCGTACCAATACTTTTATATGAATTTAGTTATTTTGAAATTACAAACAGACACTTCAACTTTATCTATTTGTATGTATGTATAGATAGATGTACAGATTATAGAGGAAGTGTTGTTCGTCAACGTTACAATGACCTTAGATCACCACTGATAATATTTTTATCACTAAAGTATTAAATTCTAAATTCGGATTAGCTAAAACAAATTAGCAAATGTTTTAGCATACCAAATATAATCCACGAAACGACGCAGATATAAGGGACAATTTAAACTTATTTCCCTTTAATCGGAGTCAAATATTCCAAAAAAAAAAACACCTGCAGATCTGGAAGAGATTGCTTTTAGCAATAAGGCCGCCCATTGTACTACCTTTTAGCAAGTAAGTTTTTTTGTGTATTTTTTTCTGTATAATGTTGGTGTACAATAAAGAGTATGGTATTGTGGAAGAAAAATACTAAGTATAATTGCGTAGTGAAACATGTAACTGCATACTTCGTAATCACAGTTAGCGATTATCAGTTCGTTCTTGTTTTTATAGACTATCTTAAGTAAAACTTCTCTTAGTATTTTAAGCATATTTTCCAATTTAAATCAATTATAAATTGAAAGTCATAACTCCTTTTTAATTTGATGAAATTTTCGAATTTTTAACAATAATAATAATCGGCACACAAACACACATTGTATGTCCCCAACCTAAGCAAGTCACGCTTGTTATGGGTAATATATAACAGAACATGCTGCGACCGATCCCAGACACCCAGACCATAGTAAATAACAGAAAGTTTGTTTCCGAAATTTACCATCCCAGAATCGAACCCAGAGCGTCTGCTTGCCAGCGAGTTCAGCCGGTTAAGACTTAGTCCGCTCAAACGTAGAGGCCGTCAATTTACACAGAGGTAGTTAGGAAATCAAATAAGAATCAGAGTCCTAATGAGCTTATTTTCAATTATAAGACATTAAGAAAATTTACTAATTTATTGCGAATTGAAACGTAGCTAATTAGAACTTTTAAGGATGGAGTTTATACATTAATAGTCAAAAAGAGAGTAAGCCTGATGTTTTTTTATGCAAGGGCAACAGGCGTATCCATAAATGTAAAATTTAAATTCCTTAATTTAAAATTAGCGAATAAATGTGTTTTCTCCTTTACAAGTATTTCGGTATTAAGATAAAGAATTAAGCCTTTAATACTCAAAGAAATTTTATCAGTTCACAAATATACTATGGAATTACGCCATAAAATAAATAGATTGAGATCCCAGTCACCCCAGACTTACGTGATTTTAGGAAAGATGAAATTCTCAGTATCGGTAGTTTAACATAAACTTAGAAAGGAATGGATACTCGCTAAGCTGAAAGAGGGGCCGTTTTTCAGGTAGCAGGTATCAAAGGTGGAAAATCAACGGCCCATCTAATAGAAAGTAGTTACTGGCACCTATAAACGTTTGCAACACCAGGGGCGAAGCCAACGCGTTGCCAGCCTTCAAGATAAATTAAAGAGGAGAGAATAAGGGGAGGAGATCAGACAAGAGAAATGGAATATGGGATTGGTATTCGGATGTAATTGGAAAAATGGGATAGAGGAAGGAGGACGTAGGCCTTGAAAATTCTCATTCAGGGCACAAAAACATGTTTTTTTTTTAAATTTTTATTGGAGGAGTTCAGCAGACAAGCAGAAGGCCTACTAGCTGGAAAGCGATTACCATCGTCTATGGACATTTGCAACACAAAAGATGTTACAAATGCGCTGCTGCTCTCTCTTAAGGGAGACTGGAACCTGGTCACTAATGCTGGAACACAACTCAAAGTTCTTATGGCGACACACTCTAGACCAGGGCTGGTAGCTATCCAGTCGGGCAAATACCCTACCACCTGGTTGTGGGTTGTTTTGCCGCCTCTTACGACAGGCCACTCAACCGCAGGAAATTGTATTCTTTCTCCGTTCCTGCACGGATAAAATTTATGAAGTGATTAGCTCAAGGCTAGCCGTTTCACGCCGATATTCTGTGATCACACGGATCGAGCCGGCCCTAAGGGTTGTAATCAAGATAATGAGCCCAATATGGTTCTACCAGGTAACATCTTTAGGGATGTCTCGACTAGGTGGAGGAGCGAGATGGAATCAGTAACGACTAGTACACGTGTGAACTAGTACATTTGGCCTATACAAAATACATATGTACTGATACGACTCAAAATTTGAAAATCTAAGATGTCACGGTTTTTGTCACGCTACTACTATTCACGCCTCAAACCTTAGAGGAAGGGCGGAACGAGGGTTGTTCTACAACAGTAGAATAACGCCTCTACGGATATTCACATGACAAAGAGGGGGATAAAATGATATGTACGACTGCTAGTAAGATGAGGTGACCAAGGCCGATCACATCCGATTCTTAACGAACATTTCCGAACTACAAGTCTTGAACGGGACAAATGAGAGAATGACGGCCTCATCGCTTCAAGTGTACTGTCGAGGTACAAACCGTACAAATCTCCTCGCCTCATTTGAACTGGTACATTGTACTGTTTCAATACAAATGTCATGTTACTCTTTCAAACTTATTTTCAAATCATGTCCTACCCAATACTAGATGGAATGCTTCTCCGTCTCAAAGGAAGTTCTTTCAGCAAAGCTATTGTTATTCCCCGCAGGCCTAGACCGGGCTATTATTGTTGGAAATTTGTATATATTCTTTGTACGTGTCGGGAATCGTTTGCGACCTCAATTATCGCACAGCGCCATCTATTGGTTTGTAAGTGTTCCACTACACATCTATCTATTCTTACCTAATATTATAATGTTAAACCATCATCGCGTGTTTCGACTCAATTTTGGCGAATAATGACCATTAGTTAACGTGATTGGGAGTAGAAACTGGAGTTGAATAATGTATAGGATACCATTTTTGAACATAAATATCTATGTAGGTTGTTGTAATTAGGATAATTGATTGATTAAAGCGATGGCTTTTAGGTGTATTAAATATACAAATCTATTTTTTTATACCTGGAGTACAGCAGGCAGGCTAACGGCCAATCTGCTAGAAAGTAGTTTAATGCTGATGCTGTCAAGCGTAATAAGATCTATACATATAATAAAACTGTAGAGGTCGAATTTCTGTACAATGAAAAAAAATGCTAAATATCGAGTCAGGGGGATGTAAGAAGTGAAACAGAACAATTTTAGTTTTTTTTTCAAAGTTCTTGTTTCTCTGTTTGTTTGTACGGGCTAATCTCCGAAACGACTGGACCGATTTAAATGAAATTTTGTATGGTGGCAGCTTATATCCCTGGTCAACATATAGGATACTTTGATCCCGAAAAATTAAAGAGTTCCCATGGGATAGTTAAAAAAACTTTAATTATTTAAACAGCTTTGAAGGAATAATAATAATGTATAAGAATACTTGCATATATGTGACAAGAATTTGCACCACTGTTGGAAATAAAACTAAGAAAAATATGTATTTTTATTGTTGTTAATTAATTTATAAGTTTTAATTGCACTCTTTTGTTGTTTTTACCTCTGTTATTTAGTTATAAGAATTTTAATCTGATTTATATGCTAAACTGTTATACTTATTATAATAGAGAGTGAAACGCCAGGGACTACATCTATTTTACTTAGTCAAGTCTTGACTCGGGCCAAATGGGTTTAAAAGAACCCACTAAATACATATACAACCGAAATGCAGGTCTCTCGTTTAATCATTATATTAATATGTGAAGCAAAAACTTTGTACCCTTCTCACTAAAATTGCGCGGACGGAGAAGTATGAAATTTCGCACAGTTATAGTTTATATAGAGAAGGAGTGCAGAATGCTAATTTAAAAAAAAAAATCATGCATAAAAAATACATTAAATAAATAAAAAACATTACACACTCTACCATCTATTTGACACACACACGCATATATACTCTTTTGTTTATTGTTAAAGTCAAATTAACAGTGTAGCCTTGGCGAAATCTGTGATTATAGAAGTATGTATATATAGTCTTCGACAACAGAACCTTAATAATGTTCAAACTTATAACTTTAATTAATTATGGTCGAACTTCGACCACTGGGCGACCACTAGAGCAAAAAATTAAAGTTAATAAATGCTGACATGCGTCTGTCGGCCTTCGGCTGGAGAAAGCTTACCAGCTATAAGTTGCCCACAGGCGCATGTTTATTAATCCAATATAGATTGGAAGAGTCGGTCGGGAAGAATTCATAACTTACTACGTTTAAGTTTTTATGTACTACTTACTACATAAAAACTTCATTAGGTTTTATATTAATATACAAACCTTCAGTGAAAAATCATCTAACTGATGGTGAAAACCGCTTAAAATTCAGTTGTGTGGTTTAAGAGGAGTTAAGGATATACAGACGCGAAATGCGACTCTGTTTTCTGCACGGATTCCGTGGTTTTATACTATGTATATATACAACCTTTACAAGAGAACAAAACAGGTAACTAAGGTCTCTGATTATATTAGGGCAGACGCCACCGGGCTTGATTACCGGTGTTAATTTAGGACTGTTTATGCTGGAAAATAATATAGGTTTCGCAAAATATGAACCCAAAGTTTATGCGACCTTGCATAATTAATTTTACTTTATAATAAATAATAATAGCAGCCCATAAATGTCCCACTGCTGGGCTCGGGCCTCCCACTATAGGGGAACGGACAGTATACCCGCCACGCTTGTCCAAGGCGGCTTGGCAGGTTTGACACATCGGTTATCTCGATGTGCAGGTTGCATCACGATGTTTTCCTTCACCGTTATTAGCACGTGGTAATCGTAACAATATGCACATTAGGTCAGAAAACTGCCTAAGCGGTGCATGCGTTCCGGCCAGAATCGAACCCGCGCCCTTTGGGTCTGGGACGCGTGCGCTAGCCATTACGCTACCACGACTTATATTTTTTTTATTCAAAGTAAAATTAGAAATTGTACAAAAAATCATTAAAATTAAATAAATGAAAATTTCAAGGATTTATAGCCATAACTATATATCATACAGTCCACATAACTGGATGTTGCGAATGCCAGAAGGGCACGTGACCCTCCAAGTAAGCGTTTGCAGCGCGTAACCGCGGCTGCGCGCAATTAGTTAGCCCGTAAACATCGAGCCAATAAAACTAACCACATAAATGGTTCGCGAGAATTATATTTTATCTTCTATAATATTATTAAATTCTAAACATGCCGTGTCTGTACATTGATATTAAAAAACAACTGGAATTGACTATATAAACCATGGATTTTTATCCGTGCAGGAACGGAAAAAGAATACAATTTCCTGCGGCCGGGCGGCCTGTCGTAAGAGGCGACAAAAAAACCCACAGCCAGGTGGTAGGGCATTTGCCCGACTGGATGGCTACCACCCCTGGTCTAAAATATGTCGCTATAACAACCTTGAGTTGTGTTCCGGCATTAGTGACCAGGTTCCAGTCTCCCTTAAGAGAACAGCAGCGCATTTGTAGCACCTTTGGTGTTGCAAATGTCCATAGGTGATGGTAACCGCTTTCCATCAAGTGGGCCGTCTGCCTGTCGGCTGAACTCCTGCAATAAAAAAAAAATGGAGAACACGATGTATTTTTTTTAGATTTCTTGTCTGTTTGTTCGAGATTCAAGTAAAAACGTTTTACGTGAATGGGTACGTTTTATACCAGGAATCCCGCGGGACTTTTCCTGGGAGCGGTTTGACATTGTTCGAGTGCATAAAATTTAGCTTATTCCGACACAGTTTTCACAAAGTCGATAGCTTACGTTCTTATTTAAATGCTGTACTGTACTTTGTGCCTGGGGAATCCCGCGGGAATTTCAAGTCAGGCGTGGACGAAGTCGCGGGCATATCCTGGTTTCATTATAAGATCGTAAAAATCGCCAATCTCTTATTTATCAGCCGTGGTAATTTACACCTCCAGCAGTAAAGTTATTAGAAAGTGCCTTTTACAGTGAAACCATTTATATCGAATAATAATAATGTATGAAAACTCTATGTGATTTCGATAGATTTGAGCAAAATTTTGATTATACAAGTAATCCGTGACAAATGAATTGGATAAATCCCTTTTCAATTTCGAATCGCACGTCAACGAATGGGGATGATACTTACCAGATGCCTTCATGCGTGGAGTCCAACTAGGCTTAACACAGAGAGATGAACACGGAATCACAAAATACATTTGCAAATCACAGTTTTTCTAGTATTGTTTAAATAATTCATTGAAAGTTAAGATTTTGTATTAAGTTCGTTTCGATTGGTATTGGTTTTATTTGAGCACACGCACACGTTGCAATGGTTGACTGACTTACATCGATTCAACAGCCCAACGCCATCTAGCGTAGGCTTTCCTAAGAACCACTATTCGCAACAATGTAATCGAGGTGAAACAGGTGCGCATTTTAAATAAAAAGAAATTGATACAAATAATTTTTAATCTGTTTTAGCGATTTGGCTTCAACACTACTGATCTGAATCGGTCAATAGGCAAATGTCCCCTGCATTATTGACCGCATCATCGAATATCGAATTTAAAAAATACATCTCAAGATTTTTCTGTTTCAAGTTCCTTGTTGATAATGAGTATTAATCAATGATATTGTAACCGAAAATTAGTAAGCTTTAGCATGTAGCATAAGTTAAAAAAAAAGTGGTTGTGGACTGTTATGCGCCAGGACATTCGCCCCTATGTCAGAATAAAAGAGGTATTGCGGATTTATGGAAGCTGCATACATCCAGTTATCGCAGCTGACAACAGAGAACTAACGACTTGCTAATGCAATGCGTGGGCGTCTATATTAATAATTGCTCTATCTCGCTGACACATCACCTGCCCCGCTCACACAATATGCTATGTATTGTACTAGCTGTACGACATGCTAATATGTATACATAAGATTACCGTTTCCAAAATAAATAAGTTCACTTCAGTTCTCATCAGCACTCAATACTGTATACTGCTCTCTGTCATCTGAATTATCATTTAATCTACCTCTCGCTGCTACACGTTATTAGCAATAGTATATAGCTCATAAAAATAATAGATTGGGTTGATTTTCTTTCCAATTGTTATTTCTGTGAACTTAGCATAAAACTCGATTAAACTTAAACCTTATAAAGTAATTGACATAATACATGGTCAGAACCAAACACTATACAGTCCACATAATTGGACGCTGTAAGTGCCAGTCAGTTATGTGACCCTCCAAACTAGTCAATAACCGTGATTGTACGCAATTGGTTAGCCCCGTAAACATCGATGTAATAAACCTAAAAGTAAATTAATTGCGAGAATTATATACAATAAAAGTCATCAAGCTTAGCTAAGCTAGCCACTGTAATAAGTAACCGTACTCCTAGATACCGGAAACATCATAAATGTTGGATTATATTCATTTGAGGGTTATTTACTGGTGTTATTAATATCGTCAAACTGTATCGAAGAAATAAACTTTTCAATGCTGTTAGATTACGTCTAATTTATAGAATATGATTAAACTAAAAAAGTTATTGAAAAGTCATATAAACTAATAATTCTGAACACACTATGTCTCCACAAATTCCTAACAATAATGTTTTTAAGAGAAATATTTTTTTTTACAAAGAATATAAAATTAAATATATGTCAAAGAAGCAAGTGAGGTGTGTAAGAATGGGCCTAAATGGCGCTCTGTTGTTCGTGCCTACCCCGCAAGGGAACTGGCGTGAAGTTATGTATGTATGTATGTATGTATGAATATAAAATTATTATCTGGAGCTATGAGCTCTTCAAATGCAATTTTGTATTTGAGATATTCTTCAACAATGTGTTCAATGATATCCCTATTTTTTAGTTTTAAGTTTGATAAGAGGCGGGTTTAGTACATAACTAACTATGCCCGCGACTTCGTTAGCGTGGACTTTTTTTCGCGAAACTCTATAAGAAAAGTAAAACAAGTAGCCTACGTCACTCCTTATAACATCAGCTGTCTGCCAGTGAAAGTACCGTCAAAATCGGTCCAGCCGTATCAGAGACTGAGCATCCAGGCAGAGAGAGACAAAAAATTTTTTTTTTTTTGATATAAGTACCGTATATAGTTTCATATGCATTTAGTAAAAAGCTGTGATTTTGACATTACAAACAGACACTTCAATTTCATTTCTCACAATAAGGAAGACAAAACATTTTGTGATTCAAAATACAGCAGTAGATTATAATCCCTCTGTCTTGTGTTCGAATAGTGAACAAACTTATCGGTATTGTATTTGTATATTATATTCCTATTTGAAAACAATTTGCCTATAAAAAATGTATAGTATACCCGCCACGCTTCTCCAACACAGACCCATGTCTACGGTTTCATGACAACGTTTTTGTTCACCGTCAGCATATGGTAATTGTACATGTACTTTAGATTAGAAAAACTGCCTAAGTTGTGCATGCTTCTGGAAACGATTCAAAGCCACGTAACATGAAATGCTGAGACTCATGTCTCAAGCTCGCATTACACCACGCCTTACGCCACTGCACGTAAACATTTAATAAATGACGTACCATTTTTAAATTCAAGACTATGTTGACATCAAGATGCCACATCCATTCCTTCCTACGTCCGAAGTTATGATAGGCGAATCAACCCGGAAGCTGTTACCTGCAACAAGCATGAATTAAATACAATCAGCTAGACCACTGGCTACAGTTCTGCATACATCCATTACGCCTTCAGGCAATTCTAGATGCACTTGATGTTGATTTAATATCAGAAATATTTAGTAAGGAAATATCACGTTAGACATTTGCACGAATCATTTTACAGCTGGTTTCTTATAGACTAGCATGTGCTTACGAAACTTCGTACGCGTTGCCACGACTTCGACGTATTTGTTACCCTACTGTATTATTTGGTATACTGTCATAATTATTGACCGTTTCACGCAGATGTATGGGATGGGTTTAATGCGTCAATCATTTGTGATGCAATGTTGTTACTAGTTCTTGATGACGTCAAATATTGACAGATAACGTATATATAATTGTATATACGCTAATGTAGTTTTTTGTTAACGGCGTTATGTTTAACGCTATAAAGAAGACGTACTTGACCACACTCAATAACTATAACATTATCCCAGATGGAGCCCCAATATTAGTGAATTATAACGGCGATGCCAAAAAATCGGCAAGCAAGGCCCAATTTTTAGCTACATTCATACATTTAACGGGATAAAAAGTATCCCAAGTGTTGTCCCGGGATAAAATCTAGCTTTTGTCCAGTTTCATTTAAATTCGTGCAGTATATTTGACATGATACTCTAACAGATAGAAAGTCAAAAATTCTTATTTTCAAAATCTGCTGGTTCGAATTAGTCTCTGAATCGTTTTTTATTAAATTCATTGTACAAATATAACTCATTAACTTCTATATATTATAGATGTAGTTTTTTAAACGCACACACATCATAATGTTCATAAATTTAGCAAATTATAATATTAATTACACCAGCCGACCAAAAAAAACCTTCACCCTCAGAATTTTGAGGGTAATATGGACCAAAAGACCAAATCTGGAGTAATCTTGGTCCCTACACCCTCAAAATTTTGTAGGTGTATACACCCTCAAAATTTTGAAGGTGTATGGTCCCAACTGACCCCAGATTCGGATTCAGCACATCAAAATACATAAAAATTCATTCATTCACACATAGATTCATTTCGAAGAGTGTGCGCTTGAACTGTTCGACCTGACCTACACCATTCCATCTTCGGACCACAAGGCGCTCTGGTCTAAGCCATCGTTTCACAATGGAAACGCTACCAGTGCGAACTAAACGTTTCGCCTCCACGTTCCTTCTACGTACTACAGATTTGTGGAATGCACTGCCAGAGTCCGTGTTTCCCGAAAAGTACAATCCGGGTGTCTTCAAGTCTCGTGTGAATAGGTACTGCCTAGGTAAGCGTGCTCCATCTTCGACCGCATCATCAACGCAAACCTAAGTATTATAAAAAAAAAGAATAGATGGGTCTGATCAAAAGTACAGACAACTTTTTAGTGAGCTAGTGTTATCGGAACACAATTTTTTTTATATTTTTTATTGCAGGAGTTCAGCAGACAGGCAGACGGTCCCCTGATAGAAAGCGGTTACCATCGCCTATGGACATTTGCAACACCAAAGGTGCTACAAATGCGCTGCTGCTCTCTTAAGGGAGACTGGAACCTGGTCACTGATGTCAAAACACAACTCAAATTTGTTATGGCGACATACTTTAGACCAGGGGTGGTAGCCATCTAGCCGGGCAAATGCCCTACCACCTGGCTGTGGGTGGTTTTGTCGCCTCTTACGACAGGCCGCCCGGCCGCAGGAAATTGTATTCTTTCTCCGTTCCTGCATGGATACAATTTATTGTCTAAAGTGGATCGACGGATTTCCCACATTTATATTCTTGAGATGTAAGTTGTATGACGAAACACGACAGTCTCAAAACGTAGATTGTTAAAAATTACCGCGATTGGATACGATGGGCTCTTAACGCTAGATTTATGGCGTACATATTGTAGTATGTAGTTTCGAACAATACATTCAAAGACACTTAACTCACCACTCAGGTACTTTGCGTCAATCCCCTCTTTCTAGTTAGAAAGAGGGGAGATGCCCTCACATGCTCAAAGTCCATGACTCGTATAAACTACACTTGTTAGAGAGATTAAAAGTGCTTTTACCCCCTGGCAAGCAAATAATGAATGACGGAGGGAAGTTTGCCCTAAGGACGGTTGTGAGGCGACTTATTCACTTGGAGGTATGAATCTTGAGAAGTGTTCCAAGCTGAAGATTTACCAGTTAATTAAAATGGAAGAACTTTTAGATATAGTTACAATTTTAGTTTTCGTAAACGTATATTACAATAGAGTAGTTGATAATCAAGTCAAATGAGATACTCCTTGTTAACTTACAAATCGCCGAAGCCAAGTTATGACCTCATAACTTAAACGAGTCAAATGGCGTAATCATTGTTGCTTAAACATAATTTCTGGGTTTATCTGAACTTCTATAGTAAAGATATTAATTTTATACTTTTAGGAACTAGCTCAGTTTATTGAAATAAAACATAAATAACAATTTAATTTATATGAAAATATAAACAGGACCGTGTAGGAACGGAGAAAGAATACAATTTCTTGCGGCCGGGCGGCCTGTCGTAAGAGGCGACAAAACAACCCACAGCCAGGTGGTAGGGTATTTGGCTACCACCTCTGGTCTAGAGTATGCCGTCATAACAACCTTGAGTTGTGTTCCGGCATCGGTGACCAGGTTCCAGTCTCCCTTAAGAGAGCAGCAGCGCATTTGTAGCACCTTTGGCGTTGCAAATGTCCATAGGCGATGGTAACCGCTTGCCATCAAGTGGGCCGTCTGCCTGTCTGCAGAACTCCTGAAATAAAAAAAATATGATACCTTGCACTTTTAACATTGAATAGAGTGACAAAGTGCTCAGATCTTCCTACACAAATTAGAAAGTGATATAAACAGAACGACGATACTTTCGCCAAAACCCATGCTTCTTGCTTGGCTGTTCAGCTACAAATAAGTGCATAAATAATATGTACTATAGATAAAAAAATCTAACAAAAAAGAAACCGACTTCAAGAGGAACTAATAAGCAAAACTAAAATTTTCTACAAAACATAAACTAAACTAGCAGTGAAGTCCTCAACGAAGCAGCTTTTTCTCGAAATAACGGGTATATTTTGAATATTTTGCGATTCTACAATAAAATTAATCCACATTTCGCATAATATAAATAATATATATTCTGCATGTACTCATATATTTTTCTTTCTTTCGCCTGTATGCCTGGGAAACAAATATTTGGCCTAACTATTTTGTAGGTCTTGGCAGGCAGCGGCCTATAAGGCCTCTTCCACTGCCGGAGGCAAGCAAGCCCCTGGTGACTTCGTATCTCTTTAGCGTGGGGCGGTCTGTAACTCGCCCCACAGGAGCAGAGGAGAGCGCGCGTGAGAACGCCGTCGCACCACCATCTCGGCGGCATCAATGGTGGGTGGGAAGCTGGTACGCTCACAGTCCCGCTCCGCCTCTTCGTTGGCTAGCATGACACGTTCGCAGAAGGAGAGACGGCGTCCCGGTGATGCGTGTACTCATCTAGCGAACTTATTCTTGTCATTTCCGATGGGACCGGTGTGTACCACTGTTGGTTAATCGTGCGCCATCAATGTAAATATCCCTTGTTTATAAAATTCAAATATTTTGATACTACTTTAATCAATGAGGTTTAGTCCCAATTGATCCTGGTGCATTCTTCTTTCATAACTGTGCGTAAGTTCCTCATAGTAATTCACAGCCATTTATGTACGAGATAAGATGGTATGAGATTTCTAGATACAATTTGTGGTAAACTTCTAAATCACTTTCGCGGTTTTGTTGCGCACGATGGCGTTTTCATGAATTTAACCATCTCGATTATCGTGACAATATATAATACTTTATTATGCCGTAAAATTGTTATAGATAAGGGAGGTGAGCGATTTATTAATAGTAGATAATTATCGGTTCGGTTCCGAGGCATACCCATAAATATAAACGTGCATGTATGAAGAGGTTAATGAAAGTAGATGAAGCGAAAGTTGTTTGTCAGGATCGTCGCAAGTGGACATATATGGTCTCTGCCTACCCCCATGGAAAACAGGCGTGATGATATGTATGTATGTATGTAGATAATTATTTTGCCACTACCGGGCACGTGTCTTCCCATTTCGGGAGAAAGAGTCACGCTTTTAATAATAACTTGCGGGCCCGGCAGTCGTTATCCTTCCCTGAAAATATAAAAATATAAAACCCGATTACAGCGCCACCTTCCGGATCTAATTGTGAATCTAAACCATCTCGGGACACACTTAAACACGCACAAAAATTTCATTAAAATCCTAAAACCCGATTTCAGTGCCACCTAACGGATCCAATTGTGATGTTAAACCATCCCGGGACCTACTCAAATACGCACAAAAAATGACATCAAAATCCTAAAACCCGATTACAGCGCCACCTACTGGATACTACATACAATGGTGAATTTAAACAGCAATCTAGATGTGCCGGTTTCCTCACAATGTTTTTCTTCACTGCACTTAGACATTGTAACACTATACATATTAGATTTAAAAAAAAATGTGTATATGTGCAGTTCACACGCAGTAGAAGTGAAACTTCAGAGAATACACTCACAGACAAAATTCTTCTCTAATTTTCATTAATATATTTCCTTTAGCTTACATCCGTCAACATATTATAATTCAAAATAAAGTTCGTAAGTATCTCTGTCAATTTTTCACTTTTTAGTCTAAAAAATATTATCAGTTTTATTTCGGTCCAAATTGGACCTATGTGTAATCATCGATCTCATTGACTCTCTAATCTGTACTGCACAATGTAAAACTCGTATCTCATTGTTTTGCAGGCTTAGTCCTATAGATTTATGTGTTTAGTTTAGTGTCGCTTCTTCGTTTCATCGAGTTTCAAATCACGATTCTAAAGAAACTTCACTTCAAAAACAACACAAGCGATCCATGCTGATTCAGTCAAATTATTTAACATGTTTGATCTTATTTTTTTTTTATTGCAGGAGATCAGCAGACAAGCAGACGGCCCACGTGATGGAAAGCGGTTACCATCGCCTATGGATATTTGCAACACCAAAGTTGCTACAAATGCGCTGCTGCTCTCTTAAGGGAGACTGGAACCTGGTCACTAATGCCGGAACACAACTCAAGGTTGTTATGGCGACATACTTTAGACCAGGGGTGGCAGCCATCCAGTCGGGCAAATGCCCTACCACCTGGCAAATCGTAAATCCAAGGAATCTAGTGTATTACGTACAGTATAGTATCTTATAGGAACGGAACGCCGTCCGTCTATGGTCAATGGGGTCGGTCTACGGTAACTTGCTTTTTATTCCACTATATTTGCACAAAAATAAAGTTAATATCGAAGAATTGTATTGTATATTATAGTAATTTCTCTCAGTACCTACTAGGTCAATAAATACATGAATTTTGAAAGAAAGATATAGGCTTTATGAGGCTACAAACATATTTAATAAAATTGTGAACAAAACAAAGGTTGCTGGTTATCTTTTTCGGACGGGGTACCGTTAGTAAGATTTTGGAAAGCACATAATGATTTGTCTTTATGTCTTTTTGGCGGAGTCAATAAGTGATCAGTTAGCTCCCAAAATTGTAAAAATTGTGTCACCCTCTCTAATATCTAAACTATGAAATAGAAGATTTTAAGAAAAATCAAGGTGACAGAGTTTAAAACACATCCAACGAAAATTGGTCCATTCCATTCATTGTCCAATTATGTACAATACTATCCTTTAAGTAGTTTTTGAGATATGAAGTATATTCTATTACAGGCTTATATATTGTTTTTTAGCCAAATAATGAGAATAGGGCACGTTTCTCACCTGTAGGTAAAACTTTATTTTGCGCGGTTAAGCACTTCCAAATTTTTTATTCAAGTTTATGGCTTGGCAGCTAGGCCTTTAAGCCAGAACTTAGTTTACAATATAGTTTCTTCAAATTCTTTTAAATCTATGTGTAGCACAGCTAAACTGTAGGTAATCAGCTAGTGCCATTCAACGGAGTTCTCGTGACAACTCAAAAGGCCGCATTTGACTATACAGTTCACATTTCTCACAAAACACATAATTACTACCCAAAAACTATCAATATCCTAAAACTATTCTTCATTTTAGAGTAATTTTACACATTTTTAGAAAATAAAACTGCACAGCACAACATCTCCTTTCAGTTCCCACCAAAAACTCTCCCAAATTTTTTATTATTATCTACAAGCTTAGACGAACAAAATATGCAGACTGAGCTCTGAGCTCTCAAAGTGAAGCCGGCTAAAGGAAGCCGATTGCGCCGCAGTGCGTTACGAGAACTTAGTGTTTAATAATCGAATTACTAAGGATAAAGGTAGCTTCCACACAGACGCAACCCACGCTTATACTACATAAGCTTAGGTACACAAATTTAAAAAATGTGTGTGTGTGCAGTTCACACGCAGTAGAAGTGAAACTTCAGAGAATATACAGGTGAACATAATTATATCTACACTCTTAGAACTACCAAAACTTCCAAATCTACCAAAACTAACAAATATACCAAAACTACCCAAATTACCAAAACTACGAAAATAACCAAAATGACGAAAATGGAAAATCCTACTTTCTGGGATATATAGGTATAATATCAGCCCATAAATGTCCCACTGCTGGGCTCGGTCCTCCCACTTTAGGGGGAACGGACAGTATACCCGCCACGCTTGTCCAAGGCGGCTTGGCAGGTTTGACATATCGGTTATCTCGATGTGCAGGATGCATCACGATGTTTTCCTTCACCTTTGTTAGCACGTGGTATTTGTAACAGTATGCACATTAGTTCAGAAAACTGCCCAAGTGGTGCTCGCGTTCCGGCCGGAATCGAACTCGCCCCCTTTGAGTTTGAACGCGTGCGCTAGCCATTGCGCTAACACGACTTCTGAGATAACCTTTACATAAATCTATCCCAGTATCCGGGATGAAAAGTATCCCTTGTCCACCCTCGGTGTTAAAATTACATATATACCGACTTTTAGCCAAATCGGTCCAGTAGCTTTTCCGTGAAAGCGTAACAGACATACAAACGGAGTTGCTTTCGCATTTATAATATTAATAAGGATTCTATCTCATTTTCTCGCGGGCTTAGTCCTATAGATTTATTTGTTTATCTCTTTTTAGTGTCGCTTTTTCCTTTCATTTATTTTCAAATCACAACGATTCTAAAGAAGTTTCACTTTTTTTGACGGTTTTGCTCACGTAGACTCCGTCTATACTTTCATTCGTTTATGTCAATACACAAAAATAAAGCTTGTTAATTTTCAGTAGTAAGAACGTATGCTTTAACAGTTGTTTTATGGAAAACAAATAAATATAACGTACATACATACATACATACATAACTTCACGCTAGTTCCCTTGCGGGGTAGGCACGAACAACAGAGTGCCATTTAGGCTTATTCTTACACACCTCACTTGCCTCTTTGACATTCATAACTCTTGTCATGCAAGCTCGTCTGTTCTTAAGGCTCCTGACATCACCTTACCACCCATCACCAATATAACGTATTTAGGTAATTACTTTAGAACAACAAATGTATACCTTATCATTGGCAATAATTTGCGAAACTGGTTTGAACATTCAAAAGCGATATCTTACAATGACATCGGAAATAACTAAGCAAGTAGGTACACAAGTCGCACCGCGGGTATCATATTGCTTTTACGTTGTTACAGTTTGTTATGAGACATAAATTACTTTAAGTTAATAACAATATCTAAGTAACGTGACGCTAGTTTGAATGAACGGCATTATAAAAAAAAACTATCGCATGTTTAATAAAGAGAGTGTCGGGGTGAAGGTAAGGAAAGGAATGCTCCGGTGGTTCGGGCATGTGGAAATAATGCATGATGAAAGAATGACTAAACAGATATACAATGCAAAAGTGGATGGATGCAGAAGTTGTGGAAGACCACGACACACCTTCCATGATCAAATCTAAATTTAGTTATTATATATGAGTATGATAATAAGCAGTAATCTTCGACTAAAGACATTTTATTACTGAATATGTTTACAAGATCGTTGTATACTACAATAAACAAATCATCCAATGGAGAGAGAAATTTCAAGATAGATACGCCATTCTGCTATTAATTATTATCTCGTTTAAATCGCCGGACACTATCGTCTTAATTGTAGGTTTGCCTGATATCGGCATTCTATTAATTCCAATAACGTGCTCGTGGCACGCCACTCGTATCTTTATTAATACTTATTAGCGAAATCTCGCGAAATAAATTAAAAAAAAATTGATATTGTAGATTTAGAATAAGAATTTTTGACACTATCGCAATGCAAGATATTGAAATAGCAGAATTGGGCCCATGATACATACAATCTCATGAAATTAATAGCACTGGTGTAGAATGTAGATAATAAAAGTTAATTAAGAAGCGAACTATCGCAAATAAACCATCCAATCAAACTTCACAAACAGACTTATAACGAAAAGGGATATCAAATCCAGTTTGACCTTGACCCGGAAACATATACAAGGGCGTCAAGAACCAAAGCAATTTGGTCGGTAGTAAAACTTAATAACATGTAACAGAAAGCATGCATGCGTGGGCTGATTGGACCCAGTAACTGTTCAACCGTTTGACCATCAGTAAGCGTGTTAAGTGTTACTTCTATGTCCGTCTAAGTTAAAGGATTTTACATTTTCTTCTAATTCATCCAAATTCAATTCCACTTGACAACATTTTTTGAATTTCATACAAATAATTACACACACTTTTTTTGCACCGCTGATATAGAAAGAAGAGTGAATTTGGGGAATAGTGTGAATGGAGCGTTAGGTAAACTTCTAGGCGCTAAGAACCTCAGCCAGAAGGCCCAGCTTGCCATATACAACGCGGTACGTGGGTATGGAAGAAAGAGCATGAAAGTAGAGTAAACGCGGTCGAGATGCGAGCACTGCGCAAAATCTGCGGAGTGACGCTCGCGGACCGCGTTCGTAATACCGAAGTAAGAAAGAGAATTGGTCTGAAAGAGAGTGTCGGGGTGAAGGTAAGGAAAGGAATGCTCCGGTGGTTCGGGCATGTGGAAAGAATGCATGATGAAAGAATGACTAAACAGATATACAATGCAAAAGTGGATGGATGCAGAAGTCGTGGAAGGCCACGACACACCTTCCATGATCAAATTGATCGTGTACTAGCAGAAGGTGATGTCAGGGGCCTTAAGAACAGACGAGCGTGCATGACAAGAGTTATGAATATAAAAGAAGCAAGTGAGGTGTGTAAGAATAAGTCTAAATGGCGCTCTGTTGTTCGTGTCTACCCCGTAAGGGAACTGTCGTGAAGTTATGTATGTATGTACTTTTTTTGCAATAGTAAGATTTCTGTCTCTAGCCAGTATTTGATGAACTTGAAATATCAATGAATTGATCAATGAATGATTCAAGTTTTGGAATATTAGATAAATAGATAACTGTTTGTTGTAGTGTAGACCATTACAGATTTACAAACTACTTCTGTTCTATCCTGTAGTGGAGATCAAGTCTCCGCAAACATAGCGTAAGATGCTCGGTGAACTGACGACCTGCACATGGTCGCCGGCAGGGGCTGGATGAGGAAGATGAGAGACCGGGATATGTGGCGCAAACTTAGGGAGGTCCACGTCTAGCAGTAAACAGGTATTGGCTGAAGAGAAAACTATTTTCGGTTTCGGAGTTTCGGAAACCAAGAATCGTTTTAGTGCGCCGTAACAATTATACTTGTTTTACCTCAGTGGCAGTCGACCATATACTTACATTCACTCAATAAAACACGCATACATGTAGCAGAGAATAATAGGTCCAAAGATGGCTGATCAAGGAGTGTTTCTATACTATAGATGAATTTCTCAAAAAAAGTGCTGGTCGTTATTATCTATATGGGAAATCTCAATGATCTAGATATTTGTTATTTTTTCTTTTGATATAATTTGCTTATTTATTACCAAAGCTTAAATGACATTTTTCTAAATAAGAATATTTATGTAAATTTAATTTAAGTTTTAGTGTAATTTAAGTGTCAGGAGCCTTAAGAACAGACGAGCGTGCATGACAAGAGTTATGAATGTCAAAGAAGCAAGTGAGGTGTGTAAGAATGGGCCTAAATGGCGCTCTGTTGTTCGTGCCTACCCCGCAAGGGAACTGGCGTGAAGTTATGTATGTATGTATGTAATTTAAGTTTTTAGTTATTTTGTATACCACTATGTGGTAGAATGTACTGTGCATCTACACAATATAACACCTGTATAAACTACATGCTCTCAAATAAAAATAGTGATTGATTGAAAAGATATGTCAATAGTTTTGGAGCTAGTGGAGTGATAAAAAATAATTTATTTCTAATACCGCAAATTTGTATGGCTTTCTTCTTGTAATTCTAAGTTTATTACTAAATCTATACTATATAAATAAAAATGAATCGTAGAAATGTACATGCATACCTTAAGAACGACTTTAGTGGTATTGATGAAATTCTTTGTGTTTGTGTGTGTACCCGGATGGTATAGATTCGCAATTGGAACCGGTAGGTGGCACTAGAATCGTATCCTAGATTTTATGTTCAGGGCAGGACAACGTCTGCCGGGACCGCTAGTACTACATATATTATAATTAATAATAATGTCAATTTTGAGTATTAGTACACGTACAATTCGTACACGCCTCCTTAGAAATCTTAAACTTAATTTTTAATTCAAAATGTCCGTAACGCCATCTAGCGCAGGTGGAATTAACCATAAAAGCAACACATTAAAATTACGTTGTCACTGTTGTTGCAATGTATGACAAACGTGGCGCTAATAAAACGGGATAAGAGCGCCATCTTTTCAAATATATTCGTATATCCTTTGGGAACAGATTTTTCTGGATTATTTTGGTACCCTATGTCCTTTACTCCTACTCCTGCCATGCAATACGTGCAAAATTTCATGACTCTTTATTGCGTGAAAGCTTCACAAACAAACTTATATTCGCATTTAAAAAGTAATTAGGATAACAGATTAACGCTATAAAGTTCGTATCATCGACGATCCCATACTAACAGGTGGCTTAATACGGCTCAGCCTTCGGAGAGACTGCGTCCCTCTGCGTGTTCTACCACCTGTACAACGGGGAGCGTTCCGAGGAATTGTTTGATCTGGTGCCAACGGTTCACCTTTACAACTGCACCGCTCGCCGACGGGATGTTCACCCCCACTTTCTTGAGCTCCCACGCTCAACTACGCAACAGTTCTCTAGAACATTCATTCCATGTACAACAATGATCTGGATGGAACTTCCCACCACGGTTTTCCCTTTGCGCTACTACATGGATTTTTTTAAGAAGGACGTTATAAAATTTCTTAGAGATCGGCAACGTGTTGGCGACGGTAACCGCTTTCCACCAGGTGATCCGTCTGTGGTGCCTGATGTAAAAGAAAAGTTTTATAGAAGATGATGAAGGTTGAAATTAAACAGGCCTCTAGTACCCAACGCAAAAACCTTTCGCGTCACAGAGAAAGTTTAATCTGCAATCAGACTGTAGTCTATTCATAGGTAAAGTAACTGTTCAGTAAGTCAGGACGCTTCAAGCCAGTCTATTGCACCACATCATTACTTTGCAAGTTTTTGCGCACTGTGGTCACTACGGTATTTCAGTTATGCTCGTGACTCGGCTGATTGAAGCTTCTTTGCGTTTAGCGGTTATGGTGGACCCAACTTACTGTTATACATTATTATTGTCTGTTTACTTTGTTCTGTTGGGTATTCAGGTTTTTCCTGGATCTACTTTTACTTGTCCTTTACTTTATTCATACAGGAGCGGAGAAAGAATACAATTTCCTGCAGCGCTTGGCTAGCCTGTCGTAAGAGGCGACAAAACAACCACCACCCTTGTGAAATTATACAATATAAGAACCGTCTATGAATGGTAACGTATAGAAATACGACTATAGTCTCACAAGAAATATTGTCTATACTTATATATATTACTACGATATCCCCGCGACTTCATCCAAGCTTGATTTGAAATTCCCGCAGGATTCCGGGGATAAAAAATATTACACATTTTATTATTATACATAAAAATTGCTTTCGGTCGGTGAATAAATCACATTGGAATTCGCTTTTTTTATCTGGTAATTTTAAATCACTCCCAGAAAAATTCACGCAAAATCGCCAGGATATAAAGTCGCGCAGAGTTTAAATCTAAAAATGCTGTCGATCAGCGAAAACCGCATCAAAATCGTCCTAGTAGTTTCTACGTGAATCCCAAACAAACAGACAAGGAATCTAAAAAAAATGCATCGTGTTCTCCGTTCTCCATCGTTCATATAGTGTATTCCACTTGGTTTTTTTAATGTATAAACACAGTATTTTTAAGAATTTTAGAAGATTATAGATAGATTTTGTCTAAAACTATCTCTCTATTTATAGATATAGCAATCGACAAGTCTAGAAAAGCACGTACACCCCAGACCCACGCCTTAGCAACGACCTTTGACAAGTAATGACGGCAAAGACAAAGGGACACGTCCTTTTAATATGGGGAGTGGTGTGGCTGATAGCGGGCGTACAATGCCTATACTACACGTACAAAATAATACAGCTGCACCCTGCTAGCTAGTGCTTCGTTACCTCATGGGAAGGGCATACAAAATAATTTAAGACCATAAATGTATCACTTCAGGCCTGTGCTTTGCTACTTCAGGGGATAGGTCCCTATACTCGCCACGTTTTTTTATTTTTTATTGCAGGAGTTCAGCAGACAGGCAGACGGCCCACTTGTTGTCAAGCGGTTAGCATCGCCTATGGACATTTGCAAAACCAAAGGTGCTACAAATGCGCTGCTGCGTTCTTAAGGGAGACGGGAACCTGGTCACTAATGCCGGAACACAACACAAGGTTGTTATGGCGACATACTTTAGACCAGGGGTGGTAGCCATCCAGTCGGGCAAATGCCCTACCACCTGGCACCTGGTTGTTTTGTCGCCTCTTACGACAGGCCGCCCGGCCGCAGGAAATTGTATTCTTTCTCCGTTCCTGCACGGATAACCAACCAACTAGGTCGGTAATTGGGGGATTCTTCTAAGCAAATCATTGGCTACAATCAAGTTTTTAAAACTTGTGCTAGATTATCAATTGTTTGCTCCAAAGTCACTGATTATTGCTTATTATTATTATCAACAAGGTACTTGAATTTAAGAAATTCTTAAGAAGTTTTAGAATTTTTAAATAAACGCGGTTGCAGACAATGATGTGCTTGAGAGATTCAACCAATACCCACATTGATCACCATTTACAAGTTTTTTCAAGATATTTTCCTTCGCTGTATTTATGACTGAAAAAAGTAACAAATTCACAAACAACAAACTCACACTTAAAACTCTGATGTGTGATTTAGGAGGAGTTAGCGGTTATATAGACAGACAGATAAAAGCGGAAACAGACTTTGTTATATACTATATAACGTGTACAATAATGTAGTAACTAAACTTAATTTAAAAAACCAATTAAATACTAGAAATAAACTAAGTTATAAATAAGTATTAAAACTATAGTATAAACATAACTATATTATAAATAAATACCTAGCAAATATATAAGAAAAGAAAACAATATAAACTACAATCGGTCCAGCTCGACCAGACCGCTGTCGCTGGGCAATGTGCCTAGAAGGCTAGCAGCATTACCTTGCTAAACACATACATTAATCCATCACTGTAAAGGAGGTCACCTCAGATACTAAGAACAGTCTAGATTTTTATAATCGTGTTAAAAATAATTCAATTAAATCTAATTCTCATTTGTAAAGTACACAAATGTAGTAGGCCACGATTATATCAAATAAATTTTATACCTAGATCTCGATAAAAGAAATCCGCTGTCAGCCAGCAGTGGTACAACACCATAAGTCTCCTTATAATTCCCCCTTCAACTTTTCCCCTTCAAACAGATTCAAGGCGAAGGTATCTATGGTTAAAGCGGATAAGGTATTGTTTGAAGTACGATTCTTAGAAGGTTGTTTCAACAAATATTTTTTGGTCGAATGTTTTTATTTCATCTGCTAAGTCTTACCTTTTTTTACATAGTATAAAACAAAATCACTTTTTGCGTCTGTCTATCTGTCTCTATATCCGCTAACTCCTCCTAAACTACACTTCATCAGTTTTATATTTCTTTTTAAGGAAGGTTAATATATTGTTACGAGTCGCGAGACTCGAATTAAAATGCCGTTAGAATTACTATAGAGTTTATTAGAACTATACAAACACGTATAACACAGGTACAAATATAACCGAACACAACAAATCCAAACGTAATGCAAAAGGTCGTAATTCAATAAAACGCGCAAAGTCCGTCACTAAAAGATTCCCGATTGTAGTACACACGTCTTGCTTCGTTCGTGGTTATCGCTCGACTGCCTTGTCGCTCCATCGGGCGATTGCTTTATACTGTACAGATGCAATATGTCCGTCCGGTCGCGTGGACTGAATTTCCTAGAATCAGTTTGTACTTTAAATCCGACACACCTGGCTAATGAGTCGATCGCAACGGCCATAAACGAGTACAATAAAACAATGGACTGTTCTTTAGAATAATTATTAAACAAAATATAAAGAAGTCCAAATGCCGAAAGGTAATAAACTGTGTTTTTGCAGGTGTGAATTTGTTTTTGTCGGCGTTTAGGTTGTAACAGTATATATATATATATATACTAGCTTCGGACGGTGGCTTCGCTTGCGATATATAAAGACAATTAAGTTTTTATGTAAGTAAAATAGACCCACCTACCAGGGTTTGACCCGCAACGAAGCCGCGGGGAAACCTCTAGTTTTAACTATCATAAGAAGGCGAGGCTTCTGATTAATTACAGAATAGGGTAGTTGATTTGGCTATCAGAACTATTTATCATTTTATAAAACGCCCCAGCTTTTTAGATTTTATACAAGCGTTGCAAGTTATCACGTCATATCTTTAACGAGTTCAATTGCATATTTTTTATAGTTTTTAATAGTAGTAATTTTAAAAATAACACGACTGAAACACTTTTATTAATTTGCCTAATGCAAGTCAGGCTTCTTAACGCCGTCAAATCATCCGCGATGATACAGCTAGATACAACAGAGTTAAATCCTAACAAACGTTTCTACTGGCATTGTCAATAAAATTGTATGCACTCGTCTCTCACAATGCATCCCTTTAAAATCCCAGTAAGTGCCACTATGCAATACCCCACCTTTTGGTTTTCCCAGCCAGACGTACTCGAGCACGTCTCTGGGGGAATAGCTTACCTTATATAAGCCAGTTCTAAAACGTGAAATACTAGGTACCTAGATCGATCTATAATTTACTCTGTTTGTAATAGGAGGCTATGGGATAAGTTACATAAATAGAGAAATAAACATCGTAATTCTTAGTATAAGACTACTAAAAATAGTAACATGATTAAATATATTTTTAAATACATACATATATATATAACTACACGCCAGTTCCCTTGCGGGGTAGGCACGAACGACAGAGCGCCATTCAGGCTTATTCTTACACACCTCACTTGCTTCTTTGACATTCATAACTCTTGTCATGTACGCTCGTCTATTCTTAAGGCTCCTGACATCACCTTCTGCTAGTACACGATCAATTTGATCATGGAAGGTGTGTCGTGGCCTTCCACGACTTCTGCATCCATCCACTTTTGCGTTATATATCTGTTTAGTCATTCTTTCATCATGCATTCTTTCCACATGCCCGAACCACCGGAGCACTCCTTTCCTTACCTTCACCCCAACACTCTCTTTCAGACCAACTCTCTTTCTTACTTCGGTATTACGAACGCGGTCCGCGAGCGTCACTCCGCAGATATTTTTAAATAATTAAAATTAATACTTATTTCGTAGGAAAGTTTACGATAACGCTATAAATTACGTATTATGGATGTGGTCGCCATATCGTCCTATTTGTTTACATAGTAAATCCATGTAATGTAATGTAAATACATAGTCAGGTGGATGTCATGATCAAAAGACTGGTCTATACCTCGGGCAACGCATTAGCGTTGCCATTCAGCGAGGCAATGTGGCCAGTCTTTTGGGCACGTTTCCAACTGACAGGGGTCTGGCACTAGATTTTATAGTTTAATTTTAGTTTATATATATAGTTTATTTTTGTATTTAGTTGTATTTTTTAAAGTTAGTTTAGTATATTTTATAGTGTAGTTTAATTTAAACATACAAAAAAAAATACATATATACATAGAAACATACATATACACATCGACCAAATACAGAATAAACACATGTCTTGTTTTTATAATCACACTTTTACTGTCCAGGCTGTGTGTCTCTGGTATGAGATACTTATTGCTCAAAGACAGGCCAAATGCTTTGAAAATCAGGTTCAGAAGCATTACTTTTCTATTGTCTATAGTAATTCCTCATAGGTACTGTTATATATTTGTATGTATGTGTGTAGTATCATATGTATATATAAGTGTTTGTATATATACGTATTCCTCACTTTTACAACCGCATCGCTCGCCAGCGACGGGATATTCACCCCCATTTCCTTCAGCTCCCACGCTCAACTACGCAACGGTTCTTTAGAACAATTATTCCGCGTACAACAATTATCTGGAGGGAACTTCCCGCCCCGATTTTCCCTTTGCGCTATGACATGGGGTTCTTTATAGTGAATAGTGTGATACGAAAATGCGTAAACACACACACGCACCCATACTCACACACACACACACACTCACACACATATACACAAACAAACGTCCGCACGCTGTGGGTATAAACATCGGCTTTGGTCTTCAAAATACAGGCTTCGCCTAGTTTGAGACCAGTAGGTAATATAAATAATGTAAATTTGACTTTCTGACAATAAAGATTTTTTTTTTAAGAAGGGCGTTGTAAAATTCTTAGAGGTCGACAACGCGTTGGCGACAACCCTAGTGTTGCAAACGTCCATAGACGGCGGTAAAAGGTAAAGTGGGTCGTCTGCCTGTTTGCCTGCTTTAGACTATAAATTAAAAAAACATATGTGTATATACATATGAATATATAGGTATTTATATTGTTTTGTACTTATATGTACTGAGTATACTTATCATTATGTATAGACTGCACCACCATCAGTTTTAACTGTCTCTTAATCCCTGCCAAGAGTTTCCTGGACATATTTCTTTTTAGCGATAAGGCCGCCCGTTGCAGGTACCTACCATCTTTATTTCTCTCCTTCTGTTTATCTTTGCTTTGCTGTACAATAAAGAGCTATCTATCTTTTTTTTATTGCAAGAGTTCAGCAGACAGGTAGACGGCCCACCTAATGGTGAGCGGTTACCATCGCCTATGGATATTTGCAACACCAAATGCGTTACAAATACTCTGTTGCTCTCTTGAGGGAGTCTGAAACCTGGCCACTAATTCCGGAACACAATTCAAAGTTGTTATGGCGGCATACTCTAGACCGAGGGTGGTAGCCATCCAAACAGGCAGATACCCTACCATCTGGTCGTGGGTTTTTTTGTCGCCTCTTACGACAGGCCGCCAGGCCGCAGAAAATTGTATTCTTTCTCCGTTGCTGCACGGATAGGTGAACATAGTCGAAGCTTGCAAAAAATAGAGAAGAATGGAAATAATTAGAGAAGGCCTATGTCGAAGGACAAGCTGGTGACTGCGAGTGATTTATGAGTTACTAGGGTTTTCGAATTCTAGTACATAACCCTTATTTATGTAGCCAGCAAGTTTTCTTCCACACACGTTACATTGCATTAAATTTTTATCTAGGCGCGCTTCGGCGACACGGTTGTAAAATATTATTTTATCTACTTTCATATAAAGTTAATTAGGTTTTTATATATTTAAACCTTCATTCAAAAATATCTAACTGATAGTGAAAACTTCTCGATAATCCGTTGCGTTGTTTTTAGAAGGAGTTAGTGGATATACAGACAGACGCGGAAAACAACTTAGTTTTATAGTATGTAAATAAGACAAATTGGTAAAAAAATATTATCAGCAATAAAGGCTTTATTATTATTTAAACTAGAGTTTACCCCGCGGCTGCGCCGCGGGTTAACCTCTAGTTCCTGCTTCTTGTTTAAAGAGCAGGCGTTAATACAGGTTACAATGTACACCATTTTTATGTTAGTGCCATATGCCCCCGAAAAATTCACTTCATTTTATATCGCAAACTCGATGCTTGATATATTCTCATGCCGATCTCTTGGCATGAGTATATATGTCCATTTTCGGCATTAAAACTACATTTAAACAAAATTACAATAAAAACGATCCAGTATTCCCAGTGTTTTCCGAAAACTTAACAGAAAGACATATCGAGTTACTATCGCATTTTTATAGACGATGCATTTTTATATCTATGAACTTGAGAAATGATTGGTCTCATCCAAACTTTCATCCTCTATTACAAACAGTCCTAGTTTTATTTATCTATCCCCCGTCAATGAAAACTACAAAAATGACAAAAGGGACAACATCAGCAAAAAGGACAAAAAGAGCAACATGGACAAAAAGGACAAAAAAGAGTCGAAGAGCAAAAGGGCAAAAGGGCAAAAGGGCAAAAGGGCAAAAGGGCAAAAGGGCAAAAGGGCAAAAGGGCAAAAGGGCAAAAGGGCAAAAGGGCAAAAGGGCAAAAGGGCAAAAGGGCAAAAGGGCAAAAGGGCAAAAGGGCAAAAGGGCAAAAGGGCAAAAGGGCAAAAGGGCAAAAGGGCAAAAGGGCAAAAGGGCAAAAGGGCAAAAGGGCAAAAGAGCAAAAGGGCAAAAGGGCAAAAGGGAAAAAGGGTAAAAGGGCAAAACGGCAAAAGGGCAAAAGGGCAAAAGGGCAAAAAGGCAAAAGAGCAAAAGGGCAAAATGGCAAAAGGACAAAATTGAGTCGAAGAGCAAAAGAGCAAAAGGGCAAAAGGGCAAACGGGCCCAAGGGCAAAAGGGCAAAAGGGCAAAAGGGCAAAAGGGCAAAAGGGCAAAAGGGCAAAAGGGCAAAAGGGCAAAAGGGCAAAAGGGCAAAAGAGCAAAAGGGCAAAAGAGCAAAAGGGTAAAAGTCAAAAGGGCAAAAGGGCAAACGGGCCCAAGGGCAAAAGGGCAAAAGGGCAAAAGGGCAAAAGGGCAAAGGGGCAAAGGGGCAAAAGGGCAAAAGGGCAAAAGGTCAAAAGGGCAAAAGGGCAAAATAACCAAAATTATGAAAATGGCAAATCACAAAACCAACCAAAGCCTGTCCTACTTTTGGGATAATCTTTACATAAATCTATCCCAAAATCTATCCCATTATCCGGGATGAAAAATATCCCATGTCCACCCTCGGTATTCAAATTACATATGTACCGAGTATCAGCCAAATCGGTCCAAAAGTCTTTCCGTAAAAGGATAACAAACAGAGAGACAAATATACTTTTATCCCGGAAACTATCCCATTTTCTGGGATAAAAAGTATCCTATGTTCATTCTCGGCATCGAAAATATATATATACTGAGTTTCAGCCAAATCGGTCCAGTAGTTTATACGTGAAAACGGAACAGACAGACAGACAGACAGACAGACAGACAGACAGACAGACAGACAGAGTTACTTTCGCATTTATAATATTAATAGGGATTTAGTAAAATATTCATATGATTGAGAAGCAATTTAAGAGCTTTGGAAACTGAAGCAAAATCCACATGATTTCCTAACTCACAACGCTGTAAAGTTGAAAATCAGTCCCAAAATGTTAATTGAATATAGTCCACTTTAACGATGTTTGAATTTGCTGTTAAAGTTTGAATTAGGAGACCCGCAATCAGGGTCTGCTAATCAAACAACGTTTGAGACGAAAACTCACGAAATTCAAGGGGCCATCATTATAACTTTCATTTAAATTTTTGTATGTATATCATGACGGTCATTCTTAATTAGTTTATGGTAAAAGTATTGTCAAATCAATCAAAATTAATATCACATTCTTATACAATTTATTGTATATTCTTTATTGTATACAGAATAGTTATATATAAGTTGTAAAACTACAAAAGATTCCGACGAATTGAGAACCTCCTCCTTTTTTTGAAGTCGGTTAAAAATAGTGGTCATATACAAAGGCGAGTTTAAAGGTGCAGCGAGAGAGGGAAAACAAGAGGAAAGTTTGTGTACAATAAAGCTTACATGCATAAGTAGGTAATAAGTAGGTAGTAAATACAATTTATACTTATCTGAAAATAAATATTTACATAATAAAATACATACATATACATTCAAAAGAACATGCGTTTAAATGCCTTGCTATCTTACTTTTAAAATTTCATGACAGAAATAATTAATATTGCTTAAGTTCCGATGTCCAGTTTCCCCTCTTTCTATCCCATTTCGTCTATTTCTATTTCTCTCGTCTGACCCCTCTAATCCGGCCCTCCTATCCCGTCTCATATGAAACTAACGCTTTGTCCACCTTGTCCACCATGGCGTTAGATTTAGTCCGGGTGTTGCAAACGTCATAGGTATTAGTGCCCACTTTTCATTACGTGGGCTGTCTGCCTGCCTATTTGTCAGCTTCGCAAGAAAATAACACCATAATAATCAATAAGCTGCTTGCTTCCTTAGAATTATGACGTCATAACGCCGTACAAATTCAAGTGGTTCTGGCATGATATATATATATATATATATATATATATATATATATATATATATATATTAGGAAGGCTGAATTTTATATATGTTATATGCAATATTTAAAAATATTTTCCAATGCGCCAGACATCTGACGGGCCAAACATCCTCCCAGACTCGTTAAGAGTTCCGCTGTGCGAGGAAGTGCGAGAGCATTATTCAAGCCAATTCAATATTACTTATATTTAAATTTTATATATAGTTTATATACAAACTGTGCCCGCGACGTCGTCCGCGTGGAATTTGTTTTCAAAACTCCCCGATTTTGAAACATTCTTAATTGGTTCTCCGCTGTTACTGGTCTTAGCGTGATGATATATAGCCTATAGCCTTTCTCTATAAATGGGCTATCTAACACTAAAAGAATTTTTTAAATTAGACCAGTGGTTTCTGAGATTAGCGCGTTCAATCAAACAAACAAACTCTTCAATTTTATATATTAGTATAAGATTCACGCATCAAAGTGCATCTCACTTATACGCTTGAATAATGCTCTAATGCTCTCGCGCTTCCTCACACAGCGAAACTCTTAACGAGTCTGGGAAGATGTTTGGCCCGTCAGATTTGTCTGTCTCATTGGAAAATATTATACCTGATAATATATATAAAAGTGTCAAAAGTTATGGGCCACAGGAAGTGTCTGGCAACGTATATCTTCGTTTATAACAATATCATATATGTTATACGTAAAAACTAGCCTTGCTACTTTGACGTAAGTTAGCATGGTTGTCTGCCACCTTTGATAGCTACTACCTGAAAAACGGCGCCGCTTTCAGCGTAGCGAGTATCCATTCCTTTCTAAGTTTATGTTAAACTACCGATACTGAAAATGTCATCTTTCTAAAATCACGTAAGTCTAGGGTGACTGGGATCTCAATCTATATAGACAGACAAACATACGCGGAAAGCGACTTTGTTTTATACTATGCAAAGAAGATACAAAGAAGAAATGTAACTTTAACTAATTCTATTGTAACGGTCTTATTCATATTGAGTTAAGAGTAAGTTTGTAGGGTTCTCTAAGAATTTTGAACTGAAGCTAAATATCGTCGTCATCTATGGGGAAAGTGCCCAGAAGGCCGGATAAGTACCTCACTGATGTCTCGTTCTTATATCTTACCAACCGTGCATTTGCCTTATTATCGGTTACAATTGAATGGTGGTAAGGTAATATCAAAATTCAACAGATGGTAAGACAATTGAATGAATAGTAAAGCTGTAGGAACCGGTCATCGCCTTACTGACCCGTTATCTAAAATAATTTGTGATAGTTGTCTGTGCATAATTAATGGTCAATTTTTTAACTCTGAGTACGGTAGGTTCCCAATAGCATATCATTGTTGACCACTATTAGTGATAAAAAGTCGTGGTTAAAAATATTCTTATAAATATGTTTACAAAATTAAATTCAGGTCACATTGTTATGTGATAATATAATAATATTCTCATTTCCCGAACCACATTTTCTGGTGATTTCAGATAATATGTTGATTGTTTTTAGGGTTCTGGAGCAATTTTGTTTATTTCAAATTTAAATAATTAAATTGTGAAACATAGTGTGGCGAGTGATGGTGGAACAAACTAGTTGGTTTAAGAACTTATATAAGGTAGAAAATTCTGGAAAGAAAAGATAAGAACAGATACATGTTAGGAAGGGATAGACGATAAACGAAAATTCTAGAATAGAAAGTTCGGGAAGGAAAAGACAGAGATAGATAGATGTATAAAAAGGGATAGATAGCAAATAAAAGAATAACGAAAAGAAGATCGAAATTATGGGTTCCAGAAAATTCTTCCGGGTATATAAGCAGCGTAAGGCGCGCCTACCGGGCAGTTTAGAGTTTGAGTTCAATACAAGACAGCGAAGTGACAAGTGCGATACGGAAGAGTTGGAAGAGAAGTTTAATAGAAGACAGTGACGAGTTAAGTGGTGAATTTAGTGACAAGTTTAGTGGACAGTTAAGTGAAGGAGGAGTGTAGCGTAGTTCAAGAGACAAACCAGAAGCGAGCTACACGCGATAATATCGGAGGTGAGCACTGCAGTAGCAGGAGGTGGTCTACGCAATATCGGCGACGGTATTGTGAGACACCTTATCGTCGGAACAGTGCATCGTTAGTCGTACGTATAGGGGCAACCCTGCGAAGAGGTATTATGTGCGGCTGTGTAAGTTAATAAAGGCGTTACTTAAAAGAACTGGTGTTTCCTTCCAATCCCAAGTGCGTACTCCCGCTCGCACGTAACAATATGTACGTATAATAATAAACATTCTTATACATTACAAGTTTTATACATACTATACGTTAAGAACGCATTAAAATTTTATATTATTTTATATATATTTATTATACACATAGCACATTTTGAAAAGTCGGGAGCCTTAAGAACAGACGAGCGTGCATGACAAGAGTTATGAATGTCAAAGAAGCAAGTGAGCTGTGTAAGAATAAGCCTAAATACCGCTCTGTTGTTCGTGCCTACCCCGCAAAAGAACTGGCGTGAAGTTATGTATGTATGTACATTTTGAGAATTTGTACTCCACATTTTCAGACAGCTCAGATTATCACTGTGTTGGATTATATCCGACACGACGCTGATTTTCAGTGCAAGACCCAATTTAAAACGCCTTGGCTAACACAATACATAGAAAGCGGTTACTATTGCCTATAGACATTTACAACACCTAAGGTGGTACACTGCGCTGCCGCTCTCTCAAGGGTCACAAGAAATACTTATATGAACATTTGTTTAAAAAATCGAGACATAAATAGAGTCTGTATTTGCTCTTCAAAAACGGCCAAGATTCGCAAAAGTATCTACTGTATGCCTATCTTATTGTTACGACCGAAATGCCGACAAAGGCAAATTCACACCTGCAGCCCTGTAGAAACACATTTTATTACCTTTTCGTTTTCGGCATTTGGACTTCTTTTGTTTACTTTGTGTTTAAAATTTGCGATTAGAAAAACCGCCCACTGTGTATTAATCTTTTATGGCAGTCTTTAGCAGGTGTGATTCTAGGAAATTCGGTCACGCAGCCAAGCAGACATATTGGATCCGTGCAGCATAAAGCAATGCCTCGATTGATGGACGAGACAGTCGAGCGATAACCACAAGCGGAGCAAGACTTGTGTACATTCGGTAATCTATTTACTTGCATTACGTTTGGACTGGATTTTGTTCAGTTATATTTGTACCTGTGTTATACGTATTTGTATAGTTCTAATAAACTCTATAATAATTCCAACGCCATTTTAATTCGAGTCCTGCAACTCGTAACAATATTTAATAAACTGCCAGAAATGTTACGAGTTCAGCCTATAAATTTGTTTAAAAAGTCTCTTATGAAAATTTTATTGAACAAAGTTAATTGTACTATAAATGAATATGAGAATGACAAAGACAAGTAAATAAACATTTTAATGCAATTTTATATCATACATATATTTTTTTTTAATGTAAATTTAGTTTTTATATTTCTGACATGTATTCGGACATTGCACGCCTAATAAGGCAAAAAAGGAAATTGATTTTTTAACTAGTTTTTCAGATATGGGACATTTTTACTCATTGAATGCTTCTTTCTGGTTTCAGCTACAAAACCAGAAAGAAACATTCAATCAGAAAAAGAAAGAAAGAAAATTGTGGACGGATAACAGTTCTACGGAACCTTTCATAGTACGAGGAACGTCACGCTCTTGCTAAATTTATTCACTATATAACAGGGAGCTAGCTAGCAACATAACAGTGTTAGTGCCTAGAATATCTGGTAAGTGTTTTTTAATTACTTTGTTGCAATCGTGTTGGGGGTAGGATATACAATAAACTACCTGGTAAGATAAAGGAGTCACTATCCGTCGGCCCATTTAAAGCACGGCTCAGGAAATGGTTAGTCGGGCACACCTTTTATAGTCATGAGGAGTTTATGTCCTGTACGATACGACCTAATTTTAATTTTATTTGTGATATAATAGAAGAAAATTTGTAAAATTAATGTAATTTCTTTTTTGCATTCATCGTTACATAGTAGAAATCAAAAATCAGAAATCATTTATTCATAACAAAGTTACACGTCAATTTCTACATCAGTTCACAGGTCATAAATAAAATTAAAATTATATCATATTATGGGATATAAACTCGTCATGATTATAGAAGGTGTGCTCGACTAACCATTTCCTGAGCCGTGTTTTAAATAAGCCGACGGATGGTGACTCCGTTATCCTACTCGGTAGTTTATTGTATATTAGTGGTCCCATGACATGCGTCAATCTCCCCGATTTCTCTAGTTTGTGTTTTATATTACTCATGTCATTCCCAAGCCGAGTAAAGTGCGCATGCACGACACTATGCTTAGCATAGGTATGAACGTTAAGTCGCACATACACCGCTACTTGATAAATTAGTATAATCGGTAGGGTGAGTATATCCAGTTTTTTAAAAAGCGGTCTTTCTGACTCGCATCTACGCACCCGCACTATTGCGCGTAGTACAAAACAAACTCGCTTTTCGTGTTTGTCTGTCTGTCTGTATATCCGCTAACTTCTCCTGAACCATGCAATTTCAATGTTATTGTGAATAAACAAATGTCTTATAAAATTCTCAAGTCTTTGTCCATCTATTTGTCTACATACGTTTCACTTGTTTTTTTCTGAAATAACTAGTTCTATATATGTGGAATTAGACACGAATATGTATGTGACAACACAAATAACAAAGTTATTTAAGTTATAAGTTGTGAGATACTACTCCCTATAAAGTCAATAAAGTTTTTAAATAAATAAATAAATGTTACATTTCGATATATTTTAAAGTTTCGTCGATATGAATTTAAAATCCCACGCGAAAGAAGTGGCAACTGGCAAGCAGCGATAGTATGATTATATAATAGGTATACCTTAGTACCTTTGTATTTCTATATCTAAATAGACGTTAAAACATTTTCTATTTTTAACCGATTTCCAAAAGGAGTAAGTTCTTGTCCATCCAAAGGTTGCCTGGAAGAGATTGCTTTAAGTAATAAGGCCGCACATTATACTGCCTTATATAAGACAATAAAGTGTACTACTTTTCTTATGTTGGTGTACAATAAAGAGTATTGTTGTTGCTGTTCTCAATTCATCTGTATGTTTTTGTAGGAATCAACAGTAAAGAATTATCAAAATGCCATCTACCCCAAGCGCTTGGAAAATTGCAAGGCCCCCAAATTACTATGTTAACAATGACTTAGAAAACCCATATTCTGAATGTCCATTCCTTGGCGAATACAATTTGATAAAAATACCTCAAACTGGGCTTGTGGAACATGTGGATTATTGGGGCGAGGGTCGCATTGACGAGGATGGAAAAATCAGCGGTTTCAAAGATTGCTACAATGTTAACCACACATACCAACTTGTTAGTAACGGTGACACGGAAATCAGAGATCGTAAAATTCCAAACAGGATTCCTGTTATTAACTACACAGATTGTAGAACTAATAGTTATATCAAAGATGATTCTGTAAAGATCGTGACATTAATGGGTGCTCCAATCAATACAAGCTGCGCTACTGATATTGGCCGTATTATAAACAAGAAAGACGGATTAGTAGTTATCTATTCATTTAATGCTAACTCACAAGACGTCAAGAATCTGGAAACAGAACTGTATCCAAGGGGACTGGTATATTGTCATGGATATGAATTACCTAGTAGGCTTCAAGGCTTGACCCTTTTTGATAGTCATCGAGCTTATTTGAATTTAACCGCTTTCAATGATGAACTTTATTACAACATCACCAGCGCCAAATACGATGATGCTATCAAAATATGTCAAGAATTAAGTAAAGCTAACTATCAAAACGTCATTGTTGCTGTTGTGGATAGATTACTCCAAGGTGATAATGCAAAAACAATGACATTTGCATATAAGCTTTGGGTTGGTGGATCTCAAGATATAGTTACTAAATGTTTCCCATCAGAATTCGACATTATTTTAAGATCAGAAAACGTGAAAATTATTAGTCATTATTATGATCAAGCTTTAAAGCTCGATGCTAACGTAGATATGTATAATGATCGACTAGGCTGGGGTGACAGTAAAGATAAAACAAGCCACAGAGTGAGCTGGAAGTTTCTTCCCCTGGAAGATGATAATCGTGTCGCATTTAAGATCCAAAATAATGAGCATACAATGTTCTTAAAATTAGACGTGAATTATGATTCATACGGTGACAGAAAATGTTGGGGATCGAACAATTCTAATGAGCAAAGACACAAGTGGTTTTTGGAACCTCAGAGATTCAATAACAAAATTGTGTTCTTTATTGTAAATCGTGAGTACCAGCAGGGATTAAAGCTGGATGCGCACGTGGACATTTATGGAGATCGTTTGCTTTGGGGCAACAACACCAACAACAACATCACTGGGAATCCAAATTATTTCAGCTGGTTAATCCAACCTTGGTAAATTTAATTAACAAGCGAAATGGATTGAACATTTATTATTGTTATGCATTGCTTGCTTTATAATACATGTATTATGTAGTATTCTAATAGTAGTTGTTGTATTTTCTTTCTTGTCTATATTGTTTTATCTTTGTCCGAAGTCAATTTAATGACCCTAGCGAAAGATTCAACCAGAGTCCCGATGAGCTAGGACTAACTCGAACTTCATTTTCTTTACATATAAGTATATTTTATATCGTATATTATTCTAAATAAATATATTTTCTTTATAAATATAATAATTATATTACAAATTGAAATATAAAAGTCTTTTCATTTGACACCCTATCAAATATTATGACATCAGACGTACGTATGTCGTATTTTTATGTTTACTATCGATTCTTACACTTTTCTAAGGGTTACAATTTGGAAAAAACTGCATTCAAGTACTTCAATGTTCTACCAATATTAAGGCAAAGTAATAGGTAGTAACTAACACCTAGAAACCAGGAATTATTCAATAAGTTTGACTTTTTTTATTGTATGACTTCATCAGACAGGCACACGGCGCACCTGATGGAAAGCGGTTATAATCGCCTGTGGACATTTGCAACATCAAATGTGCTACAAATACGGTGCTCTCTGTTAAGAGAGATTATTGTGTTAACAATTAAAATATTAATTGTGTTAACAATTCTAGGTTGTTATGGCGATATACTCTAGACCAGGGATAGTTAATAGCCGTCCAGACGGGTAAATACCCTCCCACCTGGCTGTGGGTTGTTTCGTCGCCTCTTACGACAGGCCGCCCGGCCGCAGGAAATTGTATTCTTTCTCCGTTCCTGCACGCGTAAATCACTTTACTTTTTTATATTCAAAATGGGAATATGTGAATATTTATGTAAGATAATGTTATTATTAGAAGTATTTAACACTGTTTGAAAACTACTTACATGAAGGTAAATAGGTTGTTTGGGTTGATTCTGTTTTGATGGAGGCTGGAACTGAAAATCGGCGCTATGTTAGCCTCATCGCAGTGAATTTTATGTACGTACATTTCTTAAACTGTATTTATTTATTAGTAAAAGTCCTTGTACGTTGTGTGAGAATTTATTTGCATCAATAAATATTGGGCTTTCTTTCTTCTTTCTGTCTTTATGCCAACATAATTGAATTGTCTGTCTGCGATTTCAAAATAAGTACCAAAATTAAAAAGCAAACTTATATTCATACGATGACTGGGTGAAGTGATCTTATTAGAGCTTTTGTCTGTCAGTCTGTACATATGTCTCAATTAAGGTTTGAAAAAGCTTAAAAGATATCAGTGATAATGTGAGAGATTAAAACAGCAATTTTATCTTAAATTTATGTGTGAATAGAGTGACATTATCCTATATTATAAGCGAGAAATTTTGTGCGTATAATGTTTTTTTTAAAGTCCGGGCCTTTTTTATGGCCTGAGGCCTGCAGAGGCATACAATTTATAATAATAATCATCGGCAGACAAACACAAATATTGTATATCCCCAAATTAAGCAAGTTACGCTTGTGTTATGGGTAATATACAACGGACTACTCTGGGGTTGATCCCAGACACCCAGACCATAGTAAATAACGGAGAAAATACGTTTCCAAAATTTACCATGCCAGGAGCCTCTGCGTTGCAGTGAGGTAGGCCGGCAAAGGCTTAGTCCACTCAACCACAGAGCGATTGTTTCGCTTTTTAATACAAAAAAATGATTTAGTTAAAACTATACAAATGTTAAGTAATATAGCTAATGTAACAGAACAATCGTGAATACGAAGAGTCTTAGGAGCGTAATGGCTAGCGTACGCGTCCAAGAGGGTGTGGGTTCGATCCTGGCAGGAACGCGTGCACGACTTAGGCAGTTTTCAGACCTAATGTGCATATTGTTAAAATTACTACGTGTTAACAACGGCGAAGGAAATCATCGTGATGCAATTTGCACGTCGAGATAACCGATGCGTCAAACCTGCCAAGCCGCCTTGGACAAGCGTGGCGGGTATACTGTCCGTTCCCCCCCTATAATGGGAGACTCGAGCCCAACAGTGGGACATTTAAGGGCTGTTATTATATAACAGAATAATCTACAGACAGGTAATTTATGAACTTATTATTTAAATTGGCCAAAATAAGGTTGGGGAAAAGAAATTCATTATTTTTAGGTGAACTTCTAGACCTTATTTAACATGTTTAAGAATGTCCGATTTGGGTCAAGTATACACTGTTTTGTTCCATTATGTTTTGGCATTTTAATGGTACTGTCATAATGCCTCTTTCATAGAAGTCTTGGTCCCTATTGGCGAAAAACTCTAGTAATCGATTTTCACAATCTTTCAATACAAAGAGAATTTATAATGACGAGTGTCAGTCGCACGAGAACGAGTAAATTGTAAATAATATTGTATTATACATTATTATATTAGACGAATCAGCCAAATTGAATCAATTTTGTTGAAAGGCAGAGAACTGATAGGACATGATGGTATTCAATTATATTAAATGATTCAACTTTATGTTCTTTATGTTATGTTTGACGGCCTCTGTGGTTGAGCGGGCTAAGCCTTTGCCGGCCTACCTCACTGCAACGCAGAGGCTCCGGGTTCGATTCCTGGTATAGTAAATTTCAGAAACGTATTTTCTCCGTTATTTACTATGGTCTGGGTATCTGGGATCGGCCCTAGAGTAATACGTTGTATATTGCCCATAACACAAGCGTAACTTGCTTAATTTGGGGATATACAATATGTGTGTTTGTCTGTCGATTATTATATTATATTATGTTCGTATGACAGAGATGTCTTATATTCGTTTAATTGATTACATTTATGGCGACCGTTATACACAAAACAGGAAACTTAACCCGATTTTCCTTTAGGGTATAATCCTTCGTATGCAACGGAACACAGCCATTCAAAAACATCAAAAATAAACCTCATTGTTCAACCACAAATAATGAGCTTCGAATCAGTCCTATTTCGACGATATACAAGACCAATTAACGCTGGCCTTCCGCAAGGTACAGCTGTGTATCTCTCATCCCGTTATTTTATAAAATATAACGAATACAAGACACTAGTTATTAAAGTCTCATAAAAGTTGTACCGATTCTTACGTAATGTAACGGTGAGTGTGACGAAATGCGAGCTTGAACAACGCGAACGATATCATCATGGAGACTTACTAAGGGTTCTCGAATCATTTTGGTAGGTAGACAAAGCATGGAGGAATTTGTTAAAAACTATTTTTTTTTTTTTGTTATAAACATTAAGGGAGTTTTGAAAAACTTGGAGAACAATGTATTTGCTGTGCAGTTATACTTTCAATAAAAAATTTATAAAACAAATTCAACACTGGTAGTAAGATAGTCTAGTTTTATTTTTTTAAACTTATAGATTTCTGGACATCACATTTCATATATTATAAGTTATAATAAATAATAATGATATTATAAGGTTATAATTTATAACCTTATGATATCATTAATAAGAATAAGCCTAAATGGCGCTCTGTTGTTCGTGCCTACCCCGCAAGGGAACTGGCGTGAAGTTATGTATGTATGTATGTATGCATGATATCATTATTTACGCTTTCAAACACAAAATTTGAAGTATTAAGGAAAAACTTCAAACATTTCCAACTCTATCTGTATGAACATAGTGTTTAAATGATTAAATATAATTTATTCTATCTCATTCTTTCGCAGGCTTAGTCCTATAGATTTATGTGTTTATCTCTTTTTAGTGTCGCTTTTTCGCTTCCTTGAGTTTCAAATCACAACGATTCTAAAAAGTTTCACTTCAATATAATCTTGTTTATTATCAATTAGTTTGTTAGTATCGTTGATTAAAAACACAACCTTGAGTAGCTTCATGCAATTCGTGACAAACGCATGCACCTGCAACAAATGGTAATGCCCACTACCGGTTATGCATCATAACAATATATCAACTTGTTTATATTCAGATAGAACAGTGCCGGGACGGTTGTCCGTCTAAACTCGTCCGACGGTTGAAGAAAGCTTGTTAATGTCCAAAGGACAATGGACTTCCTCGTTACAATGATATATTATGAGCTGTTTATAAACATCTAGCTGTTACCCAAGACGTCTTTCGCAATTATGGTTTTTATTTTCTGGAAGAAATAACATAACTAGAGGCTTACTCTAAAACCTCTTTCGTCGTTCATCTTACCAAAAGCCTAAATATGAATTTCCGTATCGATAACTTAAGGAATTATAATGTATAGGTTGTTCATACCTATTTATTTTCATAGTGTCCTTTTTATCCTGATTTAATATTATTTCTTGAGACAAAAGATAACATGATACATTCTATTTCGTTAAAATCCGTTCAGTAGTTTATTTGTAAAAATTAACAAACTTAATTTCGTATTTGTACATTAGCTTCTGCCCGCGACTTCGTCCGCGTGGAATAGTAAAAAAAGGTAAGTTAAATAAAACCCCCCGATTTTCAAACATTCTTCATTGGTGCTCCGCTCCTATTGATCTTAGCGTGATGATATATATATAGCCTATAGCCTTCCTCGATAAATGGGCTATCCAACACTGAAAGAATTTTTCAAATCAGACCAGTAGTTCCTGAGATTAGCGCGTTCAAGCAAACAAACAAACAAACAAGCTCTTCAGCTTTATATATTAGTATAAGATATAAGATTTTCTTAAGTTTTCGCGACTTGTATACATAATAAAATTAAAATCAAAATCATATAAAATTACCGCGCTTAAAACCGTTAAAACGTAGTTTTATTATTTATTATAAGATATAAGATTAGTAGGGAGTAGTATTTTTTCCATGCTATAAATATAGACCATAATGGCCTTATTATGTTACTGCCATTCTAAATGCATTTAAGAATAACATTGTTCAACAAGCGTATAAACCTTGTATAACAATTAATAGGAGCCAGGAGTGAGGAGCCTTAAGAACAGACGAGCGTACATGACAAGAGCTATGAATGTCAAAGAAGCAAGTGAGGTGTGTAAGAATAAGCCTGAATGGCGCTCTGTTGCTCGTGAGGCTAGGCTAGGCTAGGCTTACGAATTACGACATACCGTTTGCTACACTTAATTAAATATTGATTTAAAAGATTCGGGAGACAAAATTTGTTAGGTTGCTAGGGTACATGCGTCTCATTCCAAAACGTGAGCTCGTATTCTAGAATAGAAAGAAAGAATCCGTATATCCGTGCAGGAACGGAGAAAGAATACAATTTCCTGTGGCCGGGCGGCCTATCGTAAGAGGCGACACAACAACCCACAGCCAGGTGGTAGGGCATTTGCCCGACTGGATGGCTACCACCCCTGGTCTAAAGTATGTCGCCATAACAACCTTGAGTTGTGTTACGGCATTAGTGACCAGGTTCCAGTCTCCCTTAAAAGAGCAGCAGCGCATTTGTAGCACCTTTGGTGTTGCAAATGTCCATAGGCGATGGTAACCGCTTTCCATCAAGTGGGCCGTCTGCCTTTCTACTGAACTCCTGCAATAAAAAAAATAGGCCGAAAACTCCACTGCATAACTGACTATATAAGTTTTCTATGTAACTGTACCAGGGGTTCTTTTAAAATTGTTTCTGCATTACCATATTATTGGCATTTTCCATATACCTGTATCTCATTCTGTATGCAGCTATCGTATGTATGTAGGCAAATTAGATTGTCTCTCCAGAAATAGCACCGTATTTGTGTTGGATGTTAGCTATATTTATAGTTGATTTATTCCTAATGTACTTGTCTAGGGGATGATTTAGTACATATGTATATAAGTAACGAGTTACACATTTATACATACTTAATACGAGATTTATGGGCTGGTTAAAAAAAGTAAAACTGCGATTATGAATAACATTCTTTTTAACGAGCGTATAAACATCGTATTTCTATTACGGATAAGGTTAAGTATATAGATAGCTTTGGATTAACTAAATAGCAATTATTGTATAGAAAAACCAATATATACATATTTTTTTTGATTTTATGGCTTGGCAGCTAGGCCTTTAAGCCAGATCTTAGATTCAATGTAGTTTCTTCATTTTCTTAAACCTATGTGTAGCACAGCTGAACTGAAGGTTATGAGCTAGTGCCATTCAACGGAGTTCTTGTGATAATTCAAAAGGCAACATTTGACTTTACAGTTCACATTTCTCACAAAACACATAATTACTAGTCAAAAACTATCAATATCCTACAACTATTGTTCATTTTATAGTAATTTTACACATGTTTAGAAAATAAAACTGCACAGCACAACATCTCCTTTGAGTTTTTTTTTAGTTTTTTGATTGCAGGAGTTCAGCAGACAGGCAGACGGCCCACTTGATGAAAAGCGGTTGCCATCGCCTATAGACATTTGCAACACCAAAGGTGCTACAAATGCGCTGGTGCTCTCTTAAGGGAGACTGGAACCTGATCACTAATGCCGGAACACAACTCAAGGCTGTTATGGCGACATGCTTTAGACCAGGGGTGTTAGCCATCCAGTCGGGCAAATGCCCTACCACCTGGCTGTGGGTTGTTTTGTCGCCTCTTACGACAGGCCGCCCGGCCGCAAGAAACTGTATTCTTTCTCCGTTCCTGCACGGATGAAAGTCCCCGCCAACAACTCCCAATATATACATAATATATATATTGAAGAAAGAATTACAATGATTTGTATATATCCTATACTTATTCTTTCTTTAAAATATTTTTTGCTAAAGTTTCATTTGCTATTAATAAATAATATTTAGTATATACCTTTACACAAGCTGCGGACTCCTTTTCCCTTCAACGGCTTAAAATCTGTAAAGAAAGCAAAACTAATATTAATATTAAGACGTGGTAAGGGCTGTTAAGGGCGGCCTGTCGTAAGAGGCGACAAAACAACCCACAGCCTGTTGGAAGGGTGTTTACCCGTCTGGATCTACCACCCCTGGTCTAGAGTGAGTATGCTGTCATAACAATCTTGAGTTGTGTTCCGACATTAGTGGCCAGGTTCCAGTCGCCCTTAAGAGAGCAGCAGCGCATTTGTAGCACCTTTGGTATTTAATAAAATTAAGTTTTAACGGTTTTAAGCACGGTATTTGATTTTTTTTATTCCGACGTTTCGGCCACTTTTCAGTGGCCGTGATCACGGAAGACAAAGATGTCAAGTGCAAGACCTTTGGTGTTGCAAATATCGATAGGCGATTGTAACCACCTTCCATCACATGAGCCATATGCCTGTCTGCTGAACTCGTGCAATAAAAAATAAAAACATCCTCCTGTCTGATCATTCTATCACATCTTTATCTCATCCCCTCTATCCCATACTAAAGGTAACGCCTTGGCCTCGCTCCTGGTGTTGCAAACGCCTATAGGCGACGGTAACGACTTAACATTAGATGCGCTGTCTGATTGTTTGCCAAGTTCACAATAAATCTATATATATATATAAATCAATTGCTGTTCGTTAGTTTCGCTAAAACTCGAGAACGGTTGGACTGATTTGGCTAATTTTGTTTTTTGAATTATTTGTGGAAGTCCAGGGAAGGTTTAAAAGGTGAGTAAATATTTTTTTATTGCACGAGTTCAGCAGACAGGCAGGCGGCCCACTTGATGGAAAGCGGTTACCATCGCCTATGGACATTTGTAACACCAAAGGTGCTACAAATGCGCTGCTGCTCTCTTAAGGGAGACTGGAATCTGGTCACTAATGCCGGAACACAACTCAAGGTTGTTATGGCGGCATACTCTTGACCAGGGGTGGTCGCCATCCATACGAGCAAATACCCTACCACCTGGCTGTGGGTTGTTTTTTCGCCTCTTATGACAGGCCGCCTGGCCGCAGGAAATTGTATTCTTTTTCCGTTCCTGCACGGATGGAAAATGAATAATGAAAAATGCTTGGAATATAGTAAAAACAACAATTTCGCTTTCCCTTAGAAACTATTCCTACATGTCAAACATTTGATGTTCGTCCCGTCGTTTAGAAATCAATTAAATTTAAAAGTCGTTCCGAAATCAAATTAAATGTAAAAGTGAAGTTATTTTTTCATTTTTTTAGTTTTGAATGTCAAACGTTTAATGTTCGTTCCGGTTAAGTTTTGACCACATTTTTTTACTAAAGTAAGGAGTAAACATTCTGCAATTATTATTCAGCTTTTTTATTTATTGATTCTGAGGCGGTACGAAGTTTGCCGGGTCAGCTAGTAGAATAGATAAAATTACTCAAACCCGTAGCCTAACTTCTATTCAAGATTGTTGCGGTAACATAGTTATGTCATCAGCTATAGCCATAACTATATCACGAGCATAGATATATATACTTACGAGTGTCGCCAGAGCCTAAGGCGGTGGTCGCAAATTACAAACGCCGTATGATACGTCTAGCGTGATATTGTAGACGATCTACGAATGCTTATTATGAAATGCATCAAGGACTCTGTTGTCGTAAAGGGTCGAAAGTGGGGTGCAAAACCAAACAACTTTTCTTTGGTATTTAATTATCAATTATTTACCAAAAAACAATTATCATAAATCTTCACGATATGAGACGTTATGTGGTTTTTTCATAATTTTCCACTAGTAATTTTAACTAAAGAAAAAAATTCACCAAATCGCCTCCAAATTATTAACATGAAACCATTTGACTCCCTCAATTCTTAACAAAGCAGGATAAAAAAAATAGCTAATCTATACTAATATTATAAAGCTGAAGAGTTTGTTTGTTTAAACGCGCTAATCTCAGGAACCGCTGGTCCGATTTGAAAAATTATTTCAGTGTTGTATAGTACATTTATCGAGGAAGGCTATAGGATATATTATATTTTCAAAAAAGTTAGGGATCCTTACTAAAATTCCAATAATGTAATCCAAGGTGTAAAAAAATGACCCGAAAAAATCCTTACAAAGCGTGCGCTGCGAAAACTATTGATTAGAAAACAAAACAATGTACTACCACTTTGCAGAACATATAATTGTCTACAAAAAGTATTGCGTAACCATATGTCTAACTATTGTAGTTATCTCACAATAAGTGTTTTCTTTTATTTTTTTTAAATAATTAAAATGCCGTCTCTTCAAAAACTCTATTTTATACCTTGGTATTAATCCTTATCAAAATAAATTCCTCCATATTCAAGAAGAATTCAATACCGTTCGAGACCTTTTTGAATTATTCAATTCGGACGTTTTATTCAAAAGATATCGTGATATTTAAAATGTAAGTATTAGTGTTGTAGCCAAATATACTAATATATTGTTTGATTGAACGCGCTAATCTCAGTAACTACTGGTCCGATTTGAAAAATTCTTTCAGTGTTGGATAGCCCATTTATCGAGGAAGGCTATAGGCTATATATCATCACGCTAAGACCAATAGGAGCGGAGCACCAATGAAGAATGTTTCAAAATCGGAGGGTTTTGAAAGCAAATTCCACGCGGACGACGTCGCGGGCACAGCTAGTTCTTTATAAAAGAGAGATAAATATTTTTTTTTATACGACTTTGTTTTATTCACAGCTGATTTGGTATTATATTAAATTAAACCTGGTTTTGAACTTTGTTCTTTTATTTATCGATTTCATAGGCTTTAATTTGTATTTTGGGTTTATAGAGAAATAGGGGTATTTTATGTTAGACGTATGTAAGGTGAGTGACAAGTGTCAGCCATTTATAAAAATATCTTATAATGTATTGAGGTCTAATGGTATGAAAGAGTTGTGTTAATCGTAAACAACAGTAAAATAATAATACAACTAAAAAACGACCCCGCTATCGCCCCAAAAATCCTCAAGGAACGCAATTTCAAGGCGTTGCAACAAGCCTTATTAATCTTTCTCAGACGTCTGATGCGGCGCACATATGCTGTGCTCAGCGTCCGTACGTCAGGTTTCTGAGAGAGACGACTATAATACATACATACATATCATCACACCTGTTTCCCATAGGGGGTAGGCAGAGACGATCGGTTTCCACTTGCGACGATCCTGACACACAACTTGCGCTTCATCTACTTTCATTAAACACCACTGTAATGAATTATGGAAATAAATATTCGTCGGTCGCGTAGATAGTAACGACATACGCAGCCTATGGCGTTTATAATAGACCACCATCTTAGCCTATGCGCTATAATGACAATAACCTTTGATAGAGCTATTAATAAGAATAAAAAAAAAAAAGAATTAAAGTGTGGATAAACTATTTTTAGTTTACAAATACAGTGTATAGCGTGGGCAAGCTGCTTTGCAATGCAAATCTCGCGCTGTAGTTACGTCACTTAATAGATTCCATCATGGCTTCATTACACAAGACCATCGCGAGAGGGCGTCACATTTACTTACACTATGGTTTTAAACATTAACATTGACAGACTATTTTAAGAACACCAGCTCATAAATATCTGTTAACGCCGACCTATTTGGTCACCGCCTCTTTGTTTCCTTTTTTTTCTTTCGCCGCAACTGTCACTATGTAATGTTACATAGTCTACGTCCGACCGCTGCTTCCGCACAAACCTCGCCGCGTTTTGTGTTTTGTGCCGAACTTTACACCCGCTTTTATCAACCCGCACGTTGGAAGGTGCACACTGTACGGTTCCAGCTGGTCCACTATCGAAGGAACCGCAATACAAGAAGGAAAGACCATGAGGAAGAAGTGCCTGCCGCTGTGACGACCGCATCGCTCGTAGCATGTCTGGTGCGGCGACCTTATCCTGTAAGTCCTTTCCATCTCTTTATTCCCGCTTCCCGCCCGCGCCAACCATATCTTATACTCTGCGTGCGTGCATCTTGTTTAAAGAGCAGGCGTTAGTACCTACAGGCTACATTGTGTTAAATTTTTATGTCAGTACTATTTGCCCCCTGAAGATTCACTTCATTTTATATCGCAAACTATCCCATCTCCAGGATGAAAAGTATCTCGTCCATCTTCGGTATTAAAACTACATATCGCTTCTTTGCATCAATAATGTGTTATCTTGAAAATTGAATTTTTAGAAGAGTGTTATTAACCTTCAAAAAAGAATTGTATCGAAGTGAATAACTTCTTTACTGTCAATCTACAATGTACTATAAATAGTAACCAATTCATAGCATGAATAAGAAAGTAGAATAGGCAGGTTAAGAAAGAAGGATGTTATATTATAATAAGAATCCGATGTAATAGATTTAAGTGATCATTTTAAAAAAAGATAAAAAATTAAATTAAAAAGCTCAAAAAGAAAGAGAATAAAAAAGTTATAAATAGAAATAAAACATAAAAATCCCACCTTGCCCGTCCGGTGGAAGGGATTTAAAAACAATTTACTATAAAAGATTTCACGTTTTTTAGAAAAATGAAATTGGAAATTATTTTAATTATCAAATAAAAGAAAAACGGTTTATCGGACGTATCACGTTATTGAAGCAAAGCGGCGATATGTACAAAATTACATCAAAACCGATACAGCACTTCAGTAGTTTTTCCGTAAAAGCTTAACAGACAGACAGATCGAGTTACAATCGCATTTTTTATAGATGATGAATTATTATGTCTTCTAAACTTGAGAAATGATTGGTCTCCCATACAAACTTTCATGCCCTATTTTTCAATCCGTTCTAGTTTTCTTTATTTATCCCCCGTGCACCTATCTACGTGATATCTCTATAAGTGATAAAAAAGTAGGTCCCTTCAGATCCCAGTTATTTATTGTATGGTGTTTATTACGTATTTACCAACAAATGACACAAAAGCCAGAATACTTCTAGGTAAAAATCACAATATTTCTATACGGAATACAACAGTCATAAATATGTACGCTTGTATGAAATATATGAGGCTACGACACTTTCCTTAAGAATGAGCCTTATTCCACATCACACACATTCACATACGTGGAATAAGGCTCCTTCTTAAGGAAAGTATCGTAGCCTCATATATTTCACAGAAGCGTACATATTGTTATGAGTGCGGGACTCGAATTAAAAATGCCGTTGGAATTACTATAGAATTTATTAGAACTATACAAACACGTATAACACAGGTGCAAATATAACTGGACACAACCAGTACAAACTGCACGATTCGAAAACACGCGCAAAGTCCGTCACTATATAGCTTATCAGTGTACACATGTCTTGCTTGTACGTAATCGTCGCTTGACTGCCTCACCCGTGCATTCGGGCATTGTTTTTATACTCAACTATATAAATACAATATGCCATACCTGCCAAGCGCAGACGCAATTTCCCAGAAAACGTAATCCGCATACCTGCTTAATTATTCCTACAAACGGCCATAGACTAGTACTATACACAATATACTGTTTTCTAAGTAAACAAAAGAAGTCCAAATGCGGGAAGGTAATAAACTGTGCTTTATGGCAGGCAGGTGTACATTCACTTTTGTCGGCATGTAACAATATTTATGACTGTTGTGGTCGGTATAGAAATATTGTGATTTTTACCCAGAAGGGTACAAGAAGAAAAGATAGTAGGGGTACTATCTTATCCCCTCCATACTTTCCCTTATACTTAACTCCCTCCATACTTAACTTATGCCCCTTTTCCATCAGCTGGGCTGGCAGCGCATTGGTATCCCTTCCGATTTTGCGAAGGTCCATAAGTGACGGTAACCACTTTCTAGGAAGTGCACCGTCTGCCTGTTAGCCTACTTCAGGCAATGAGTGGCAATTAGATAGGCCATTGGCATACAGAAATCATTTAACAGTCAAGAATTCAAATCCAAAAGTTCTATTCCAAATAAGTTTCACTGGAGAACACTTTTTGAAGGTCATACATCAATCAATCAATTATCCGTGCAGGAACGAAGAAAGAATACAATTTCCTGCGGCCGGGCGGCCTGTCGTAAGAGGCGACTTAACAACCCACAGCCAGGTGGTAGGGCATTTGCCCGACTGGATGGCTACCACCCTTAGTCTAAAGTATGTCGCCATAACAACCTTGAGTTGTGTTCCGGCATTAGTGACCAGGTTCCAGTTTCCCTTGAGAGAGCAGCAGCGCATTTGTAGCAACTTTGGTGTTGCAAATGTCCATAGGCGATGCTAACCGCTTTCTAACAAGTGGCCCGTCTGCCTGTCTGCTGATCTCCTGCAATAAAAATAAAAAAACTAACTCAAAATTTAAATCTAGTTCCTATACTATGTTCAAAGGAGAAGAAGCGGTAAGAAACTCCCCAGCAACATTTTAGCAAAGATTTTTCCATCATAATTATTAATATATTATCTCAGGCTTCTTTTTTAAATACATATAGAAGTTGTATTACAATTGCTTTTCAAAGAATGATCTTAGATAGGTGGCGGATGCAATAAAACACTAGCCGGACACTAATTGACGGAAACTGATCCATGGCGGGAAGACTTAATGCTGTAATAACGTAATCAATGTCACTTATGACTAACATGGTACAGTCGCTGCTAAACAGTACTTGGTTTTGTAAACATTTCTGTAAAAAACTACAGGCAATAACTGAAATAGAGTAACATGAGAAACAAAAGTGTCTGTCAGATTAATTGTGGCTTGACAGTAGGTGAGAGTTAAATCAATCGAGACACTTCATTATAATTAAGTATGTAATAAGTTAGATGTCAGTCCAAACGCTGATAAGGACTTATTCGTAAGTTAACTAACTACTCAACTAATGCAAATGTTAATTAGTCTTTAAAGGTATTAACTTTAAAAACAATGTAAAATTTTCCAGTAAAATTAATGTAAATTTTATAGAGTTATCCCACGGGAACCGTACGTCTATCCGGGATAAAAAGTAGCCTATATGCTATTCCAGACTATAGTCTATCTCTGTGACAAATTCCATCTAGATCCGTTCAGCCGGTCTGGCGTGATTGAGCAACAAACATCCATCCAAACTTTTGCATTTATAATATTATTTATTGATAATAATATTGTTACGAGTTGCAGGACTCGAATTAAAATGCCGTTGGAATTATTATAGAATTTATTAGAACTCGTATAACACAGGTACAAATATAACTGTACACAACCAGTCCAAACGTAATGCACGATTCAATCACACGCGCAAAGTCCGTCACTAACGTCTTGCTTCGCTTGTGGGAGCATTGCTTTATACTGCACAAATACAATATGTCTCTCGCCCTCGTCGACTGAATTACTTAGAACCACACCTGAAAGATTACAATACACAGTGGGCTGTTTTCCTAATTAACATTTTAAACACAAAGTAAACAAAAGAAGTCTAAATGCCAAAACGGTAATAAAATGTGTTTCTACGGACGCAGGTGTGAATTTGTCTTTCGTCGGCATTCAGATCGTAACAATATAGTGTAAATAACACAGATAAGTTATGCTATACGGGTCCGAATGTTGGACCACTAAAGTAAGAGATAAACCATAGACGTTTCCACTTACTTGAGATGAGAATGTTGAGATGGATGTGTGTTGTTACAAGAATAAATAAAATGAGTAGAAATGAGTACGTAAGGGAAGGGGGAACTTTGAAAATTGCACCCGTAGCTGAAAAATTGAGAGGAAGAAGATTAAGTGGTATGGGCGTGTAATGAGGAAGGATGAAAGTCACGTAACAAAAAGAATGTTAAACTACAAGATGTATGGGTACAAATGTAAAAGTAGACCAAAAAAGAGATGGCTGGATTGTGTGAAGGATGATATGATGATTTGTGGTGTGACAGAAGATCTATGTCAGAATAGAGGAGTGTACAAGGAAAAAACATATTGTGCCGACCCCAAATAATTAGAATAAGGTGAAAGAAAAGAGAGAGAGATAACATAGATAAATAATAGATAATTATGTATTTTTTGTAAAAAAATGTTTATAGTGTTTAAAAAAAATTGGATATCAACAAATGCTTGTATAATAATATAGTATAGATACTATCTATACATATAGGAAATCATATAATGTCTGCAGTACTCCAATAATAAAAACTATCGCTTAGATCCATCAAACTCAAAATCGTAATAAATTATAAAGTAGTCTGAATCAACGAATCATAATTATTTAAAACAGATGAATAAAATCTCAATTAACATTAATAAAGCAGTCGAATATTTTCCTAGACAGACTGGCCTCATATCGCCTTATGAACCAAGCATAAATGGAATACATTAAAGGTTTCCAACGTAACCTCGGCTTAGCTTATGAGGCTTCGCCGAGGTCATATTATCAGATCAAATGAACAAGTATGACAGTAAGCAGCATGCTAGGAAGATATCCCATGTAGGCAACAGATAGTGGTAATGCGATAGTAAGCTATAAAAATTGTCTAGCTATATAAGTACGTGCATAAAGCTAAGGAGTTACCCCATTTTATGTAAATTAATGTCCAATAAAATATTTAAAATTTAAGGAACTTCGAGTTTTTGCATTTCAATTATAATATATAAATCAATAAGTCGTATAGGAATTTTATTATATCACTCATAATCAAAGTAGTAAAAAGCCCATAGATTCATTTTATAAAGTTTTAGAGTCAGTAGTCTTGTGATTTCAAGTTAGTAAAAAGTTTGGTGCTAATTTAGAATAATTGAAAAATCATTTGAAACAGTTTTTTAATTTGGCTCAAGACTCAAGACTTGACTTTCTCCTTTTAACAATTATTTGGTGTCATCATATTACGTTTTAAATTTCCATACTCGTGTATTCTTACATATGACCTCTATCTCACGATCTACAGCTTAGCGTTGTTATAAAATCAGGGGGCCTAACTAGGCCCGTTTCGCAGTTTCATATTACGAATTCGACAAGTATCAAAGTAACGTGAAACATTAAACTATGTCGTACACCTAACAATATATCTAGACACGCGTTAAATCCACTAAGCGATTCTCCAGAAGCAGCTGCCATGGGTCCTATAAGATTTAATTCCTGAAATAAAAAATGTACAAAATTTATAAAATAACACACGATATTATCAATGTTATATCGCGAATGGTAGAGCACATACCTATTAATTTCAGCAAAAGATTTCATTGACATGGATTACATGTGTACAGGGTTAGGTTAGTGTCAAAGTGAAATATAGTTGTTAGTTGTATAATATTATAATTTAGTTTACAAGACCATACAGTTTACAAGGCTTCAATTGTTCTTTTAACACAAGATTATTACCTGGGATACTTGTAGAAATTTGGAATCGGCAGAGGTCCTGTGTTTAAATATAAATAATGGGCAATATAAATTATATAAACATATGTAATAAGCTTAATGTAACACGATTAGACGACAGACATTTTATCTATGACAGACATGATCAATAACAATCTACTCTTTGGACATGATAGAGCAAAAAATAATAGTGGTTTTTTTATTTAATTTTTTATTGCAGGAGTTCAGCAGACAGGCAGACGGCCCACTTGATGGAAAGCGGTTACCATCGCCTATGGATATTTGCAACACCAAAGGTGCTACAAGTGCGCTGCTGCTCTCTTAAAGGAGACTGGAACCTGGTCACTAATGCCGGAACACAACACAAGGTTGTTATGGCGGCATACTCTAGACCAGGGGTGGTCGCCATCCAGTCGAGCTTATACTCTACCACCTGGCTGTAGGTTGTTTGTTATTGGTGTTAAAAAAATATTCAAAAACTAACTGATGCCCGCGACTTCGTCCGCGTGGTAAGTTTTTGTATCTATCTCACGGGAACTCTTTAATTTTTCGGGATCAAAAGTATTCTATATGTTGACCAGGGATATAAGCTACCACCATACAAAATTTCATTTAACTCGGCCCAATCATTTCGGAGTTTAGCCCGTACAAACAGACAAACAGAGAAACAAAAAATTTGAAAAAAATCTAAATTAGTTTTATTTCACTTCTTACATCCCCCTGACTCGGTTTTTAGATATTTTTTTTATTGTACAGAAATTCGACCTCTACAGTTTTATTATATGTATAGACGAGCGTGCATGACAAGAGTTATGAATGTCAAAGAAGCAAGTGAGGTGTGTAAGTATAAGCCTAAATGGCACTCTGTTGTTCGTGCTTACCACGCAAGGGAACCGGCGTGAAGTTATGTATGTATGTATGTATGTATGTATAGATAACATATGAGGTGCCAGTGCCAAGTTGTATAATCTCATTTCTAACAATACTAAACAGACCATGGTAATTTATTTGTCAAAAAAAATAATTACGAAAGAAGCGACGAAAGATAGAGAAGTAAAGAAGCGAATGACCAAATAGGTCGGCGTTAACAGACGTTCAGGGGCAATAGCACCTGACGGCTTTACTTTATTCATTTTACTCACTCTCTGTTCACCTACTTCTTTTACGGCCTGTTCTTATACCTTACCGACCGTTCAAAATTTGATATAAGGTCCATACAAGTAATGTCAAAATTCAACCGATGGTAGGGCAAGTGAATGATTAGTAAGGTATAAGAACTGACAATTATTGAAGAAGTGCTATAGTATTGATAGGTTCTGCAGGATGGTCAGGCTGGACGTTTTATTGTATTTTAAAATAAAATATTAGATTAGACGTGTGACTTCTTTAATGGCTGCTCAGATTAGAGCGTTCAAATTCTCAATTTGCTTTCACTTTGAAGACACATTTAAGCAATGGAAGTACGTCGCTTATTCTACGATATTTTTTCTTTCTTTCGTAGGTAGTTTAGTGCTGCCAACCATATAAAAAGTAATAACTGAGTAGCTAATGCACGCGTCCTAGTCTCAAAAGAGCGCAGATTCGAAGGGTATCAGATCGCGGAGGGTTATGGGCTGGTATTATTTATTATTATTTAACAATATAACATACTTAAACTAACCTATATAAAAATGTAAATAGATAATAATGAGTTTTAAACATAAATGACAAATAAAATGTAAATAGTGAGAGACACTGAATATGTACAAGCGGGGCTTGCTAGGCCCTTAAAAACAATATAATATTACGTCCTAACAAATATCAGTCGTACGTCATAAAGGTTTATTAGTAGCTCGAAAAGTCCATATAGATTAAACCGGCTCCATTCTCGAGGTTTTATTAAGAGTGCAAAAGGGTTAGAAGTTACTCCACAGTGTTACGTATCTTCTATCCAATAGACTTCACTACAAGCACCAATAAAGCACACTTAGCAATTGTTAACGGCCCATTATATAACGAGGAAGCATACCTTTAGAATTGGATCGAATTAATGGGTATACTCCCAATAATTTCCGACGTGATTGCTGTGAATTATGTGCCAAATTAATAGGTAATTGTTATTATGATTAACGGTCATTCAGTCATTATTAAGACACGACCTGTTGAATTGGAACATTGTCATATTATAGCTATTATAATATATTACATTACATATGTATAGTATGTATTTTTGTTCAAATCAAATCATTTTTATTGCGAACTAAGTGTAATACATAGGTCTTATTCAATATAGCTGAGAACTTATTACTTAGCTGGCCTTTCATAGCATCGCAATATAAAATTACTTAACCTATCTCTATATAATATTTAATTTGGTGCCTTATAAATCTTTTATTTTATTTAAACAATACAACACAATATCTTCTTAATTACCTCTCATTTAAATAGTCTTGGACGGGGGAATGTCTTTGGACACCGTCCTCGGGCTTTTCGGGGGAAGAGCCAAATGCAGCGCAGAAGCATGCATCGAGGGTGTGTGGGACTCTCAGCGACCGGTTCTCCACGCTAGCTTCAAACAGAAGCAGTCGCGAGAAACCGATCGCTAAACTACCCACTAAACCTAAACCTGCGCCCCTGTATCCGCGCTTTTACGGGGCGCCACGGGATTTAGAACAGAGTTACTGCACCGTGACGCCCCCACGCTCCGCAATACTGGACCACCCCGGTGGCAGAGTGACCCACTTCATCAATCAGGGGGGGGAAGTCCGCTGCTACCCCCGTAGCAGCGGTCCCCTGTGACGTTAATTATGGGAGGAGGAGATGCGCGTAGCGGCGCCTTCGACCGCCGGTCCGCCTCCTGCGGACGAGGTCCGCGTACGCGTCCTCCTCCCTAACTCTTTCTGCGGCCTCCTTCTGCGCCATAACGGACTCGCAGAAGGAGGAAACCGCAAGCCAGGATTGCTGGCCCTGGAGCATCGCCTCGACCATGCTACGAAGCGAGCTCACAGAGCCAACGACGTTTTCTAAGAGGGCCCTCTGGGGCCCCCAGGCGGCGCATTCCACGAGCGTATGAAACGCCGTGTCTTGGAGTACGCCGCACTCGTGACATTGCGGGGAGGGCTCCCGTCCCGCGATTTGATGCAGATACTTACCAAAGCAGCCGTGCCCGGTAAGTATCTGCACCATCCTAAACGTCAGGGTCCCGCGTTTCCGCGAGACCCAACGAGCTAGGTGGGAGCGGATCGCCTCCACCGTCGCAATCCCAGCTTCTGGGGACTCCAGGTCCCTCTGCCGAATTCGGATCAGAGCCTCGGTCGCCTGGGCCCTGATCATCCGAGTTTCTGCTGGGCACGGCACCTCTCCTCTCGCCCGAGCATCCTGCCGGAAGCGGTACACTGTTGCGAGCACCTCCGCCTGGAGATCCCAGGGCGGATCACCCGCCAACAATGTCGCCGCCGTCCACGACACAGTACGGTATCCCCGTATGGACCTCACCGACAGGACCCTCTGAGTCCTCCTCAGCAGGGTCCTGTTTTTCCGGTGTAGTGCATGACTCCATACGGGGGCTCCGTACAGTGCCATACTCCGGAGGATGCCGGCGTACAATTTCCTCACCGCCGCGCCCGGCCCTCCCACGTTTGGAAGGAGCCTGGCCAGGGCGGTAGCGGATTTGATCAACCTCGGGGCCAGCTGGGTGAAGTGGGCCCCGAAGCTCCACGTTCCATCGATGACAAGCCCCAGATATTTCATCTGGGGCTTGACCGCTACCGCAACACCTTGGACAGCGACGCACGCGTTCCGGGGTGCACGTCTATGTGGTCTGCGGAACATGAAGGCCTCCGTTTTCTCAGGGGAGACCCTCAGGCCAAGACGCCGGATACGTTGAACTACCAACGCCGTTCCGGCGTTGGCGAGCTCCACAGACTCTTCATAGGTTCCGCCCCGGGCCGTGACGAGGGTGTCGTCTGCGAAGCAGAGCACCCCCATCCCGGGCAGGACTGGCTCGCGGAGGAGCCAGTCGTAGCCAATGTTCCACAGGGTTGGACCCAGCACCGACCCTTGTGGAACGCCGCACTAGACGCGTCGCCTACTTATAACCTGGCCAGCTCGGCCGCCCTCCCAGAGGATGTACCGGTCCTGGAGGTAGTCTTCCAACAGCCTCGTGAGGTACGGGGGGACTCCATGAGACAGGAGCCCCGCCCTGATCGTCTCGTGAGGGAGACTGTTGAAGGCATTTTTGATGTCAAGAGAAACCGCCAGGACGGACTCCTTCATGTGTTCCGCCTGTCTCGTGAGGCTGTGTAGTGCGTTCAGGGCGTCTAACGTCGAACGCCCTGCCCTGAATCCAAATTGAGCCTCAGAGAGCCCAGGCCCATTCGAATCAAGGTGACGAACGAGGCGGCCGGCGAGTATCTTCTCGAAGACCTTGGCCGCCTCGTTGAGCAAGACGATGGGCCTGTAGGCGGACGGATCGTTGGGAGGGTGACCCTCCTTCGGAAGTAGGCATAGCTGGCCCTCCTTCTACTGCTTCGGGAATACGCCTGACCTGATGCAGGTATTGAAAAGTTTCCGAAGCTGACCGCGTAGTTGCTTAGCGGCCAGGAAGAGGGCCCGGCGCTGTCTTCCGTCCCCGGAGGCGCTCCAGGGCCACTTCTAATTCTTCCTCGGAGACGAGGGGAGGCTCCGTCTCCGAAGGACCGGGATGTGGAGGACCCATTACCGGGGGAGTGAAGGCTCCCGGGTCCGGAAAAAGTCCATCAATGACGGAATTGAGGACCCCCTCCTCAAGGGACGCCGTAACCGGGGTTGTGCTAGCCCGCATCTTTTTACGGGCTACCTGGTACGGACGCCCCCAGGGGTCCCCGTTAAGGCTTTTTAACATTTCTTCCCGAGCCCGAGTCTTTGACCGGATGATCTCCAGCCGAAGAGCCTTTTTGGCAGCCCGATACTCCCCGACAAGACTGTTTTCCTCCACATAATCCGGAGGTTGTCGGCGCCGGCAGTGTCTGAGAGACCGGCGAGCTCTGAGGGCTGCCTCCCTCAGATCGCCGATCTCTGCGGTCCACCAGTAGACCGCCTTCCGCAGCGGGGGCCGACGCGACCGAGGCATCGCTGCATCGCAAACCCTTACGAGGGCCTTGCGCATGCGCTCTGCCAGAACCTCCGGACCTCTGGTATTGACTGGATTGACCCAACTCTGGACGATTGCCATCTCCTCAGCCAACTCTGGATTGAGCCGACCGAGGGACCAGCGCGGAAACTGGCCTTGTCCGCGTGGCGGAACCGAGATCACGCTCGGAGGAGGGGAGAGCTCAAATCTGATATAGAGATGATCAGATAGAGTCTCCGCCTCCTCCACGACTCTCCATCCATCCACCCTACGTGCGATCGCGTGGGTGGCGAACGACAGGTCGATGACCGATCTACCCCGCGCTCGCACGCAGGTATGGACCGCTCCCCGGTTCAAGATGGTCAGACCGCATTGGAGCGCCCACGCTTCCACGGCCTGTCCCCTCATGTCAGTGGCGGCGTTACCCCAGGAACGGGATTTGGCATTGAAGTCGCCGAGAACGAAATACGCCCTCGGCGACAACCTGCTGACCCCAACCTGCCACCGCGTAACCCCGTCCCCTCTCTGTAACAGAAAGTTGGGTGCCAGAGCCCGATCTGGCGACCACCGCCACCGTCTCGTCCAGATCCCCGACCCAGTTGCCCTGGTCGGGGACGTAGTAAGGCTCGCTTACTACGGCCAGGTCAATCCCCCACTCCGCCACGGCCTGCATGGCCAGATCCTGCGCGCCGGCGGAATGGTTAACGTTAGTCTGAAGGAAGCTATGTCGTACAGGCATTATTAATTGACCGACATAGCCTCCCCTCTAGTCGATACTGCTGTCGCCCTCGCCGGGGGGGTGAACCTGCCCCGAACGATGGGAGGGAGGCAGACCCTCGCCAGCGTTGGGTGCGTCGCTGTTTTTCCACCCGCCGCACAGACTGCGCAGTGGGGGGCCGAAACTGTGCAGTCGGGCATTGCGTGTCCGCTCTTTCCACAGCGGAGACAAGCCCGACCTGTCGGGGCAGGATTCCGGGCACATCTGCGTGCTGTGCCCGAGCCCGTAACAACGGTAGCACCGTATTGGACAGGCTTCTTTGGCCTCGACTTTCGCCGAGCTAAAGCCCACCAACAGGTAGCCCTGCTCGGCGAGTATCTTAGCCAACGGGATTGGGCACAGTACGTACGCTGAGCCCATCCCCCCCGGTCCCGAGCCAATTCTGTTGGCGACAATCCTGTCGAGCTCGCAATTGCCAGCTCGGGCGACAGCAGCTCGCCGAGATTCGGGCGTGACTGAGTCATCCAACCCAGAGACGTAAATCTCTCCCCTTTTGCAGGGCCGAATGACTTCAGCCATCCCCTCGAGCGGCCCCCGGAAGGCCTCTGCCAACCGGTCCGCTTTTTCGACTCCCTCTGGCCCAGGAGGCAACTCCATGAGCCGGGTGTCGCGGACGGTCCGCGTTATTTTAAGGCCCTCACGGAGGCCCATGGCAACTATGTTTACTACCGCGGCGGCTTTTTGAAATACGTCGCGGTAGGTGACGCCCTTTTTCTCTGCCTCCGGCAGCAGTTTAATAATCACTGCTGCCGATTTTGGCTCTGTGAAAACCACAGGTGGCTTCTTTTTCGCTTGTGGTTTCGGTGGCGGTTTCCGCGTGGTGGGTGGGGTGGACGGTTGCGTGGGGGGAGGGGGTTGGGAAGACGCTCCTTTCCCCTTACTCTTTCCTTTCTTCCTGCCCGTTACCACCGATCATGCTTCCTCGGTCCCCTGTGGGGGAGCGAGCGCAGGTGCGGCGGGAGAGGCGGTGGCCTGAGCTTGAGGCCCGGGCTTGGCTCTCAGTACTGGAAACTCCGTTGGGACGGAGTCCCCAGAGGGCCCGGGCGCCGTCAGCGTCTGCGTCGGAGTGGCAGCAGACGCTGTTTTCGATTTTTTCCCCTTCTTTTTGGGGGGAGGTGGGGGAGGGGGACCCATCACCTCCACGGGCTGCGGCACCATGTCCATTGGAACCGCGCCGTCATCGACGACGACAGTCGCTTGTGGGGCCGTATGTAACTGGGGCGGCAGAACCGCCACACTTTTAACTTTATCCGCCGCGGCGAGCGGCGTGCGGATAATTGGGGGAGGCAGCAGGCGATCCTCAAGCACGGCGAGCCGGGCGTTCATCATTTCCCCCACCGATACTATGATGGCTCGCTTGAACTCATCTAAGTCCAGTGGGGGACTGGAGACCACCACTGTCTCCCCCTCTTTACCGCGGTTGTCGGCCTTTGCCGCAGTCCGCATCTCTTCTAACTCCCTGCGGTGGGCCTTGACTTCCATCCGCAGGGAGTTTACTTCCCTTTTCAGCCGGAGGTTCTCGAGCGTGAGCCTCCGGTTCTCTAGATCGAGAGACCTTGCCGACAAGCTGGACACTATGTCGGTGAGTTTCCCTGCGGCCTCTTTTAGTTTTTTAATGTAACCGCCTTTAAGGTTACCCGAGGTTTGGGCAACATAAAAAATGTCCGCCACATGGGAGCCCGCTAAAGCGCGGAGCTCCTCGGCCCCCATTCTCTCAATGTCGCCCTCCCTCGGGTCGACGGGATCTTCGGCTGGCTCGGAGGCCACGCTGTCCTTTCTACGTGAGGCCAAGATCTGGTCTATTTGATCGCCTGACCCCTGGTGAGGACGTCCACCGGCTCTGACACCGGGGTCGCCCTGCCTGACACTGCCGCGTCGACGGATGACCCCGCAGTCATATCTTGTGGGTGGGCCTGCAACGCGGCATCTTTATCCAATGACGCGGTGGGGGTTGACCCCGCAGGTTCGTCCTGCGGGCGGACCTTCGCTGCGGCGCCCTTTTTTTTCGCGGCACCATTAGAGGCCGCCGTTTTTGTAACTGCGCCGCCTTTGGCCCCCGCGAGGGTGGCCTCCGGCGTCGCTCCTATATTCAATGCCTCGCCGGGGATAACACCCGCGGGTTCGTCCTGCGAGCGGGCCCCCGGCGGGGCGCCTACCGAGACGGCTCTCACCGCCCCTCTACCTCACCCCGCAGTGCTCCTACTGCGCCGCGGGGCGTGGACTTTAATCGCCGATTCGTCGGCATCCGGGGATCTGGGTACGGTCCCCGGGAGCGAACGCGAGACCTTTTGCGGACCGCGCTCGCCCCCCTAGGGGGTCGGGGCTCGGGGTCCGCCATCAGCGGAACCCCATCCGAGCTCTGACTCACCTAGTCAAACAAGACAACCTACCCTAACCGAGAAAACAAATCAATAACCAATTAACGCGCTCCAAGAGGGACACTCCTGGAGTGTGTGCAGCGCCGTGTCCTCGTCGCCCGTGTCACAATGATGGCACCCTGACGTGGCCTCGCGGCCGAGGCGACACAAGTACCTTCCGAAGCAACCATGCCCCGTCAGGACCTGCGTCAGCCTGAACGTCAGGGTGCCGTGACGTCGTCCTAGCCATTCGTGCAGGACGGGCCTCACCGCCTCAATGGTGGCGGGGCCCGCACTGGGGCGTCGTAGGCGATCTTCCCAGACCCCCACGGCTACCTGGCGGAGCTCCGACCTGCACGCCTCGATCTCGCGAGGCGCGGGTCTGGTGCCCCTGGCCAGGGCCTCTTTGCGCCACACATACAGTGACGCCAGGACCCTGGCTTCCAGGTCCCATGGGGGGGATCCGGCGAGTAGCGAGGCCACTTCGAAGGACACCGTACGGTATCCTCTTATTGCTCTGACGGCCAATATGCGTTGCGCTTGACGCAGTAGCGCCGCGTTTTTGGCCGTCAGGCGGTTCGACCAGACTGGGGCCCCGTAAAGGGCCATAGAACCACCTAACCAAGAACAAGCCGAGTCAATAACAAGAATAGAAAACCAAACCAATAACGAAAGCCAAGTCAATTTGCAATGCCGGAATCGAACAACCAGAGAGCAAGCCAAGTCAACGGAAAAAACCAATGAATATCGTACGTAAACAAGGGAAAATTCCACGGTATTCGCATGAATCGCCGAGATGCGTGGACACGTCCGCTCTCAACGAGATTGGCCGCGCCACTGTTCTTGGCCAACATAAGCCAACCTTCACCAACCACCATCCAGATCCGACAAACCTCAAACCTGTATTTAGTATATATTTATTTAACAAGCAGTAAACAAGTAGTAGTAGACCCGGGCATATCATGTTCGCCTGGGCTAACGACGGATTATTTTATTATAATAAAAAGTATATATATATTTAAGAGCTCAGGTCTTGTAGGTGGAGCCTCTTATAATTATCTCTATTCTTGGCCAGCTGTTTCACTTCTTTGTACGACACAAGACCTATCTTTTCCTTTATTTGGTCGACTAATGCCTTCCTACTTTTCCCTTCCCTCTTCTGCTTTCCACTTTGCCTTCTATTATCTTACAGAGATGGGTATCGTATTGTAATAATATATACAAAGACTGTTCTTCTCCTTTCTTTTATGATTTTTATTATTGAATGCCTTCCTTTTACTGCGGTCAATACTTCTTAGTTTTCTTCTTCTTCCAACTTATTTTTTTTGGATCCCTTTTTGTTCACGTGCTTTAGGCCCATAGAAAGCGATGTTTCAAATGTAAGTTTTTATTAACCGTTTTTTACAGAAACATATTATAATATCATAAAGTTCCATTAATATCTCATGTAACAATAGAGTAATAATTTAATCAAAGCCGCTGTGAAGTCCAAAGATTATACAGAGTGGAGAAATAGGAATGTAGCTATGTTAATGATCTCGGCAGAAAACCTTCACTCCTAACCCACATTCTCAAAGCTGGCCCATTAGACTGCTTGTGGCAAAAAATAAAGCTAGAAACCCTGATCGACCTGACCTAAATCACTATACTACAAGTAATAATGGACTTTGATAATAATGATGATCTTACCAGTAATAACGAAGTGCTATTACCGCAAGGATTGCGGCGGCCAGTTGGCGGACATTCGCCGTAACACGGTTACCTCATGAGCGGTGACAGGTAATTAGGCAGAAAGCATGTATATGAAAAGCACGCTAAAATCAGACTGCCGCACACACAGAGATTAAAGGATGATTGATATACTACAGTACCCCATACTATTCACAAATATTACATACATACATACATATATACATAACTTCACGCCAGTTCCCTTGCGGGGTAGGCACGAACAACAGAATGCCATTTAGGCTTATTCTTACACACCTCACTTGCCTCTTTGACATTCATAACTCTTGTCATGCACACTCGTCTGTTCTTAAGGCTCCTGACATCACCTTCTGCTAGTACACGATCAATTTGATCATGGAAGGTGTGTCGTGGCCTTCCACGACTTCTGCATCCATCCACTTTTGCATTGTATATCTGTTTAGTCATTCTTTCATCATGCATTCTTTCCACATGCCCGAACCACCGGAGCATTCCTTTCCTTACCTTCACCCCGACACTCTCTTTCAGACCAACTCTCTTTCTTACTTCGGTATTACGAACGCGGTCCGCGAGCGTCACTCCGCAGATTTTGCGCAGTGCTCGCATCTCGACCGCGTTTACTCTACTTTCATGCTCTCTCTTCCATACCCAACTCTCGCATCCATACGTGAGCGTAGGTACCAGCACCGCATTGTGTACGGCGAGCTGGGCCTTCTGGCTGAGGTTCTTAGCGCCTAGAAGTTTACCTAACGCTCCATTCACACTATTCCCCAAATTCACTCTTCTTTCTATATCAGCGGTGTACCTTCCATCCCTGCTAAAAGCACATCCAAGATATACAAACTCATTCACTTGCTCTAGCATAACATCATCGACCATTATCCTTGCATTCGTTCTGGTTTCTTCTCTTTCAAACACCATAACCTTTGTTTTCTTCGCATTCAAATGTAAGCCTCTCGCCTGACAGTCATCTTTCATCATTGTGACTAGTGTTTGCAGTTCTGATGGCGATTCGGCTAAAAGCACGGCATCATCCGCATAAAGCAAGGTGCTTACAACTAGATCACTCATCCGCACCCCAACATCCATCAATCTTATTCTCTGGAGACAATCGTCCAGATATAGGATGAACAGCAAAGCCGACAGCACGCAGCCCTGGCGGACGCCAATATTGACGTCAAACCAGGGCGACAGGCTGCCATCCACCCGCACGCATGCCATACAGCCCTCGTAAGTGGACTGCACAGCACGCATCAATTGGCCATTAATCCCATATCCGGGCAATATGTCCCAGAGGTCCTTCCGCACAACCCTGTCAAATGCTTTCTCTAGATCCACAAAACCGCAGAAAACCTTCCGGCCCATAGCCAGCTGCTTCTCTACGATATTGCGGAGAGAGAAAACTTGATCCATACATCCCCTTCCATTTCTGAAACCACCTTGTGCATCCCACAGTAATCCATCGGATACAACTCTCATTCTCTTTTCAATAATCTTCGCATACACTTTAGATGCTGTGCTGATCAAACTGATGGCCCTGTAGCTGGCGCACTCCATACGTGACCCCTTGCCTTTATACAAGGGCACGATGACAGCGCGCCTCCAGTCCTTGGGAACCTTTCCCGTCCTCCAGCACAAGTTGCATAAGGACAGGAAAGCGTCCCGGACGCAGGTTCCACCAGATTTGATCATCTCAGCAGACACACTATCGATTCCTACTGCCTTTCCATTTTTCAGACTTCTTATCGACCATTCGATCTCTTCCAAAGTGATCTCGGATGCTGACTCCTCGGAGTCGGTCACAGACTCAGTCGTGGTGCCAGCATCCGGGATATTATCATACATTTCTCTAAAATATTCACTCCATCGCGCTAATACCTCTTGTGGGTTAGCAAGAACGTCCCCTGCTTTAGATTTTATTCTTTCCATTCTGGAAGCTGACGAACAACCCCGAGACTTCTTAACCTCTCTCCAAAAGAGTTTGGTATTCGCCTCGAAGTTCTCCGTCAGCTTCTCTTCTTCTTTCAATTTTATTCTTTCACGCTTCTCTTTCACTAAAGCTTTGGTTTCATTCTTGCAGAGGCGATAAATTTCTTTCTTCATCTCTTTCATACTGTCATTCTGTTGCAAGGAAGCAACATAATCCAGCCAGGCTTTTCTCTTTCTCTCTACGCTGGATTTAACATCCGCGTCCCACCATTCATCACCTTTCGTTGTTATGTGCCTCTTTGCGCATCCACATCCACAAATATTACTATAGTCCCTTATAATATAGTAAAGGGCAGTCTTATTACGTAAAGTATTATTTTTGCTTGAAAAGTATTTTTTTTATTGCCTGAAGAGTGTAAACAGATAGACAGCTCTCCTGACGGAAAGTGGCTATGGAGTTTGCAACACATCAGCGTCTAGGGTGAGAGAAATAGAGGATAAATGGTATTGGTGGCAGTTGCTTCTTCCAAATAAAAGTATGACTTATTATTTTAATATTTACAATTAATTTAAAACTGTACATAGACGAGTAACAGAGAATATGAAAGACAGAAACAGAGAATGTGGAAGAGAGAGTAGTGCGATTAAGTGGCATTAAGAGCAAGTGCTTGTGCATTTATGTGTGCAATGCTCCGTTTGTTATTGACTTGATTTTATGTCGTTGGTCCGAAGACCTCACGACTTTACCGGTGTTTTCGAGCCCGGGAGGTAACTTGCTCGAGGGAGCTCCCTAGGGGGCTTTGATTCGGCTGGACTGTTGCCATGAAAGGGGGATGATTCTAACGATCCCGACTAGAGGGCGACACAGTGCACTAATTGAGAACGGGCGACGGGTAATATAGAGCCCGAGGGAAAGGATTCCGGCGGATTGGGATCGGCGGTTCGCGGCGGCCTACGCTATCTTACTGCCGTTTCGCAATAAAAAGAAGAAAAAGCCGAATAAACGGCTAAAGAAACTTCCCAGCAACACCCCTAGTCTATCCTATGGGGGGAGGGGGGTATGTCTCCTGGCGTTTTGTAATAACGCCAACCCTTCCCTATCGAAATACTTACGCGAGAGCGACGGAATGTAGTTGCAGTGCTCCGGCATCCAAGGCCGCTTCTTATATCCCATGTTCGATCCGACGCCTAGCTGCTAACTGTGCGAGCTATGAGCGTCGGCAGTATTCGGGTGTGGAGAGAAGTTGTGCTCCGGCGGGCGAGTCAAGGGGGTACTTTCTGTCCGCAAGAGGTGGAACAGCGGGGGATGGTTTGGGAGAATGGGACCGGAACTCTCACCGTATAAAACACGATTTAAATTAAAGATCCTTTTAAAATTTTATAATAAACAATCGAGCAAACGCGTGTCAGTATAGGCTAAGTGAAAATGAAATGAAAAGTATTCTAAATTGTGAAGTAATCACAAATATGCTTGTTTAAGATTAATCGAGACAGTGGGCTAGTTCCACAAGCTGTATAAAGGCTTAGTCAAAAAGAAGAAGGTGACGACCCATATTATACAGGTTTTGTTTGTACAATAATTATTGGATGCACACTTTCCATTATACGTTATATTATGGAGGCTTGGAGGTATTTTAATTTTAATGAAGGCGTGTTGTGTACATACATGCCCTTTTATTACTTAGTTTTTGGCAGCGACTTCGCTTGCGTTAATGTAGAATCAATTACAATTTAATAATTATTTGTACAACGACCTTCTAAGCTATCGTGTTGACGACACTGCTGATACGCCGCCACCGCCCTCTTGTTCTGTGAATTTCGCCCAACACCCCAAGTGTGGCGGCGTCGCGGTGACGGTATCGTGTACACTTGCGCTAAACAGTACTTTTTCTGAGCAAATTGTACCCTATATCCTTCTCTGTATCCTTGACAACGTGTATGCGAAATTTAATAACAATCGGTTGAGTAGTTAAGGCTTGAAAGCGTAACAAACAAACTCAGATTCGCATTTATACTGTGAACTATAAAACATGAAATATCAGGTTTTAACTACCTGTGTAAATATTGGTACAGTATCCAATTAGTTACCAGCAAAAAGAAATAATGTAATAATTCTTCGGATACATACAGTACTTTTATATCGACGATTCAATCAGCTATAAAACAAAAAGAAACAATTACTAAAAAAAATCCTAGACGAGATAAGCCGTTGACCTTTGGATAATTACTGTCTCCATGCAAATTTATACTTTAAATCCTATATCTTAAAGTTCAATTCATTGTATTCGCATGGAACTTTGTCACACTACCCGCATAGAGCACGAGACATATACACTTGTACAGAGATATTATACGAGTTTAAAAAAATAAAATAAATATAATTGAACACTGCACGTCTACTCTACGCCGCATCTTCGCAAATTCATCTGGATTCTTAACTTGCCAAAGAAAAATATACTTTATTATTTTAATTTAAGACTTAAAATAGTATGTCATTGTAAAAGTAGTTTATGTACAAGTTGCAAAGTAATGTTATTACTACGCACGCTTATTATGTTACGATTAAGCTATTTTCGTGATTGGTACCGCAACAATAAGTATTAAAAACAATAGCTTGTGTTAACAACTTATTATATATCTGTCTATGGCCCGTTGGTAATATATCTATTATCCACCGTTCATTTGCCTTATTATCGGTGCAAATTTGACACCAGCTCCATACAAGTAGTGTCAAAATTCAACTGACGGTAAGGCAAGTGCATTTGTAGTAAGATGTAGGAACCGGCCAGTAGTAAAAACGGTTATCATTTTTCAAATATTTTTGGATTTTTAAAATTTCATTGAGTGTCATATTGTATTTTTTGTTTAAATGTATTCAATAAAAATTTAGATGGGCTTCTAAATTAAAAAAAAAAAACACTAACATGTACTTTCATGCATTCAACATCATTTTCTATCCTTATTTTTCCCTACGCCTCTCCGTCCGACTATTTATTATGTCGAAATTTTTCTATCTTTTGAAATGATCTATCCGTGCAGGAACGGAGAAAGAATACAATTTCTTGCGGCCGGGCGGCCTGTCGTAAGAGGCGACTTAACAACCCACAGCCAGGTGGTAGGGCATTTGCCCGACTGGATTGCTACCACCCCTGGTCTTACGTATGCCGCCATAACAACCTTGAGTTGTGTTCCGGCATTAGTGACCAGGTTCCAGTCTCCCTTAAGAGAGCAGCAGCGCATTTGTAGCACCTTTGCTGTTGCAAATGTCCATAGGCGATGGTAACCGCTTTCCATCAAGTGGGCCGTCTGCCTGTCTGCTGATCTCCTGCAATAAAAAAAATTAAACTTCTTCAGAATCGTTATGATTTGAAACTCGATGGAACGAAAAAGCGACACTAAAAAGAGATCAATATATGAATTTATAGGACTAAGCCTGCGAGAGAATGAGATACGAGCTTTACATTGTACGGCACAGATTAGCGAATCAATAAAACCGATGATTAAATATAGGTCCAATTTGGGCCGAAATAAAGCTGATAATAATATTTATTATTATTTAGACTAAAACAGTGACAAATTGAAAGTGACTTAAGAAGGTTATTTTGAGTTAAAATATGTTGACGGAGGCAGTCTAAGGGATCTCGACTGGGCGTAACTATGTTCTAAACCTCAGCCTTTCCAACAAAAACAAAAGCGCAGGGTCGACAGGGAGGAGGGGGTTTTTAGTGGGTATTGGGGTTGCTCGTTCGTGCAGCAACGCTCGGAGTCTTCCACACTATTCTGTGACGTCGATCGCGGACGGAGCACCGCCAAGAGCATACTATTGCTGCAGTGTTATCGCCCCCGACCGACGCGTGTCGTTCCCCTAGCAACGACCCAGTTTGTGCGTAAATCGGTTAAGCATTTTCCCTCGCCTCAAAACACAAAAAAAAAAAAAAAAGGCAGTCTAAGGGAATTATATTTATATTAATAAAAGTTAGAGAAGAAATATCTTCTCTTACTCCTGACTCCGGGGCCAAGGCAAGGCCCCCACCTCTGTGCTTGCCTTAACTAGCCGGCACGGAGTGGAGATCGCTAGAACTAAGACTGAAGCTCCACCGGTGTAACTGATAAATGGCATAACATCAGAAGTAGCTTTGGTGAACCTGCAGCCCACCTCTCTACATCCTTAGCCACTCACACTCATTTTGCCACTGTCTTCTAAGGCATTTATTGAGGCCCGTGCAGGGAGTGGCGAGTCACCCACTGTACATTTTTCCATCGAACATTGGGACGGGCAGACGCCATAGTACCCATATTCCCAGACCCCTAGTACCACTAGCAGTTCACCCCAATAGCCCGGTACTTTTTGTTCTCATTTCCCACAACAGTCCTACACTGGCCGGGGCTTGTCCTTGGGTTTATTATTATATGGTGTAGACAGGGATAATCGCCGGTCAGTGTCACGCCATATTTAGATTAAACTTGTCAAGGGGCCTCTTAGTGTTAGCCTCCCCACACAAGCCCTCCAAAAGTTCGGGGCATTTTTATGGCCTGTGGTCTTTAAAAACATACAACATAATAATATAAGGTATTTCTAGGGTATAATCATGAACCTAACATATTTTGCATTCTATTACTAATATATATTTAACAGAATATTTATTTCTATCTATGTATTAGTCTATACATTCCTTCAACATACATTATTTACATTATTTTACACATGTTGTAACGTTATGTAATATTTTAATCGATTTCAAATCTATCTGTTATAAAGGAAACTTAAGCGACGTATATTTGTGTACACATTGGGTCAAAAAACGGCTACGCAACAAAGGGGTTCGCCGACCTTCGTTGGCCCAATATGTACGCGGCATAAGACGAATATGTTTACCTAATAACCAAAGAAAAGACCTCTTGGCCTATTTTATTTCCCTCCCAGCCATACAACCTTCACAAAACAAATATGAAAGGAATATCAATAGTCATAAAGTGGACAAGGGACCAAATCTAATCTTATATAAACATCTTATATGACCGGCTGTCTTCAGCAAATACTGATAATAAGGTCACATGTATGGACGGTATCAGCAAATTGATCTACATATACGTCTTATATTTATTTATTTTTGGCTGAATCAGGCAAACAGGTATATTCCCACAAGACGGTTTTCTGTTTGCCGCCCAGGAAATCGGCATAATGGAGGGGCAGCAACAGTTGTTTTCACTATAAACACTTAATGGATTGTTTTTATTGATATACGGTGCGTTCCATAATAAGATTCTCTGGGAAACATTGATGCGAACAACATTGTGAGAAAGTGGATTTCCCGTGGGATAATTTATTAAGTCCCAATTATTATATTATGGTAATAGATACGATGCGTGATATATTTGTTATTTGGCTACGAAACCTTAACAAACAAATCTAATTAAAAATATCCTCTTTTTCTTTCACCTATACTCCCAATAGTTTGGAGTCAGCACAATATGTCTTTTCCATTCATTCTAGAATATGTCCATTGTTAAACCACAAATCATCATGTCATCACACAAACCATCCTTCTTTTGTTTGGTCTACCTTTACATTTGTACCCATCCATCTTGTAGTTTAACATACTTTTTGTCACGTGACTTTCATCCCTCCTTTTTATAAGCTTTTATTTAACTTGCAATGGATGTACCTATGTATATATGTAAGTATGTATGTAAGTTCAGGTGCAATCTTGCAAGTTAAATTTGACCAACTTCCCGGTTTCCGATTGAGCTAAAATTTTGCACACATATGTAGGTATATTGCGTCACAATGCAATAATGTGGTACCATGGAGCTGATCTGATGATGGAGTCGGAAGCTGGCCATAGGAACTCCTGTCCTAAACAAGATAGACCCGTCCTGTTTGGGTTTGTTTTACTTGTCTTGGCTAGCACTCTGCTGCTACATGATATCCAGGATCTCAAAAGCTTGTATTTAAAAACTTTTTTAAAAATCATTTTTTTACATACCCAGAAGACTTTAACGCTCTAAATTAAATATACACCTAAAAACTATTGAACAGGTTTGTTTAAAATTGTTACAAAAGTGTATGTCAGCTCCGACGCACGACTAGTGTTAACTTCTCAAACATTAAAAAAATCTAGACTTAATTTAAAAAAAAAACAAACCGTATCTTATATATATATCTTATTTTATTTTATTGCATGAGTTCAGACAGGCAGACGGCCCACCTGATGGAAAGTGGTTATCATCGCCTATAAACATTTATAACACCAAAGGCTACCAATGTGCTACCGCTCTCTAAAAGGGGACTAGAACCTGGCCACTAATGCTAGAAGGTTAACCCAAGGTCGTTATGGTGGCATACTCTAGACCAGCGATGGTAGCAATCCAGACGGGAAAATACCATACCATCTGGCCGTGGGTTGTTTTGTTGCCTCTTACGACAGGTTGCCCGGTCGCAAGAAATTATTTCTCAATCTTGCACAATTAAACTTCGAAATTGCATAACAAAAAAAACCTAATGCTTTTCATTCAACGCTTTGTATTAAATTCCCTCCTCGTAGAATTTCCATACCAGGGTTCTTATATGAAAATCCATTACTAAGGAGTAAATTACGAAAAGTTTTAAACAATATGATAATGATTGACAGTTCTATTGAGATTTGCTGTAAAACAAAGACTGGTGGCGTTAACTTTAATTATATTGTTACGATTTTGCGGGATACGAATTAAAATGCCGTTGGAATTATTACAAAGTTTATTAGAAGTGTAAACGCGTAATTCACAGTTTTTACAAATACAACCGAATACAATAAAATGAAACCGCAAAGCAGAAAATAGTAATAACCTAAATCGCGCAAAGTCCGTCGTTATAAGATACTCGCTCCGAAAGTTCTGGAACAGTCTCTTTGGGATTCGGACGTTTTATTTATGAGAAGGATTTCTAATATTGTCAAATAGAGAACGAGGCAACCGTTATTATGCCTAGAGACGTCATTGTATTATTTTTTATATGGTGTGAAAATATTATTTTGAGAGCTACATAATATACAGATTTAATAATTTATGTTACGTGTTTTCTTTGTTTGAACAACTCCGGCATACCTGCAAGGCGAAGCTCGCCTTAGAGCCCGTTATATAGTGGATAAATCGCCGGGTAAAGAAAACGTCCGAATCCCAAAGAGGCTTTTACAGTACACTAGGTAACTCCTCGATCGCAGTTGAAACTCAACTGAAACAGTCCTGACGGACCAACCTTATATATTTGTAAATTGGACACGGACTCCGAGCAACATGCCCATTATTCTTTTGAATTATTAATTTGTAAACTTAATGGCTTTTAAGAATGTGCAATGAAACGCAAACAAAAGAAGGAAGGATTTATGACGTCTTCCTGGGAGACATACAAAAATATTAGCGCGAACAAAAGATCACCTTAATTCGAAGGAGTAATAAAACACCTGTAAAGGATTACTATTGGTTCTCAACAATATATAGTGTTACGAGTTTCATTTTTTATTGGGCGAATTTAATTAATTAGTATTATTCTTTCATGGTCTGTGACTGACATCAAATGACATCAATTTCATCAATCACGTTACACCAGGTCCACGTCACCGCTTTATTAGAGAATCGTCACACACAATTTCGCCCTATTCATTCGGCGGGATTCATTATTGAGATTTAAACCACTATAAAATTTGCGATCGTGGTAACTCTTATAGCTTTAGTAATAAAAGCTATTCTCAGTGATGTACTGTTATGTTTAATGTGGGAGTATGCTGTGGTCAAACCATGTTCCTGTGTCACTCCAGAAACCGCAAAGTGACTAAGTTGTTCCGTACTCGTGAGAACCCAAGTGACTATTGCTTTGCGGTTATAGTTTTTAAGAATCCGTAGTTATTTTAGCAAAAACTGAATATTCTCTTAGCAACTATTGAATCTAAAAGGACGAAAGACGGGATGATGCTACTCCAAAATATTATAGTGCGTACATACATACATAAATAACTTCACGCCAGTTCCCTTGCGGGGAATGCTCCGGTGGTTCGGGCATGTGGAAAGAATGCATGATGAAAGAATGACTAAACAGATATACAATGCAAAATTGGATGGATGCAGAAGTCGTGGAAGGCCACGACACACCTTCCATGATCAAATTGATCGTGTATTAGCAGAAGGTGACGTCAGGAGCCTTAAGAACAGACGAGCGTGCATGACAAGAGTTATGAATGTCAAAGAAGCAAGTGACGCGTGTAAGACGTGTTACATTAAGGTTCGATACCGGAACCAAGACAGTTTAGTATTCGGACACTGTGGAGTCCTACCAATACAAACGAAAACAGAATATATGATACTTAAAGAAAACTACTTTAAAAACCAAGAATCACAAATAAAAAAACAACACAAAACACACAAAAGATCGATCTCAAAACAGATATTAACCATCCCAAAAACATGAGTACATTCTAGTCACCATTATTATGTTAACAACCATCTCGCCAAAACAAAGAGACACACTAGAAAAATGAACTCTATTCTAAATGTGATTAGTGTCAAATCGAGATGATTTCATACTAAACCAAAATTGTATTTCGAATTATGTATTTCAAATTGAATTACTTATTGCTAAATTTGCATTGAATGAAAAGCACCTTTCTTTCCTAATGTGAAATTAATGAAATCAATTCTGAAGACGTTTGAAACTTAAAAAAAACTCCTGATCACAGCAGTGTGATTGACGAAGAGGATGATATGTGCATAATAATATTTATTACGTTTAATCGAGGGTAAACACTGGGATTGGAAGTATCACTTATTGACTACTTACAAACATTGTTAAAACTTCTAACCCATAAGGGCAGAGATCGAATCTTTAGTATTTTTGACTGACCCACCTATGTTTTATTACTAACTCTATGGACACAGAACGATTTCACGTCGATAGATTATAATCTATCGGGAAATAATGCGTTAAATTGTAAGCAGTTTGTTCCGGTTCACAATATTTCAATAGCTCTCGAGATAGATTATAATCTAACGGTCTGTACAATTTAACCATGACATATATACTCTAATATAGCCAATTAATAACGGCGTTCATTTTAACTTTATAACTAAGTTGCATTTGGCCACAGTACCTAACTATAATATTATTTCAGATGGAACAGAGATATTAGCCGAGCCCAGCTAACTAAAGATATATTATTAACCTACAAATTTTATAAATAGTCTCAAGTTCCTGTTTCTAACCAGATATTTCAGTTCTCTTAATTAAATCAGGTTTTTCATACTTTTGTTTACATTCTTTAATACTTGATGACACTGCTTTTCAGCTTTGAGTTTTCGTTTTTACTAAATACTAACTGTCTTATTCATAGAGAGTTAGAGTAAGTTTGAACGCTTCTTTAACCACCATAAAGAACTGTTCAAACATACTTGACTATCAAATGTATCATCATCATGGAAACGCGAAGGAAGTTTCGCGGGCAGACGATAGTCTATAATATTATAATATGCTAAATATGTCGTCTCTCTACATTGAAGTTATTAAAAAAAAACACAATTGGAATAGACTATATAAACGATGGAGACACGATGATTTTTTTTAGATTTCTTGTCTGTTAGTCGGTTTTTCTGTTTGTTCGGGATTTACGTAAAAACTACTAGGCCGATTGCGATTCGATTTTCGCTGATCGTGAGCAAATTCTCACACTTAAATTCTGCGCTACCTTTTATTCCGGAATCGCACGGGAAATTTTCCGGGAACGGTTTAAAGAGGCCAGAATAAAAAAAAGCTTTCTTATTTCGATGCGATGTTTTTACTCATTGATAGCAAATTTTCTGAAATTAAATCTGTGATACTTTTTATCCTGGGGATCCCGCGAATTTTCTCAGGAGCTGGTTAAAGTTGTTAGGACGCTTACAAATTAGTTTATTTATTCTTACACGATTTTAGACACGATACATTATTTTTTAAATACAGCAATACTTTGTGTCCTGGGCATCTCACGGAAATTTTCCCGAGGGTGGTTTCTAGTGGTTAGTATGCATATAAATTAGCTTATACTAAAACACAATGCACTTTCTTTTTCAAATAAGTAAAAATAGAAAAAGTATAAATTATTTATTTGCATAACAATTAGTTGATTCAGATTCAATTGATACTAAAACGATGGTTTACGTTCTTTTCCGAATGCTTTGTTAGTTTATATTCCGGGAACCCCGCGAAAACTTCCTTGGAGTGGTTTAAAGTCGTTATACTGCATAAAAATTGGCTGATTCCGATACGATTTCACCAGAACGTTAGATTAAGCTTTTTTCAATGACTGGGGTATATTATATATATGTATAGTATGATCTCAGTATAGATCATGAGAATTCATATACGTATTAGACATTAAAATAGTATCCAAGAAACATCAATTATTCATTGCTGATAAAAAAAGGTTTATCTCGAATTCTAAATTTCTTATGTATTGAAACTCTTTAGTAGATATTTCAACAAACTCACATATACATAGAAAATATACTCACATATACATAGTGTATTATGTCAAATGAAATGTTAAAATTAAGTTAATATTGTAAAATAGCTTTGTCTGTACATTGAAGCTATTAAAAAAACCAATTGGGATCCAATTGTTTGATTGATGGAAAATTGAAACAATTAATGTTTTTTTTTTCATAAATATGTTAATTTCTATGAGGTTTTCACTATTATACAGACATTTTTTACTTAAATGCTGAAAAAGCTAATATCATGGGAATTCTAGTGTAATTTTTCAGGAAACCGGATTCACTTTTTCATGTTTTTACTCCTATACTTTAGTGACGGAAAGTTCCAAAATTTTCTTGGGAATAATGCGCCTAGATATAGCATGAAAACTATTCGTGTTACTCTTATTACAGCATAGTTTAATACTTTATGACATTTTTATACATGACCATATTGGGACTCTTGAGATTTCCCGGGATTTCCTTCCACTTCCAAACCACTAGATCAACTTTGACGCAATGTTCGCAAATCACAAGACACTGTCTGTAATTATTAGAAATCCTTAGTGAAGAAACATCTGTAGTTGAATAAGTCTTTAGTAAATTACAAATATCGGGAGTTTATGAATATATCCAGGATTCATGTATTGTCATATTAAATATTTATTCAATTTTACATATTGATAAAATAACTTTAATCTTTGCTATCTAAGTAATGAAAATGAAGTCGAAGGCAAATACTAGTTACGTTATAAAAATGAAAAAGATTTTTATAACAGTAATAATACTATTGGAATTTTGATTTAGTATGAAATCATCTCGATTTGACACTAATCACATTTAGAATAGAGTTCATTTTTCTAGTGTGTCTCTTTGTTTTGGCGAGATGGTTGTTAACATAATAATGGTGACTAGAATGTACTCATGTATTAAATTATTTCAAGGAAAGTCGCTTTGAAGATAGAATAAGTAATTTAAGAGATATGCCGTATTCGTAAGCCTTGATTATGTGTGAACCGCCGCACACTTGGCCAGTATTTTGATATTGTTATTAGGTTACAAAATTACATATATCACAAAAATGCTTTAACAGATAACCTACGAAACATGGTAGCTTAGTAGTTAAAGCACTCGCTCTTAAAATTCAAAGGAGGCGGGTTCAAATACTGGCCGGAAAGCATGCATCACTTAGGCAGTTTTCTGACCTAACGTGCATATGGTTACAATTAGTATCTGCTAACAACCATGAAGGAGAAAATCATGATGAAACCTGCACATCGAGATTCGCCTTGGACAAGCGTGATGGGTATACTGTCCATTCTCCTATAAATGAGAAGCCCGAACCCAACAGTGGGACATTTATGAGCCGTTATTATTTATTTTATTACCAGACAACCTACTCTAAATATAGGCAAACAAATACCAGACAAAAGTAGAGAACCAATTTACAACATCTTGTATCTATTATTAATTTATTACGGACTGCTCCATCTTGGAACCAGCAATAATGATCAGTTGCTTCGATACCGAGGTCAATGTACAATAAATGAAACGCATCTTCCACACAACAATTACAGGACGTAGGGAGCTCGGCGAAATGTTTAAAAAAAGACAATTGTTCAAACAAGGCGACCTCTTCTACATTCCACTGGGCGATGGGTTGAACTAGGGCGAGTAACTATGATGAATTTTATGGACAAACACTATTGGGATTTTCAAAATCTCTCTTTCTTTCACCTTATCCCAATCATTTGAGGGTGGCATAATAGTGTTACGAGTACGGGATTCGAATTAAAATGCCGTTGGAATTACTATAGAATTTATTAGAACTATACAAACACGTAAACACAGGTACAAATATAACAGGACGCAATAAGTCCAAATGTAATGCACAATCAATAACACTCGCAAAGTCCGTCACTAAAATGTACACACGTCTTGCCTCGCTTGTGTTATCGCTTTGACTCCCTCACCCCTCCGTTCGGGCATTGCTTTATACTAAACTATCCAATATGTCTCGACACAATACACGACCGCATAACAATAATTTCTAAGAATCACACCTGGCTAATGACTATCATAAACATTACAATACACAATGGCCTGTTTTTCTAATTACAAATTTTAAACACAAAGCAAACAAAAGAAGTCCAAATGTCGAAAAAGGCAATAAAATGTGTTTCTACAGACGCAGGTGTGATTTTGTCTTTTGTTGGCATTCGGTCGTAATAATATGTTTTGTTTTTCCATATACTACTATTTTGACATACGTCCTCTGTTACACTACGAATCATACCATCCTTCACGCAATCCATCCATGTCTTTTTGGTCTACCTTTACATTTGTATCCGTCAGTCTTCGAGTTTAACATATTAACATGTATCAAAATAGTTATAATTGTTAATAATAGTTAGTGGAGGTTGACAACGAAAATCAGCGCGGTGTTGCAACTTTTAATTCCGACACACTATAATGCTGAGATGTTAACTTCATTGACTGAGAAGGCGATTTAAAATCTCTACTTATATATATCTTGAGAATGAAATTTTGGTTTTTTGCGAATTTTTCTTGAGTAATTCTTACAAAAAAAAATTCTTTCATTTTAATAATATGTAGTATCGTATGTAGTATTGCGAAATAATAATCCTAAAAATGATATTCGTCCATTAAAAATCAAGTTCTGAATAGTTCCTAAAGCTAACGTACCCGTAAAACTTGAGTTAAAATTTTGAGCGATCCGTTTTTCCACTTGTCCGTTGAAGTTTCACTTCTACTATGTGTCCCAGCACACATTTCGATTTTTCGCAGGTTTATTTGCTGAGCAATTGACATTCTGTGCGTTCTGCTTCTTTTATTAAAAGAACAGAACACAGAATTGTTATTGTGGATTACATTAAAAACTATTATACTTTTTACACAACAATGTTGTATAAAAAGTATAACTTAAAAATAAAGGTATCCGCAAAATTATTTTAGTGTAGACACTATTTATAGGTTCAACTTTGCACAGCTGTCCTGTTTGTAAGTGTAAATTATTCCGAAGCACGCCTTCGCCCAGCGAGTTCTCGATTCCTATCCCGTTTACATAACGACGCTCAACTTTCACAAATATTTGTAATTGGGAAATTTCGGATAATCCGAATTAGGGGCTTGCCACACTAGTCTGCACGGCCTCGGCAAGTACAAGCCAAAAAGAGCTTTACACCTACGGCATAAGAGCGTCAGCGTATGGTTCTTACTTCCTGGATGTGATACCCTTAATTAAGGAACCATTTTTTTTTTAAATTTTGTTATTATTCTAATTCCTTTTGATTATTATACTAATTTTAACCAGGATTTAATTAATTTTTCTTGTATTTTCCACTGGGCATATAAAATACGTGTGGTTTAGGAGATGTTTCGCCACACGAAAATGTTTATTTATTTATTGCAGGAGTTCAGCAGACAGGCAGACGGCCCACTTGATGGAAAGCGGTTACCATCGCCTATGGACATTTGCAACACTAAAGGTGCTACAAATGCGCTGCTGCTCTCTTAAAGGAGACTGGAACCTGGTCACTAATGCCGGAACACAACACAAGGTTGTTATGGCGGCATACTTTAGACCAGGGGTGGTCGCCATCCAGTCGAGCAAATACCCTACCACCTGGCTGTGGGTTTAGTCGCCTCTTACGACAGGCCGCTAGGCCGCAGGAAATTGTATTCTTTCTCCGTTCCTGCACGGATAAAAAGGATAAGAATGAAGAATAAGGAATGCCAAACTCATTTTTGTATATATATATACATTTAAAAATAATTTGTTATATGTTTCGTTATTTATGTACTGTATATATTGGACAACTTAGCCCCCCAACAAAGACAAATTCCACGAAGCACGCTATTACCTGTCGGCATTTGAACCAATTGTAATACCTTTATGATTGTCGTCTTTTGTTTACTTATTTATTGGTTATTGTGGAGAACAGCCTATTGTACTCGTTTATGGCCGTTTACAGGTATAATTAACCAGGTGTGCGGATTACGATTTCTAGGAAATTAAGTCGACGATACGGGCGGGCACACTTATATTTGTGAAGTATAAAACGACGGCAGGATGGAGAGAGCAGGCAGTCAAAGCGATAACACAAGCGAGGCAAGACGTGAGTACATTTAGTGACGAACTTTGCGCGTGTTATTGAATTGTGTATTACATTTGGACTTATTGCGTCCGGTTTTATTTGTACCTGTGTTATACGTGTTTGCATATTTCTAATAATTTCTATAGTATTTCTAACGGCATTTTTAATTCGAATCCCGCACTCGTAACAATACAATATATTATTATGGTATTTCAACGATCACAAACAATAAACGTATATATTGCTTAAAACTCATAAAACAACCGCCCATTACTATTTAATTATTCTGTCCTCATATTTCGAGGTTTAATAGTTGTGTAGGAAGCATAATAATTAAAACCTTGTCTGACTGCAGACCAGGCTTGAAGTATAATGCGGCGGTGTGGGGTCGGAATATAATAGGAACAGCTTATGCTACGGCAGTCGTTTGAGTACACCATAGCACTGTTACACCTACAATGTTAGTTGTACAAAGATTACTCAACACTATTTATCTCTTTCATTCGTTTGGAAATATATTCCCGTCTCAGCCGCACAATTGGAACAAATGTGCACGACAGCAACACGCTTGCGAGCAAGAGACGGAAATGCTGTTTGATCATTGTAATTATGAAATTAATTTTATTCCGCGACAAATTATATTACTAATTTCTTTTTTAATCCACTTCCAAAAGGAGGAGGTTTTCAGTTCGACTGAGTGTATTTTTTTGTTGTATGTTTGTTACGAGATTTCTCCGTTAATTGTATACCGATTTCCAAAAAAATTTTTATTCGAAAGAGTAAAATGAGGGTTTCTCGCCGCTTCTTTCCCTTTAAAAAGAGATGGCACGTTGACATACATAGAGTAGGAAGTAGATTTAAATTTTGACTTACATGTGACCTTCAAAAAGTGTTGTCCAGTGGAACTCATTTTAAATGAAAAAAATTCAATTTTGAATTGTGTTTTTTGAATAGTATACTCCTGAGGTGGTCTCACTGTTATTAAATCTGATGAGTGGCTCTTAGGGAAATACCATGGAAAAGATGTCAAAAAATCATGTCTGTCAAAAAATTTGTCGTAAAATAAAAAAAAACAAACAAACTGCAAATATACAGTTAGATAAATATATTTATGTTGGTATATAAGAAATTTAATATATCCTACTCATAATCATAAATCTATATTGCTATAAATATAATAGACAGAGTACCAAAAATAAATTAATCGTAGAAATGTATGTACGCGCATAACTTAATAACAGCTTTACTGATTTTGATGATTTTTTTGTGTGCGTTTGAACCCACTCAAATCCTGGATGGTTTAGAGTCAAAATTGAAACCGGTAGGTGGCGCTGGAAACGGGTCCTAGGAACCTTCTAATCTGCTGGACCGATTTTGATGATTTTTGTATGTTTTTGAGCGGGTCCCCGGATGACTTAGATTCAAAATTGGAACCGGTAGGTGGCGCTGGAATTGGGTTCTACGATCCTTCTAATTTGCTGGATCGATTTTGTTTTTGTATGTTTAAGTGGGTTGTTTCTTTTGGTTCGAAGGAACTTGTAACTTGAATGTACAAAAAATACATCGAAACTAATTGCAATTTTAGTATTTGTGCTTTCTATATTGTTATAACTTTGAATTTATTTTCAATAGTCAATAATTTATAGATGTTCTCAAAGTTTAAGTGAATTTTAAAAATTCTCTTATGAGAAATAACCGAAATCGAGAGCAACCCTTGCCGACCTTTCTAAATAAAGATTAAAAAAAAACCCTTGCTGAAAAGCGCCGAGCGCTTACACTCTTCGAAAGACAAACTTGTTTGTATATGCATGACAGTAGTACAACAATTGCTACTGTCGCTTAATATATTGTTTGTAAAGCTATTCAAGCAACCAAAAAGTAGAAAATATAAAAAAAAAACAAAACCGAAATCAAACGAAGAAGCAATTAATAAACATTTTCTAAAACATCTTGAAGTCGGTGCCAAGTTAAACATAAAAGAACAACAGCAAAATGCACCGACTTCAAGATGTACAAAATATGTATTTATTGCTTTTTAGTTTGAAGTTGGTTTTATTTTTGTTAATATTGTCTATACTAATATATAAAGCTGAAAAGTTTGTTTGTTTGATTGAATGCGCTAATCTCAATTTGAAAAAATCTTTCAGTGTTAGATAGCTCATTTATCGTGAAAGGCTATAGGCTATATATCATCACGCTAAGACTGATAGAAGCGGAGCATTTTTTTCTTTTTGAGAGCTTCCGCTGCGTGCGCTGCGTAAACGGTTAAAATTTTAAAAAAAATCATGTGTGACAGAAGTTAGCGTTAGCCCAAAGTAAATATTCCACGCGGACGAAGTCGCGGGCAGAAGCTAGCAGTGGAATAAAATCTTATTTCGCACTTCCTGTAGTTTGCAATCACACGAATGATAGTCTAGTCTCGCTGTGACAACAAGACGCTGCTTGTGTATAATGAGGTGCATAGATTAGTGGAAAAGTATCAAATTTATCCACGAACATTCATTAATAACCTTAAATTCTACTCTGAATGGAATGTCATGGGGAATGGGGAAGTCATGTGGATAACTTCGCTGATTTATTTAAACATCCTAGAAAAGCACTACTTTTTCAAATATTGTTAAGACAGTATCTAAAAAAAGTGTCTCACGTCAGAGAGTTTAAAGATGCTTAAAACCTGCATTATATTTTGTACGAGAATTTTCTATTAGCAAATCTGTATCGAAGACCTTTACTTGTTTGACTATCCTAATGTCGCTATGGTACTGACGCTTGCAACACAATTCGCTTAAAGTGTAGTTTTCTCGGCCCCCAGGTTTACATGCTTACAAACCCATTTCGTCCCTCTGTCGTCTAAAAGATATATATCGGCATTTCCTCGCTCGAATGAAAAATTCGTGCTCAGTGGTCTGTCGATTCATTGGTGTGGTATATGATATTTCTGTTGCTATGACTACGCGTCGACCCCACAGACCCATGTATTCGATTAGATACCTTGCAATATTTATAACATTTGACAACTTTGAGGGAGGGAAAAATTATATCAATGTTTTTATGATCCCTTTTACATCGAGGAATAACATGTACCAAGTTATAAGCAATCGCGTGGTTTTCACATGATTTTTATTCGTCAACATCATTCTAGCATTAAATCAGGTTTGAAATCAGAACGTAGGTACTCTTCGGAGCCCGTGGTTTTCTCTTCTATATTTTTTCACCACTTCACGTGATTTTCATCATTTTTATTGTGATTTTTCTAATAATTAAATTGTTAACTTACCCTATTTTTATAGAATAAAACATTAAAAAAAAAGATTTGCATAACTTTTAGATTATAAAATGGACATACCATCGTTACAAGAACACAATATACAAGATAAAAAAGAAACAAATATTACCTTAAATGCAATAATTACGATAATTGAGAAACTATATTTCAGCTATTCATATAACGAGCCTGAAAGACGTCCGACTCGTTCGGAAATCAAGCGAGAAATGGAAGTGCTGCACCACCACCACACCACTCCGCTCACATCATTTGAATGTTCACAACACTAGACTACCCTCTTTCTTGTAAATTATTTGTAACTAGATTAGGTTATTGTAACATATGAAATTATTTAAGAAAATGCTAAAATATCACGACCGAATAAAAATATTTAAAATGAAACCGTCTTTATGTCTACCTGCAACACAAAATTTGTTTCCGTCATAATTTTAATTAAATTTAACTCCACAAATAGAGCGTGTCGTAATGAGGTTTTCTTCATTAAGTTTATGTTAATATTCAAACCGAACTGACAGGAACTTCATTATAATCTACAGGATATAATCGTATTACGCTTTATACCGTAATATGATTATATCCTGTAGATTACTGCAAGCTTGATATACTGCAAGCTTATGCTTGCAGTATTAAGGATATGTAAATAAGCATATTATAGACCACGTAGTTGTAAAAACCCCGTCAATTGGATATCCTAGTTAATAAAGTTCACTTTTCATTAACTTATCGCTAATAATTTGTTTTATTAAATCATTAATATTAATCTTAGACAGATTTGTAGTGTTTTGAGAATAATAGCTCTATGAAATACGCCCTTTTTGGCCGACGCACATATATATTATAATATAATATAAAAGTTAGGTTGCCTAGAAGAGATTAAGCGATAAGGCCTCCTATTGTTTCTCCAAACAAAATTTTTTTTTGTATTGCAGGAGGTCAGCAGACAGGCAGGCGGCCCACTTGATGGAAAGCGGTTACCATCACCTATGGACATTTGCAACACCAAAGTTGCTACAAATGCGCCGCTGCTCTCTTAAGGGAGACTGGAACCTGGTCACTAATGCCGGAACACAACTCAAGGTTGTTATAGCGACATACTTTAGACCAGGGGTGGTAGCCATCCAGTCGGGCAAATGCGCTACCACCTGGCTGTGGGTTCTTAAGTCGCCTCTTACGACAGGCCGCCCGGCCGCAGGAAATTGTATGCTTTCTCCGTTCCTGCACGGATAAAAATAAATAAATAAAATACAATATTGTAATCGTACATTTTTGTAATTGTATATTAGGTGACCAATAAAATTTATGTATTTCTATTCTATATTATCAAATTTCAACAAATTATCGCTAATATTTTTTAATCATTTATCTTAATCTTAGACAGATTAGTAGTGTTTTGAGAATAATAATAACTCTAAGAAATAATTATCTTTGTGCCCTGCATTAAATATATATTGTGACGACCTAGGTGCCGACAAAGACAAATTCACACCTGCATAGCTGTAGAAACACATTTTATTACCTTTTCGACATTTGGACTTCTTTTGTTTACTTTGCGTTTAAAATTTGCGATTAAAAAAACAGCACATAGTGTATTGTAATCTTTTACGGCCTATTGTCGTATTCTGATCACTGCCAGGTGTCTCGGATTTAAAAGTATAAACTGACTCTATGAAATTCGGTCCACGCGGCCGGGCAGACATATTGCATCTGTGGAGTATAAAGCAATTCCCCAATGGAGAGATGGGACAGTTAAGCGATAACCACGAGCGAAGCAAGACTTGTGTATTTAGTGACGGACTTTGCGCGTGTTATTGAATTGTGCATTACGTTTGGACTTGTTGCGTTCGGTTATATTTGGACCTGTGTTATACGTGTTTGTATAGTTCTAATAAACTATATAATAATTCCATCGGCATTTTAATTCGAGTCCTGCAACTCGTAACAATATTATCAAATTTTACGTAAGATTTACATAGCGGCCCAGAAGTGAGGTTTATGGGCTAATATTATGTACATTATATAAATACTCACATAAATACACAATGCAGGAGGAAGTTATTTAAGATTGGTGTAAATACAATGACGTAGTTATATTGTTAATTAATAGCCAGCAGATATTTTTACATATCCGGAACTTTTACAGATTATTTTTTATCAGAAAACCCTATTTATAATTAATCACATAAATTATAGCCGTAATAGCCAAGAAAACATTATAAATGTGTTTTTCTTTAATAGTTATTAAAACAAATACCCTATACTTTATATAATTTATAACAAGCAAACAGGCAAACACAATTTTGTTTGCAGAATCGTCAGGTCTTCCGTTACGATTTGCATTGTTTGGAGTCCTATGACAAAACATCTTGCTGCATTGTCTCGATACTGTGAAATAATTTAGTATCATATTGCGAGTATTTGATAACTACTTACCGTTTATGATGGTTGTCAACACTGCTGAAACTATGTATTGTAGGTACGATAAAAAATTAGTCAAGTGCGTATCAGTCAGGGCTTCTAGATTGGGTAATTAATTTAAGTCAATTAAAAAATCATTCAATCGAAAGTATACCTCGATAAACGTACAGGACGCCCTCTGGGTCGGTGGATCGATGATCACTAAGGTGACTTGTGGGGTCCGTAGTAAAAAAGTGGAGAACCCGAATATGCAGCGGAAACTTGGAGTTGCTTATGGCCCGTATGCGAAACATTATACAATGGATTTTGCCCAAAGCAATTCTTGTAGAAAGAATTTTTTTAATTCTACATACTATCTAATACGGACTATGTTGGGTGTATCTCTTGTGCATAGAATTAGAAATGAAGATATCCATAAGTGAACCAAGCTAACCGACATAGCTCACAAAATTAGCAAGTTGAAGTGGCAGTGGGCCGAGGAGTCCTAGAGTGGAAACCGCGTCTCGGTAAACGTAGTGTCGGATGCCCTCCAACCCGATAGACTGACGACCTGCGCAAGGTCGAGCTATAGGCGCTGGATGAGGAAATCGGAAGACAGAGATTAGTGGCATCGACTTGGGGAGGCCTACGCCCAGCAGTGGACTGCAATTGGCTGACGACGACGACATACTATTATATAAGATACTTTATAATGTTATTATAAGGGGATAATATTTTTTCTTTTTTTTTATTGTAGGAGTTTAGTAGACAGGCAGACGGCCCACTTGATGAAAAACTGTTACCATCGCCTATGGACATTTGCAACACCAAAAGTGCTACAAATGCGCTGCTGCTTTCTTAAGGGACGCTGGAACTTGGTCACTAATGCCGGAACACAACTCAAGGTTGTTATGTCAACATACTTTAGACCAGGTAGCCATCCAGCCGGGCAAATGCCCTACCACCTGGATTTACGGTATAGAATTGCGAAGTTAACATAATGAAGTTTCTTGAAAAGCTTTTAATGTTTACATACATACATAACTTCACGCCAGTTCCCTTGCGGGGTAGGCACGAACAACAGAGCGCCATTCAGGCTTATTCTTACACACATCACTTGCTTCTTTGACATTCATAACTCTTGTAATGTTTACTCTTAAAATATTTATTTTCATCATACATACATTGATGAGAACTTTTAAACAAATTGCTTCTTTACAAATTGCCAAAGTTGAAAACATTTTACCTGATATGACGCCACTGGGAGACCTTAATTGCAGTCGCAATATCCATTCGCGCTTGTTTTTATCGCTGAACTTTTATTAACACTCAATGCTGCTTTGTTTATTCTTTGAATTAAGTGGTTACAACTTCATGTTTAGGATTTCTTTTATATATTGCTGTAAATACATATTTTAAATAGGGGTTGGAACAAAGACCTTTGAATATGTATTTCATTATTCCATATATATAAACTATCCGATAACCCACTTCTCTATCGACCCAAATCCATTAATTAATCCACTTTTTCCATATTTTTTTTCATATTACAAAACGCCACAGTCTCATATTTTAACTATAAGTATAGCGACATAACGTACCGCTAGGAAAGTTCAATGACTGAAGGATAGACGTTAATCTGTACGCGGCGGAAATTTCGCTGATGTGTCATAGGTTATTTAAAAAATATCGCGAGCGTATTTAGCCGCCGAAATTTCCGCCGCGCCGCCGTAAGTTTCACAGGTGTGTCGTTAAGCTTAAATGAGCTTCAGCGGCTAAACTCTCGTGATTTTTTTAAAAATAGAATCAGTGTTGTAAATCATTTTTACCTAAATCAGCTAACTGAAAGAGATGAACGTATTAATTAATTTTGATGGAATTCCAGCATAGCTTTATGCTCAGTTGCTCGCCTAATTTGTTGAAGATGCGGCGTACAACATCTTCAATTTAAGTATGCAAAATATATGAATTAGTTTTTGTGCTGTCGCTTTTCAATCAAATAATATTCTTTCTTTTCAGTAAAAAGTTCGGAAAATGTAGATATTAATACGTGTAAAACATTTCCATATGTAACAAATATTTTACTTAATTCTATTTTTCTTTAAAATATCAATCCATAAACGTTCTACTATTTGTTTTAGATTTCTACGTTTTAGCTGTACCTGACGGTATGTATACTCGTCACGCTTATCCGAGATAAACCAAGCCAGGCAGATCGACGGTTTTCACAGACTGTTTGTCTTGACGTGCAAGTTTCATCACGCTATTTCCCATCACCGTAAGATTATTGTAACAATATGCACATAGATTCGAAATTACTAATAAGAGAATGAGAAGCTGATGTCTTACCAGCTACCACTATAGTAATTTACTTACATACAAAAGCTTTTAAAAACACCTTGTAACAACCCCGGCCATACAATCCTGGATATCGGACGAGATAAATCTCGATAGAAGTGGTCCCTGAGACGCCGCAGACGAGCCTATCCTAATGTACTGGAGCTATGTAACCGTGGGGCGTCCGAACAATAAAGGGCTTGAAGTCGTTTCTACGCAATAATCCGCACGGTCCCTTCAGTTCATTGACCCTCGACATGTTACCTTATTTTCGAATAAGTTCGAAAATTCAAAAGGTGCTTTTTAAGGTTATATGGCCATTTTCGCTTAACGTAATCTGTTCATTCATTGATCTGTTTATATATTCATGTATTTAAATCACAGCAATCATCGGCCAACATTCTAGGCGCCAACTTAAATTTAAAATCAAAATTATTAAGAAAAAGAATTAATTAGTCAAAAACATGAAAGAAAGAAAGTTATGTCTGTTTAGTCCTTGCCTATAATAAGTAGGTAAAACATCGCTCCGCTGATTTTGTTGAATACCCTCGTTCTGTATGAGGCGACGGCCAATGCAGAGCAGGGTAAGTGCAGCCATTTTGAACACTTTTTTTTTAAGGCGGGGGAAATGCTATTTACACACAATACTGGGTCCTTTGCAAGGGATTAGACCATAGTTGATCATTAAGGCTTTCCTCTTTGATAACGGGCAACCCAAACAATAATCAAGCCAGCTTGTGTGGAGACTCAGAGAAGTTGCCCGGGCAACAACCACTACCCACGAAAACCACCCTCCTCCCATGTGCCCCGCGCTTTTTATATAGGAAAGGCTGAGACTTAGAACGTAGTTACGCCCAGTCCGAGCCATTTTGAACACTCTGTCAACGTTCGACGAGATCGCGCCGTGCGCTCATCTGTTTTCAAATTCAAATAATTATAATTACTGACCGTGCCAATAACTTTCATTAAGACCTAATCTATGTACAGTGGTAGCTCTCAAGTAAAACCATAGTGCCGTGCGCTGTTCCCGAGTGCAACCTGAACCGAGCCAGGAGAGGGCTGATCTCAAGGTTGGTGGAGCTTCTGCTTTTATAGTGCAAGGATTAAGGTGATATCTCTGCTATACCGTCCACAGAAATCGAACCACTATAACCTGTGGGTTAGAGCATCCCACGATGTCTCTCGGTAAATAAGAAACGGAAGTCTCAAAAGATCTTATGTTCACATGAATGAATGATTAAGTTACATGGTGGAAACACCAGCAGTCAGAACCAAGTCTTTAATTTTTTCTGGTGCGCACTGCCAAAGAGAGGAATAATTTGCCGGAGTCTGTTTTTTCTGACAAATACAATCTTAAAATCAAGTCGCGGGTGAATAGGTATCTTCTAGGTAAGCCTGCTCCATCCTAGACTACGTCATCACTCAACATCAAGTGGGACAGTGGTCAACCGCAAACCTATAAATCCATAAACAAAACATGATGAAAAGGCGCTCTTTTGAAGATGAAAAGGTCTTACATCTTCAAATATATGTTTTATTATTCAAAATATATTTTTAGATTAATCGCAGATTTTTAATTATCGAATAAATCCGTGGCTGGCGGGAATACATTGATATCTCGACATACATTTTTATTTATTTAATCGTTTAGACGCTTCCTACGCCTGTGTTTTTATAGGAAAAAATTGACAATCCGAAATATTCATAACTTTTTAAGATGTTTTCTTTGGTAATAATAGAATAACACAATTTATCATTACTAGTCAAACTTTAAAATTGCACCCCTGTAAAATTGACATTTTGAACATGTCAGCATATTCACGCCAGCCACGGAAATGTTATCTATTGGTTTAATTATAGTCTTACCATAAAAGTAATACAATATAACAGTTTTATTGAACTAAGATTAATATTTTCACATTTGATTGAGAAATACGTCTTTTTTAATCAGTCATCACTGAAAAGAAAAAATGTGTTTTTCTCGCCTTCTTTGGTCTACAAAATATATTTTAAAAACAGAGAGGATATTGATTTGTGATAGCATCAAATCGAGGTTTACAGAGCTATGTGTTTGCCTGAGCAACTGTGGTAGAAATGGGTTAAAAGGTTTTGCACATATTTTACTATGAATTTGTTTCTATTCCCAAATTACTTTCGTGTAGGCTGTACCAAATTACAGAGTAATTGGGCACACTAAATCAATATTAAACTACCAAATAAAGCGTTAAACCTTTGAATTGATTTCGTGGTATACACTCACTTCCGGTCAAAAAGGATCCAATAACTTACAAAAGGTGAATATGGTAATATCCTCTCATCGAACCTTAACTTCAATCGCCCTTTAACCCTTTGACTTTATTTGCTAGTTAACCAAATATCTCGAATTCACGTATCTTGCACATCAAAAGCCCTATAAAAATAAAAAATCTAGAACTCGATTCCAGCGCCACCTACCGGGTCTTATTGTGAATCTAAACCACCCCGGACCCACTCAAACACACATAAAATTACATCAAAATCGTAGAACCCGATTCCAGTGTCAAGTATTTTGTTTAGATTGATGGGTTACATTATTATAGTTTTAGTAGGGGTCTCTAATTTTTATATATCCTATATTAATCAGGGGTAATGTAGCATTCGAATGGTAAAAGAATTTTTGAAATCGGCCCAGTAGTTTTTGGGTTTATTCGTTACAAAAATACAAATCTTTCCTCTTTATAATATCAGTATAGATAACAAATATACTATAATATATACGTAGTATAATGTGCTTGTTCAAATATTAAACCATTTTAAACAGTGGTTGTGTGTTCCTGTTTCCGGCGTCGTAGGTAATCCTGCGGCGGAATTAATTAGGACTAAAAATTCGTCTACGATAGTTATGTTCAAAAGAAGTTTTAATTAACGCCATAATTAAATATTTAAAACGTAATAGACACAAAACCCGCCGATCCGCCTATCTAATGTCGGCAAGTTTTTGTCGGCGGGCTAATTGGCCCATTGCATGTCGGAAAACTTTATCGGCGGCTGAATATGAGGAAGAAAAAATAAAAAACTTCGTTTAAAAAAACCGACTTCAAAAACTAAAAAGTATAAAATAACTTATTTCTAAATCTATTATTATTAATATATATTACCTAAAACATCTTAAAGTCGGTGCTTAGTAATTTTCAAAAAAATATAGTAATTTTTATGTTTTACTTTGTACCAACTTCAAGATGTTTTAGATAATATATATTAATAATAATAGCTTTAGAAATAAGTTATTTTATACTTTTTAGTTTTTGAAGTCGGTTTTTTAAACGAAGTTTTTTTATTTTATTTGTTACATTTTAGTGTCTAGCTATGTATGGGTAGACCTACGATAGGTGCCGCGCTCCTTAAAAAATATAGGTCCCAAGAAACGTGAACAAAAAAATGTTCGTAAAATGAAAAGTACTTGGCCAAACTATGTTAAATTTTTAGGGAACTAAATGGCAACTATTCCTCATCAAACTAAAAAAGAATCACGTAAATCGGATCATAAATCTCAGCGTAATCGGTATATATATGGAACGGAATGGAAATTTTTTCATAAAAACTGTTCATGAAATGAAAACTACTGGGTCAAACTATGTCAAATTTTTAGGGGACTAAATGGTACCTATTCCGCGTCGAACAAAAAAAATCACGTAAATCAGATCATAAATATCGGAGTAATCGGTGAACATACATAAAAAAAAAACAAAAAAAAAGATCCAGACGAATTGAGAACCTCCTCCTTTTTATAAGTCGGTTAAAAAATAGACGCGCTTGCGTACACAAGCCGCCGCGGCATACCGCCAACATGTCGGCGGGCAACACGCGCGGGCGTATGTTGCCGACGTGATTTTTTTCATAAAGACCGCCGGACGAGCGGCGGCTTTGGTGTGTATTGCGCTTGAAATATTTAATTATGTCTTTAATAAAAATATTTTAAATATTATACATTACTTTATTTTATATATATAGTTAAAACTTAATACATTTCCTAAAGCTTGGTTTACAATTGATTGAGAAAAGCGAGTTAACTTACTTAACTTGCCAATTAGCCCCTGTAATCGTGTAGACTGTAAGTAGTAAAATGTTGTCCAAACGATTATAAGGACTTATTCGCAAGTTAACTAACAACTTAACTAATGCAAATATAAAACAGGCTTTAGGATAAAAAAATTAAGTCGTAGTAGTAGTTGGTGGTCAACGCACCCGTGTCATGTCCCACCGAAGTGCGTTTGAGTTCCTAATTAGGCACGTACAGCGTAGGCAACTTTCATAATCTACTTTGCACATTATTACAATTAGTAAAGAAAAACATGTACATAAAGTCTGCATACCGAGATGAGCAGTGTATGAAAACCGTTAACAAATGCGAAAGCTTTGTACAAAAGGCTGCTAGGCGTCCTAGAAATATAAATATCTAAAATATTCTAATTATGTAAAGATCTAAGTGTTAACACAAAAACTTATATCGATTTAATATGGTTCACCCTTAAAATGCTTGCGGGTAAAGTGGAGTATGCATGAATAAAAAATATGGAAACTCGGATAGTGTGCGATCGACAATAGGGCGAAGATTGAACGATTATTATTATACACAACTACGAGATTGTTATGTATTTAATTAATATAGAACCCGGTTGCAGCGCTACCTAGCGGGTCCAATTGTCAATCTAAACCACTCTCAAATCAGTATAATACACACAAAATATTTCAACAAAATCGGTCCAAGAGTTTATGAGATCAGTGACATACACACGAACGGAAGAATTATCTATATATTAATACATACGTGAAGCAAAAACTTTGTATCCCTTTTTACGAAAATTGCGCCGATGGAGGAGTATACAATTTCGCACACTTATAGTTTATATAGAGAAGAAGCGACGAATACTATTTTTTTTTTTAAATTATGCATAAAAAATACATGAAATCAATAAAAAAACATTACACACGCTACCATGTATTAGACACAGACACGCATATACTTTTTTGTTTATTGTTCAAGTCAAATTAAAGTGTAGCCTTGGCGAAATCTGTGATTGTAGAAGTAATAGTCTTTGACATTAATTATTATGATCGAACTTCGACCACGGTTGATCACTAGTATGTATAAAGGTAGATAATAAAATATTTTAAATCTGCATTGAAAAAAAAACGTTAGAAATGATAAAAAATTTAACACTTCCGAATCAGAATCTAAAAGCTAATTGACCAGACGACACCACCGCACCGGTTAGTCGTTTCTCTTGTTTTTTAACGGCTTATTATTTAACTATCTGTGCCCGCGACGTCGTCCGCGTAGAATTTGCTTACAAAACCCTCCGATTTTGAAACATTATTCATTGGTGCTCCGCTCCTATTGGTCTTAGCGTGATGATATATAGCCTGTAGCCTTCCTCGACAAATGGGCTATCCAACACTGAAAGAATTTTTCAAATCAGTCCAGTAATTGCTGAGATTTAGCGCGTTCAATCAAACAATATATTAGTATACTAGCTGTCCCGGCAGACGTTGTTCTGCCCTGAAGAAATAAAACTTAGAACCCGATTGCAGCGCCACCTACCGGGTCCAAATGTAACCTATCCTATCTTTCAAGTTGGATCAAACTGCACACGGTGTGAAAATTTGATTAAAATCGGTCAAGTAGTTTAGGAGTCCATTGAGGACAAACATTGTGACACGAGATTTATATATATTAAGATTTGGCTACAACACTAATACTAACATTTTAATTATCGCGATATCTTTTGAATGAAACATCCGAATTGAATAATTCAAAAAGTTCTAGAAAGGTATTGAATTCGTCTTGAATATGGAGTAATTTATTTTGATAAGGATTAATACCAAGGTACAAAATAATAAGTTTTTGAAGCGACGGCATTTTAATTATTTAAAAAAATAAAAGAAAACACTTATTGTGAGATAACTACAATAGTTAGACATATGGTTAAGCGATATTTTTTGTAGACAATTATATGTTCTGCAAAGTGGTAGTACATTGTTTTGTTCTATAATCAATAGTTCTCGCAGCACACGCCGTGTAAGGATTTTTTCGGGTCATTTTTAACACCTTGGGTTACATTATTGGACTTTTAGTAAGTATGCCTAATTTTTTGAAAATATAATATAACCTATAGCCTTCCTCGATAAATTTGCTATTCAACACTGAAAGAATTTTTCAAATCGGACCAGCGGATCCTGAGATTAGCGCGTTTAAACAAACAAACTCTTCAGCTTTATAATATTAGTATAGATACATATTACTTAAAAATCTTTAAAGATTTGTAAGAAACCTTTTGACACTACCCGTGACCAGAAGGCCGACTCATATTTTGCTCAAAGAATTATCATTGCTATAAAAATAAATAGTAAGTATATAGAAAAACGTAGTGCAGCCAGCCTTCTGGACACGCTTCCCGTTGGCAGTGATCTGGTTAATTCATAAGTTTAGATTTAATTTATTTTTTACATTACGTTTATGATTAGGTATTTTATATTTTTTAGGCAGGTTAATTTAAAGTTTAGTTTTTATAAACATTTTTTAAAGATCATAATATGATGGTCTTTTCTTGTAAAAGCTTAGTTCTTTATTTTGTTTTTGGCAATTTCCCTTCTATCTGACGTATGGACGGCGCACCATGTGCCTGAAAGACCACAAGTGCATTTTCATAATAAGCATTCGCCGGTCGCGTATACCAATACGCCGGACGCAGCCTACTGCGTTTGTTACTGGCCAACGCCGTATAAAAGACTACAAACAACAATAAAAGAATTTAAAAGAAATAGAATTAATATTCAGATACAAGCAATGAGGTCTAATGTACTACGTATTAGAGAAGGCGACCATAATTACTAGCTTAATTGAACACTGGTTGTGGTCCATGGCAAGAACTTGCTTAGTCTACGCCGGATTAATGTCGATATTTTGCGGGTTTGAATGAAAAGTAACTTTTAAAATATGCCTTCATATGTACTAAGGTACTGTTCAAACCACTCAAGAAACACAAATAAAAGTCATTGGGTGACTTTTCACCGGTAAGTTTTTTGTATTCTCCATAAAACATCTGATTTTAATTAAATTTTATCTGTTTTAACTCGTCTCGACGTGTCTTCGCTGCGGCCATGTTCACGCGAATTTAAATTCTACTCTCTAAGCGATCTAGCGCTTCCTGCTTTTTAAGTTTGGTTAGACTGCATAACTATTGTTTTAGCGCTGTAGCAAATACATGATTCAGACCGTGGTGGCACGCCTCGCCCACGGTTTCATAAAATTCGAACTTTTTCATTTTCAATAGCTTCTCTAGTACGTGGTATATATAACTCAATTATATAAATTATCAGAATTTTAGTTTATCAAGGAACGGATACTGCTTTATACGTATCTACATAGACAAATGGGCAGACGGATGGATGAACATAACGAATTTATAAGGCTCCTGTCTTTGTTAAAACACGTGTACAACCCTAAAAAATTATCCTCAGCGCACAAAATTACATAAGACCGCCGCAATAATTACAATTTACGTCCCGCCGCTTACAAAAAGCCGAATGAGATCTATAAACTGGCCTTCCAAATCACCCCCAAGGCATGCTTGATGGATTAATTTGACCGAACAATGACGCAGCAGACATAAAATGTGAATGTTGTAAACAGTTGATGATGTTAAAACATTACAGATATATTATATAAACATCGTACGTTTATGAAATCTGACGTGGTTCTTTGAAATCGTCAAAAACTTTCTTGTCTGTGCAATTTGTCCTTTTATAAAATTATAAATATACGCGTCTTTCTTAAGACAACACTTAAAGCAGTGTTTCTCAGCGTATAGGTCCCGGCACCTTGGGATGTTGCAGCAGGGGCGGATTTAGAAACATGACGCCTGTAGGCTATTCAAATTTTACCGTCCCTACCGATAAATCGATACCCTAATTCACAATCATATTAATTAGATCATGTTTTTTTAAATGTAATTGTAGCTTTATGATTTGTGTACATATCGTGAGACGTGTATAGTCTTGAATTAGAACTCCTTTTTATCGTAGTTTGAAGATCGATTGAAAATATGCCGCCCCTCCAGAACCTGCCGCCCTAGGCTCCAGCCTACTCAGCCTATTAGTAAATCCACCACTGTTGCAGTAATAAAATCGCGAATGCTGAGTAAAAATAAATTGACATAAAGAAAGAAAACCTTTATTTCCAATTGCGACACACACACAATGAAACAGATAAAAAAATACATTACATACAGAAATTAGATTGGCACTATATCTTGCTGTGCCGAAACATGGTGTGTCAAACTGTCGACACAGCACTGGTTTTCAGTGCCCATCTCCAAAATCGCATAATAATATCTCATAAGACCCCAAGAATATAATATTACATGAATAAAATATCACATAGAATTAATTATACAATAATATGCCTACATCCTATTAAAGCAATGAAATAATAAGAAAAAAATACCTATCCTAAAAAAGTATACTAGTTAATATTAATTATATTTACTTAATTTAATATTAACTCTGACGTAAGAGACTGGCTGTCAATGTAAATAGATAATTAAAAAAAATGTTTAACCTATAATCCAATTATTTAAATATTGCACGGTTGATACTTTTTTATTGCCTGAAGCAAGCAAACAGGCGGACGGCCCACTTGATGGAAAGTGGTTACCGTTGCCTATGGACGTTTGCAACACTAAGGGCATTCCAAACGCGTTGCCGGCCTCTAAGAAATTTTATAACGCCCTTTTGTTTTTTTTTCATTGCAGGAGTTCAGCAAAAAGACAGACGGCCCAGGAAAGCGGTTACCATCGCCTATTGACATTTGCAACACCAAATGTGCTACAAATGCGCTGCTGCTCTCTTAAGGGAGACTGGAACCTGGTCACTGATGTCGGAACACAACTCAAGGTTGTTATGGTGACATACTTTAGACCAAGGGTGGTAGCCATCCAGTCGGGCAAATGCCCTACCACCTGGCTGGGGGTTGTTTTGTCGCCTCTTACGACAGGCCGCCTGGCCACAGGAAATTGTATTTTTTCTCCGTTCCTGCACGGATAAGCCCTTCTTAAACGACCCCGTGTCGTAGCGCAGAGGGAAAACCTCGCCGGGAAGTTACCCTCCTGATTATTGTTGTACGCGGAATAAACATTCTAAAGAACAGTTGCGTAGTTTAGCATGTAACATAAAAAATATAGACACAGCAGAACTTTAAGCTTAGGTTACCAAAGGCGCCGGTAGTCTTGATATTAAAAGCAATCGGTAAAAAATCGCTGAAATGTGTTGAAATATTGAATAATTACCAGGCGCTATAATAAAAGTAGTTTTTACATGAAATTTATTAACTTGCATCAATTGCATTTTCTTAAGTATCCGCGACCAGTACATAAAAATAATTAGCACGTTTTAACGGTTTATTCATTAAACTTTATACATTTATTTTGCAACATTGAATACAATTAAATTATGAACTAGTTGATCTAAATCATTATTAGAATTATAATATTAAACTACGCTATAAAATAAAATAATAAAAAGTATTATAAACCTATTTAAGATAAAAAGTAGTCCAGGTTGCTGTCGGTAGAAAGCGTTTCTAAAATGCTGGGCGCATTTCCCCAGTTAACGGTTTTAAGCGCGACATTTTGATTTTTATTTCGACGTTTCGGCCACTTTTCGGTAGCCGTGATCACGGACGAAGTGTGAATGAGTAATGTTAAAGTTGTTATTTGGCTTAATGCCAACGTATTCGTTTTAATTACTTAATTTTAATTTTTGTTTATGGTTATTATTTACTCTGTGGGAGCCTAATCAAATTTATACTAAATCATCATGGCTTCACTTGCTTTTACTAGATAAATACCTCTGCCTCTCTGAATGTCAAAGAAGCAAGTGAGGTGTGTAAGAATAAGCCTAAATGGCGCTCTGTTGTTCGTGCCTACCCCGCAAGGGAACTGGCGTGAAGTTATGTATGTATGTGTATGTATGATACCTCTGCCCTCCTTATAGCAAACGCAGTACATGGAAATTAACGATTTTGAAGAAAAACTTGGGAAACATATTTTTAGCTGTCTAAAAAGCATGTCCATGTTATTTATAAAAATCAAGCTTTATGTATAGATAAATTAGCGCCTTGGGATACCATTCCTGCAAAAAACTGAAAAACCCAAAAATGAAGATTACTGCAAGTGTAATTAGTAGGGCAGACCTTACCTAACGACCTTACGAATACACGTATATTATAAACCGTGAAAACAGTACTAATAAGTAAAGGACTGAAGATTGTGTACCTTAATAAATAAACTTGTACCTAGTTATAGATAGGCAATCTTGGAGGTAGAATAGCCCTCACGCGGGCACATTCAGAGGTTAATGAACAGACGTCATGGGGAGGCTTCGGGCATGCGCACAACCATGTTTTTTTATGCGCCATCCCTCTTTCGACACTTTGCAGATTAGGGTAGGCATTGTATTTAAATTTTTGGGCTCCACAACTTACGCCAATAACGTGGTGATGAAAGTAGAATATACTATACTACTGTTACACTGTACATTTGAAAGGCTGTACACGTTGGACAGGTAAAATTTGCTATAAATCAGTCAAAGTTTTTTTTCCACTCTGGCCACTTTAAACTATTCCCATAAAAATTCCCGCGGGGTTCCCGGAATATAAACTACTGCAGATTTTAAGACTTGGAACATGCTATCGATCAGCGAAAACGACGTTGAAATCGGCCTAATAGTTTTTACGAGAATTCCAAACAAACAGACAAATACAAAAAATTGAAGAAACAAAAGACTACACTTTTATAATATTATAGATTTTTGACTGATTTGTGGCTTAGTATTTTCTTTCGCAACGGGGTGAGAGTTTAAAAACCTGGCAGACAGCAAATACCACTTAGAGACTAACTCTAGGCTAATACATGTGTTGTTATAAACGTAATTCTATTTTTTTTTATTGCAGGAGCTCAGCAGACAGGCAGACATCCCACTTGATGAAAAGCGGTTACCATCGCCTATGGACATTTGCAACACCAATGGTGCTACAAATGCGCTGCTGCTCTCTTAAGGGAGAGTGGAACCTGGTCACTAATGCCGGAACACAACTCAAGATTGTTATGGCTACATACTTTAGACCAGGGTCGGTAACCATCCAGTCGGGCAAATGCCCTAGCACCTGGCTGTGGGTTGTTTAGTCGCCTCTTACGACAGGCCGCCCGACCGCAGGAAATTGTATTCTTTCTCCGTTCCTGCACGGATAAAAATTAATTAAGGAAAACATCATGAAAAATACCCATATATGAAACCCGTCAATCTCCCATGAAAAGCGGGGCTGGTATAAAACCAAATTCGTGTAAACAGTACAAAGTTGGTGGAGGGCTTCGAAAGCAAAAGTAAGTTGATGATTTATTTATTGTATTGTAGCTAGAGCGTTGCGTACAAAACTTTTTATACAACAAAATTCTGACTGTTAACATTCATTACTTTACACAAGGTTACACCTACTTGTATCAAGATCACGTGTGCTTAGTTAACAAAAAAAGAAAACTTCACGTGTGCTATACGTGATAGAAGAATAGAAGATAAACGTAATATTAATATGGAAGAAGAATATCTTTGAGATAGATTAATAGATAATTCTTTACTGTACACTAAAGAATTACAATTGAGTCTTTTTCTACTTCTGTGTGTATATGGCAAACAGAAGTAGACACAGATAAAAGACAGTACAAAAGGCAGCCTTATCGCTAAGAAATGATCTCTTCCAGGCAACCCTTGGCAAGGATTGTTAGATTTTTTTTCTACGATATTGGATGTAAAATGTATAAAGAAAATATAAATATTATCTGTGCGGGAAAGGAGATATAATACAATTTGCTACGTTGGGGCGGCCAGTCGTAAGAGGTGACAAAACAACCCACAGCCAGGTGGTAGGGCATTTGCCCGTCTGGATGACTAACAACCTTGAGTTGTGTTCCGGCATTGGTGGCAGGTGCCAGTCTCCCTTTAGAGAGCGGCAACACGTTGGTAGCACCTCTGGTGTTACAAATGTCCATAGGCGATGGTAACCGCTTTCCATCAGGTGGACCGTCTGCCTGTCTGCTGAACTTATGCAATAAAAAATACATACATACATAACTTCACCTCCACTCCTCCTTCCACTTCCCTTGCGGGGTAGGCACGAACAACAGAGCGCCATTTAGGCTTATTCTTACACACCTCACTCGATTCATTGATATTCATAACTCTTGTCATGCACGCTCGTCTGTTCTTAAGGCTCCTGACATCACCTTCTGCTAGTACACGATCAATTTGATCATGGAAGGTGTGTCGTGGCCTTCCACGACTTCTGCATCCATCCACTTTTGCATTGTATATCTGTTTAGTCATTCTTTCATCATGCATTCTTTCCACATGCCCGAACCACCGGAGCATAAAAAATAAATAAATAAAAACCCCTATACCCCTATAAAACATAAAAAGACAATAAAACTTATAAAAAAAGGAAGTAGATTGGAAGAGGGGAAAAAATATCACGTGTTGGAACTGTTCAAGTCTAAACTAACTAGAATATTGGGGACAACTATGTTTATTAGCACTGCTTAAGCTTTAACTGAATTTAAAATCGAAATACTTACTGAAACAATACTTCCCTCTGACAATAAAGAACAAAAGAAATCACCATAACGAGCGGGGATAAATTGCGCTAATGAAATCATATCGTCGTCCTGTGTTCGTGACACTGAATGCACGAGAATTGCATACTCAAACGACACCATGTGAGATTCTGATCTAGAGGTCATTGACATTGGTGGACATGCTTCAGCAGAGTCATCTATAACAATAAATAATCAGCAGAAAAACGCACACATTGTACATATATCCCCAAAATAAGCAACGCTTGTGTAATATATAATACAGGATAAAACTGTGAGGTCAGTCCTAGACCATTCCAAAAAAGAGAAAGTTCATTAACGAAATTTAGCATGCTGGGAGTCGAGCACAGGACCTCTACGTTGAAATGAGCTAGATGGGCATATGCTTAGACCATCCAACTACACACACACAAAGACCGTCATGGATGGACTATGGAGGGATGCTTGTTATTTCTGATATACATATTATCTTTCACCGATGACCACGAAACGTATAATTGATCTGGTATTAGAGACAGCGTTTCTATTGAAAAAGTTAAGCCAAATTGCTTCTACGTTAACAGAATCTCAACTCGAAATTAAGAAAACTGAATTATAAGCGTTTGAAGGAAATACCTTTTATCTTCTACAAACCAAAAAGGCTATAGGTGGGAAAAGGTACATAAAACGGTCTCTTAATATACAAAATATTAAAAGAAAAGTAAAGAATAGTCCTGTTCAAATACTCCTTTTCAAAATTAATTATTTACTGATCAAATACATCTCTAAATAAATACATCATTTACTGATCAAAACTAGAATACCGAGGCTAGATCACTTGACAAAGCCACTGTCTATCACTTATGCTGTACCATTGATTCATATATTAGCTTCCTGATCACCTGAAGAGCTGATTGGGCACTTCGCTCTATAGAACAGTTTAAATCCTTGGAATGCCGAGCTTTTTTTTAGTTGACTTGATTGAGTTTTGAATATTATATTGAAAAAGACTTATAGTAATTTTTGCAGTCAAATTCTGCCGTAATTACAAAGTGTTTATTTAATTATTGAGGGACCTTTCACGTGGTTTACGTCATCAACATCAATCATAATTGTTACACGGTGACTATCAATCTTCGTTATGGTATTGTTTGTAACAGAGATGTTGTAATTTGGATAATTGTTGCCATAGTACATTATCGTATCCAAACCACATGTCGTATAATATTGTCAATATCATCGAAATCGAAGAATCAGCGGAAGCATTGAAGCCATGTTCATTGTAAACTATTCCAAATTGTATTGCTTTATCTCCTCCGCCAGGTCTAAGTAGATGAAGGTAATGGTTTAAACGAATTCAACATAACATTTTCTGATACTACATCTATTCAGTTGGTCAGTATTGTAGCGATTTACGAATCACACAATCTAGGTCCCCGTATAAAATTATTCCGCATTGTGATTATATGAGAGAAACTAATACAAACATTACGTCTGACATCAATTAAAATTTCATGCGCAATTCAAATAGTCATTCTTCAAGAGCTTCGTGATTATAAACGTGGCCTCTCATCCCTTCTTATCCCTTCTTAAGTTCTGCCATACGCAATTAGAATTCAGTATTTGTTTTAGCTACTATAAGCTACAACTCACCTATAACTGTAATCTTCACAACTCACAGATGACAATCCACACACATTAGCAATCACATGTAAACAAACAAACACGTTAGGACACAGCACTCTTGTTTATCATATATACAGTTTTCTGTTGGAAAACAGCGAGCGACCATCCACGTTGCCTTCCCACGACTGGCCGGTATCGAGCGAGGACTTGCGACTCCCCCGCTACTCTAAACCAATTTATAATACATACAGAGGCGCAGCATCCCCTGTATATGCCTTCAAATCGATTTCAACCTTATGACTTAAAGCATTAAGTACATATTGATATGGATCAAAGATACCGCAGAGGCAAAAACGTCGCCAATTCTAGCAGAAAAGCCAAGGGTGCGAACGCTACGAAGAATGTACGTTACCTATGTTTATAAATTGAAATCAAAGTCCTACTGAACTTTGTTTTCCGTGTGATTTGAATATTTTAATTACAATAAACTAGTCATGTAAATTAACAAGCATTAAAACTATTTTAACAATTAATGTTTCGTTTATTACCTAATGTCATTTTTGACCTACTGGCCATTAATTAACAAGTCCTGGTTAAATAATTCTTGGAGGTAATCAATTATTGTCAATCTTTTATCAAGAAACACAGCGACCACATGTCAACGAACCTATAGGATATCAAAATGAAAGGTATTATATTAAATTTAAACTTTCGGCTTAAGAGGCCCATTCACTATCCTGCATGGCAGTCCGCTTAGCCATCCGCCGCGTAATGCAGGATTGTGAATGTTGTTGCAGTTTGCATAGTGTCCGACAACACCAAGTAGGATGCTTCTTCAGTCATGAAAGCTCCGCCCACCGCAGGACTGTCCTGCAGAATAGTGAAAAGGCCTCTTAAGACGAAAGTTTTGTTCTAATAAGGTAGCGGACAGTCAAATCAATTGAGATACCTTTTATTATCTGACAAACTGTCACACGTCATAGCTTTTGTACGAGCGTACCAACTTATGACCTTGTAAGATTGTCGTTGTTTAATGTCATAAATTTTATTTTTCTGAAAAGAAGCTAATGAGGATTTTCAATTTATGAGATTTAAGTTTAAAATGTATCGAAACTCTGGGGCCATGGGATCCAGAAGCTCGCCGCCTATATCGAGACCCACACGGTTGATAGAAGTCTCACGTGGCCAAAAGGCTGGCCTGTATTTTGGGCAACGCATAAGACAATATGGTAACGCGGCCAGCGTTTTGGGAACGCTCCCAGCTGACGGTGATTTAGAACATATTTATTATTTGTATTTTTTTTAAACTTTAGGTTTTATCAGTTGTATATTTTAATTTTAAGTTTTTTTAAAAATAACCTATGCTTTTTATGTTAACGCAGTTTTTTTTTATTGCAGGAGATCAGCAGACAGGCAGACGGCCCACTTGATGGAAAGCGGTTACCATCGCCTATGGATATTTGCAACACCAAAGTTGCTACAAATGCGCTGCTGCTCTCTTAAGGGAAACTGGAACCTGGTCACTAATGCCGAAACACAACTCAAGGTTGTTATGGCGACATACTTTAGACCAGGGGTGGTAGCCATCCAGTCGGGCAAATGCCCTACCACCTGGCTGTGGGTTGTTAAGTCGCCTCTTACGACAGGCCGCCCGGCCGCAGGAAATTGTATTCTTTCTCCGTTCCTGCACGGATAAAAGTTGCCAAGCCTTGTTTAATTTTTTATATTATTTATTGTCTACACCGCCACTGTCATGTTTTAATATTTTCCTTAGTTGAGGGGGTTGCCTGGAAGAGATCACTTTAAGCGATAAGGCCGCCCTTTGTTCAATATTTATTGTGTCTAGTTTTTAAGAAATTAGTTTAATTTTGGTGAACAATAAAGTGTTTTTATTCATTCATTTATACCTGAGAAGTGCGTGCTCACCACTTAGTAACTAAGCCTACGTCATAATGTTAAGTATTAGGTAATACATGTATAAAAATAAATAAATAAAGTAAAAACCTTACCAATCCTATTCCCTAATCCTAGAACCAAAACCAATTCATATCCAGTTCTCTAACGTCGTTTCCAATCCTAACCATCCCAATCCAACAAAATTCCGCTGTGTAAAATTATTGGCTTAAAGGAATAAGTAGTTAGCATTAAGAAGAAAAAATGTAGATCTAAAAGTAAAAATAAAAGGCAATTACTCGGGCATATCTCGTTCGCCTGAGGATAAAGGAAATTAAAAAAAAAACTAAGCCTACGTCACTGTGGTACCACGAAAACACCTTAGCCACTTAACTATCACGACTTAACGGAAAGCTAGTTACATCTCATCAAATCAATCCAAATACCGCACTTAATCAAACTTGACTAATAACAATATTCCGTCAAAGTATCTGCCACGTGATAAGGAATTCAGAAAGTGCCCTTAGCATCAATAAAAGTGGGGTGAGGTGGTGACGTCAAAGGGGGTTATTACCAAACCTTTATTACCTTACCTGATACGACTTCACAAGTAACGATAGTAGAATAATCAAGCATGCACATAAAATAAGCAGATACTACTCTTATATCAAAAATATGTACTAAAGACTGGAAATATTTTTTTTATTGCTGGAGTATAGCAGACAGGCTGACGGCCCAATTGTGATGGAAAGTGGTTGCCGTCGTCTATAAACATTTGCAACACTAGGTATTACTAATGTGCTGCCGTACTCGTAGATGGGAACCTGGCCACTATTGCCGGAACACAGCTCAAGGATGTTATGGCGGCATGCTCTAGACCAGAGGTGGTAGAAATCCAGATGGGCAAATGTCCTATCACCTGGCTGTGGGTTGTTTTGTCGCCTCTTACGACAGACTGCGTGGCCGCAGGAATTAGTATTCATCATTATTTATCATAACATAAGATTTGCTAGACAGGATTTTTGAACTACATATTATATATGTAGATGAAAGTAGGATAGGCTTAGTATATTACATAGAATATATTCAATGGTTTTAATGGATCTTCCACTTGATTTATTTACAAAACTTTGATTATATTACATAAGTTTTTTTTTTTTTTTTTTTATTGCAGGAGTTCAGCAGACAGGCAGACGGCCCACTTGATTGAAAGCGGTAACCCTCGCCTATGGACATTTGCAACACCGAAGGTGCTACAAATGCGCTGCTGCTCTCTTAAGGGTCACTGGAACCTAGTCACTAATGCCGGAACACAACTCAAGGTTGTTATGGCGACATACTTTAGACGAGGGGTGGTAGCCATCCAGTCGGGCAAATGCCCTACCACCTGGCTGTGGGTTGTTTAGTCGCCTCTTACGACAGGCCGCCCGACCGCAGGAAATTGTATTCTTTCTCCGTTCCTGCACGGATAGTTTTAAAGCTAGTTTGCCTGGAAGATATCGCTTTTCGCGATAAGGCCTCCTGTTGTTTTGCCAAATATATTTAAATGATTAAGTAATTATGCATTTTGTTTTTGTGATTGTTTATTTTGGCGAGCAATAAAGTGTTATCCTGCTAACATTATAAACGCGAAAGTTTGTAAGAATGTATGTATGGATGTATATATTTTTGTTACTCTTTCACGCTTTTACAGCTTACACATTAGAATAACGCATAGGCTATAATTTATAAAGATATAGTATGAATTATCCAAAATATAACGACTTTCCATCACCACGTGGGTAAGACCGCGAGGTGCAGCTAGTCTAATCTCTGGTGGTGAATGCGGGAGCGAGCCCACAGCCCGGACAAAGGACGCTTGGGATCGGACAGGGGTTTAGTGGGTATCCCTAACCGCGGCGTGGCAATAGCATTTCACATCTCAACGTGGGGTGCTAGTGCCACCCCGACCTGGCGAATCCCACTCACGGGCCGCGACCTTTCCCCCTCGCGTGGCCTACGGTCCTCAAACGGATTTCCCCTGTATAAAAAAAAAAAGCTAGTCTAATCTAATTTTTTGTATATATAACTACCTGCGCCCCGCGGTTTCACCCGCTTACTTGACATTTATCGTTATATTTTGGATAATTCACACTATATCTTTATAAATTATACAGCCTGTGTGTTATTCTGATGTGTAAGCTATATTATTGTAAAGTTTCATCAAAATCCATTCAGTAGTGTAGTAAGTAGGTTTTGTTGTGGATACCGAAAGAATGCTAGATATTGTATATATATCCTTTTATTCTTTTTTTTATTTTATTTTTTTATTGCATGAGTTCAGCAGACAGGCAGACGGCCCACTTGATGAAAAGTGGTTACCATCGCCTATGGACATTTGCAACACCAAAGGTGCTACAAATGCGCTGCTGCTCTCTTAACGGAGACTGGAACCTGGTCACTAAAGCCGGAACACAACTCAAGGTTGTTATGGCGACATACTCTAGACCAGGGGTGGTAGCCATCCAGTCGGGCAAATGCCCTACCACCTGGCTGTGGGTTGTTTAGTCGCCTCTTACGACAGGCCGCCCGGCCGCAGGAAATTGTATTCTTTCTCCGTTCCTGCACGGATAAAACTTACTTTAAGTATATTTGTTTAATACAATAAGGTTTAGCAATTAACTAAAAGGTATCAGCGAGTGGCACATGTGTTTCTAACGAGATGCTACGATCAACGAACGAAGTAAAGGATTATGACGTCGCCGCAATCGGCGCATGCCACGACCCGTGTTACTAAGCAAGCTCATAACTACGCGCTCATTCGGCGATGCTTGTAAAATATATTTTAAATGGAATTGATTTTAAACGTGTGTATGTGTGTTAAATAATTTGGTTGTAAGTTAAGTGTTTGTCGATTTATATTTAGGATTAATATGTCAGTCAGTCAGTACTTATGTAATATCCCTACAAGTAGTTTTTGTGTGAAAGAGTAACAAGCATACATCCATACATTCTTACAAACTTTCGCGTTTATATTAGTATGATATAATTTACGTGTGTATGTCACTAATTCCTCTGGCTCGATTTTAATAAAGAAATTGTGTGTATTTGAATTAGGATTGTTTTGATTCACAATTGAACCCGGTGGGTGGCGCTGCAATCGGATCTTATTTTTTCAGAGCATAACAACGTCTGCCGGGCATGCTAATATTCTAGAGAAACGTATACCTACGATGAAGAAAAATTATCTTAACTAAACTGAATTTATTAATGTTAGTTATATTTTACCAATAGTCCGTTCAGACAATTAAGTAAAATAGACTAGGTAACCTTAAATGGGTAACTAAGTTGCCCAGAAGGCTTGCTACGTTACCTCATCGGATCCCCCTACTGATCTGCTGTCCAAGGTAGGTACTTGAATAAGCATTTTGAAAGCTCTTTTTGTTATACATACATACATAACTTCACGCCAGTTCCCTTGCGGGGTAGGCACGAACAACAGAGCGCCATTCAGGCTTATTCTTACACACCTCACTTGCTTCTTTGACATTCATAGCTCTTGTCATGCACGCTCGTCTATTCTTAAAACTGCTCTTTTTGTTATAACCTTGAAAAACTTAGTTAATTACCAAAGATTAATTTTGTACACGTACAAACATTACAATCACAGATAGTAAACGAAGGAAAGCAGCTATATAAAGTACCGTTTAAATTAATCTAGTTTTCGGAATATCCCTATCTTCGGAATATCACGATTTTCCGAATATCCACATTATTCTAAATTATGGCAAAATACTGCTATCTATGTACAACATGTCTCCTAAAAAAAAGTAATATTTTTCTTAGAATCTAGCTAAAGCCAACCTAATTTATACTAAAGTTGCTTTCACGGACATAAACCGGGCAGGGTGCCAAAATATGATCGGTTTCCGATAGATAAACCTGTCAGTCGCCTCCGTTAGTTATCAATTAGCTAACAAATTGTTTGGAACTATAGTTTGTAACTTTTGCCATGAAACGTGATGACGGGACCTTGTACAGACTGCTGGGAGATTAGAGGCGTTTTTGAATGATGTAACACTGTTGTTCACTACTTTAGTATTATCAATTTTTCTGCGTCTTTCTTATCTTTAACGTTTTTTTATGGATGTATAGGTTTGCGTTTGACCATTGTCTCACCTGATGGTGAGTGATGACGCGGTCTAGGATGGAGCACGCTTACCTAGAAGTTATTCACTCGTGACTTGAAGACTTCAATATGTTTTTCCTGACGGAATATTGTCAGGAAAAACAGTTCCACTTTTCTGCATTGTGCACCAGAAAATATGAAGCGAAACGCTTGGCAGAACCAAGTTTAGGACATTTTAGTTTAAAAACACTTAAATTGAAGATTAGAATGTGAATGGAAATATCGTGAGGAAACCCACTGATCGCGATTACCAAAGAATAAAATCCTGCAATAACAGTCCTCCTGCTTTAAACAAGCTCAGTGCGTGTAGTGCCCGTTTCCTTGTAATAGGAAAATCTATATGGATTAAATAAGTAAAGATGCGGATGAATAATAAATGGATCTATATGTATATTCTTAAATATAGATGTAATATTTAGTTCAGTTTGCAACAAATTTATCATATATTATATCGTTTGATTTTTAAACAATATAAACGCGAAGTGGCTGCGTTGCCCCTGTAGACAAGTGGCATTAGCGCGAAAGATACCTATAGAAAATGTATGGGAGTAACATAATAATTAGCGTAAGGATATGACATTCCCATACATGTATGATGTGGCGAATTAAGGTTTTAAGTGTAGCGGCTGCCGCCCGACCTACACAACCCGTATAGGGAAACCAGGAATGGGTAGTGGTATGTGGGAAGGAGTAAAGATGAAGGTTACTAAGATGAGAAGGGGACACCACTGTCACGGAGCAGAGGGGAAGTAATAGTGGCCGCGTAGAGGACCTCGGGCTTGCGTACCCGTGTGCACTATAAAATGCCGGACAGACATTTTACAGGAGGCACCCTCTAAGGCCCAAGAAATGTTGGCTTGACGTAGTGAAGGAAGACATGCGTACCAATGGTTTCAAAACGGGGGATGCTGAAGACCGCGCAAAGTGGAGTAGAAAAAGTAGGAAAGCGGACCCTGGGCGTCGGAGTGAACGCTCCAAACGCAACCGTAATTTAACGCTCGGATGATAATGACATTCCCATACATTTTCTATTCTATTCGTTTAGCGCTAATGCCATTTCTCTACAGCACCTGATGGAGGTCTATAAATAATTTCATTCAAAACTAAAAGAATATATATATTTTTTTTTAATTGCAGGAGATCAACAGACAGGCAGACGGCCCACTTGATGGAAAGCGGTTACCATCGCCCATGGACATTTGCAACAGCAAAGTTGCTACAAATGCGCTGCTGCTCTCTTAACGGAAACTGGAACCTGGTCACTAATGCCGGAACACAACTCAAGGTTGTTATGGCGACATGCTTTAGACCAGGGGTGGTAGTCATCCAGTCGGGCAAATGCCCTACCACCTATTTGATACATTAGACGTAGTAAAATCATTATTATTACTTTGACAAATCGCTGCAAGTCGAATGAAATTCAATGCACGTTGATTCATGGAAAAAACGTTGGTTCATCTACTTGAGAGTACGCGACTTAGAATTGACTTTCAACGAAGACTTTTCTTTTTAGGATTTAATATTTTTCTTTGTAAAAGAAAAAATATTGCGCTAACGAATATTATAAGCCATGCTAGCATTAAAAGTGTGAAAGTAAATTGGTTAATTACCTATTCACGACTAAGCGGCTGAACAAATATAAATTAAATTCTAGGAAATAGCTTGTAGTTTCCAACCATTTCGAAGGGGTAAGTAAGGGATGAAAAATTAAATGAGCAACCCATAATCTTTCAAGTTCGAGAAATAAAAAAAAAAAAACATATTTATGTTATAAACTGTATTATCCGTGCAAGAACGGAGAAAGAATACAATTTTCTGCGGCCGGGCGGTCTGTCGTAAGAGGCGACTAAACAACCCGCAGCCAGGTGGTAGGGCATTTGCCCGACTGGATGGCTGCCACCCCTGGTCTAGTGTATACATACACATACATACATACATAACTTCACGCCAGTTCCCTTGCGGGGTAGGCACGAACAACAGAGCGCCATTTAGGCCCATTCTTACACACCTCACTTGCTTCTTTCACATTCATAACTCTTGTCATGCACACTCGTCTGTTCTTAAGGCTCCTGTCATCACCCTCCGCTAGTACACGATCAATTTGATCATGGAAGGTGTGTCGTGGCCTTCCACGACTTCTGCATCCATCCACTTTTGCATGGTATATCTGTTTAGTCATTCTTTCATCATGCATTCTTTCCACAGAGTATAGAGTCGCCAGGTCGAGGCCTAGAGTATGTCGCCATAATAACCTTGAGTTGTGTTTCCGGCATTAGTGACCAGGTTCCAGTCTCCCTTAAGAGAGCAGCAGCGCATTTGTAGCACCTTTAGTGTTGCAAATGTTAGTAGGCGATGGTAACCGCTTTCCATCAAGTGGGCCGTCTACCTGTCTGCTGAACTCCAGCAGCAAAAAAAAACGAATTATAGAAACACACGTTTCAACGTTTTTGTAAAATTATCTATATATAATATACAAACAAATTTCCAGATTATATAATTTATAACCCAGCTAACTAAACTAACTCCGTTGGCTCAGCGACCCAAAGTGAGTCTTGGTGTCCGAAACGGAAACATACCACTTTCCTCTGAGCCGAACAGTGTCTTGTGAGTTGTACGCTTGAAGCTCGATGAGCTCAGCTTCCACTCTACCTTTCCAGCGATACTTAGGGTTAAGGCTTGTAGCAACGCGAACGTCCTTGCTGATTTTTCCAGATATTTAAAAGAATAATAAAACTAAATTATTATTTCTCTTTTATACATATATACATACATACATACATAACTTCACGCCAGTTCCCTTGCGGGGTAGGCACGAACAACAGAGCGCCATTTAGGCTTATTCTTACACACCTCACTTGCTTCTTTGACATTCATAACTCTTGTCATGCACGCTCGGCTGTTCTTAAGGCTCCTGACATTCTGACTTTCGCTTTTATAAAGGTCTAGATATTTTTTTATTCTCATTTGATAAAAAATGAAGGAGCAAAATGGCTTCATGTATATAATTTGGAGGTAGTACTTTTGATTTGTTTTCTTAACTTAAAACAATTATAGGAAAATTCGGAAAAAACTTGTTACGTGTCATATTGTGAAGATTTATGTGAATTTTTTTGGTAAATTATTGATACGTAATTACAATCGAAAAGTGGTTTCATTTGGAACCCATTTTCGACTTTTTGCGGCAACACGGGCATTACATATAATTTACAATTTATGCTATTATACAAAAGTATTTTTTAACTACTACTATTGTTTATAGCTGCAAGAAAATCTAAAGTACTTATATAACTTATGCCGTTCTGCTACTGAGCGCTGGACTTCAAGTAATAAAACTCATTGCTGGACATTGTTTAGCCAAGTTACTAACAATTGTAAAAATATAAAATCGCTTATCTCTACAACTTACGGTTCAAAATCCAATAATTTAGAATAAATTAGCTGCAAAATTGGTAAGTAATAGCACTTCTCTTTTTTCCTAATTAAAATACGAATCGATTTGTTGGCTGGGACGTTTTTATTAAACAAAAAGCCTAGTAAGAGAATCGTACTCGCTTTTTATTCAACTCTTTGTTCTCTGTGGCAACAAAGATTAAGAAAATGCAATATCTAACAGAGCGGACAATATTTGTTAGCACCACTAGGTAGTCCGATCATCATTACAATGTTGTTAAAGATAGTAAGCTTAATTGCCTGGAAGCAGTGTCGTAAATAGGGCGGTGCCACCGGTGCCCAAGCACAGGACGTAGACTCTGAGGGGCGCAAGAATGGCTAGACCAGGCAGTACTATTATTTTTTCGGTTTGCTCCTGATAAGTTCCCGCTGCGCCCCTAGTGCCTGATTCCAACACATACGTACCTACATGCCAGTATCATCAAAAACGTCTGTTAAATTAGACAAAACATCGCGGTTATTTTTTTGGCACCGCACGAACGTATTTGTGTTCTAGTTCTTTAAAGAAATAGATTTTCTTCCTAGATATTAGATAATTGGTCCACCAACACCAAGGTCCTTCTGCATTATTTTATCACCCTGAATGAAATAAAGTAGTAGCATATACATAGCATTTCTCTAGCTAGGGTACCTCTAATATCTAAAAAAAAAACAAGGGCGCAGTTATAGAAGCTCGCATAGGGCGCATAAAAGGTTATTTACCGCACTGCATGGTAGCGTATAAAAGAGTTGTATTATATTAATCGGTTTTCATATTTATATTAGCGAGATATTATCTCCTAGAGTTGTAAAAATTGTGCTCCAACGATCTCCCCACCCTTAAGTGTAAAATTTGTAAAAACAATGTGATAGAACTTATAAATACTTTCAAAGAACATTATTTTCAGCACTATCTCTTGAGTAGTTATAGTAATGTAATCAAATAACGGAAACAAACAAAGATTTTACTTACAATTACTGCTTCATTTTTTTTAGACCAAGTCTTCAATCATCAATTTGGTCTAAAAACAAGCTATAGTTATAAAATATTGTAAAACAAGACCAGAAAGAACTGTGGCGTCATGTAGTCATGTAACATTTAGATTCTTCTCATAGCTATATTTTGTTATTCGATTGGTAGTCTTTCTTTTTCCTATTCTTCTTTATTTCTAATAATTTCTGTATATTATATTTGCTACATTGTATTGCATGAGTACAGAAGCCAGGCAGACGGCCCACCTGATAGAAAGCTGTTGTTTGTGTCACCTATGGACATTTGTAACATCAAAGGAGCTACTAATGTGCGGCCGGCTACCGAATTGGGACCTGAAACCTGCCCACTAATGTCGAAACACAACTCAAGGTTGTTATGGCGGCATAATTTAAACCAGGTGTGGTAGCCATCCAGACAGGCAAATACACTACTAGGCTGTGCGTTGTCTTCTCGTCTCTTACGACAGGCCGCCCGGCTGCAGCAAAATTGTATTCTTTCTCCCTGTCACCGTATGATTTGCCAAAGAAGGTACCCCCGGTCCAGCTGGGCATGAAACAGTACGCTTGCGCCGGTGTGTACGCGCATTATCATTTAATTTACTATGACAAACATTCTTTGTCTACGACCCTACGCCAAGATTCAAAATTTATGACGGAACGCAAACCAACTATTGTACTTGCAAAAAGTTTTTATTGTAAAGGTGGCGGTTCGCGTCGCGACAAAGACAAGCGACCGAAACAGGAGAGTGAGACGGGTGACTGCGACAAGTGTCTCGGTCTCTTCTGCATGTATTGTGGGTCGAGACCGAGACTGCAACTAAAGCTAAATTCAGTCAGTATCAGAGAGTCTGTCGATGGAGTCAGTTGTGTTGTATTGGAGGGTGCTTTTTGATCAGTTCAATCAGCTTTCCACACAGTCTTCGTCAGAAAAAATAGTCATTTTTACAATAAACACGTGCTTTCGAGCGCGACCCGAGACACAACTAGTCAGGGGCAGCAACGGTCGCGCAGTCTCGCGTCTCTGTCTCCTGTCTCTGTCTCGCTCCCGAACTGATGCTTATACATTGCTTAAAACCAAGTAATGATCGCGGTCTCCCATCTCAGTCTCTTGTCTCGGTCGCTTGTCTTTGTCGCGACGCGAACCGCCACCTTAAAATCGCGAAATACACGCAATTCTTGAGCAAAAGGTGTTTCATTAAAGACTTCCTACTCTTCCATTTCCTGCACGGATATATTTTCTGTTTAGTATATTTTTGTCTTTCGCGTATCGCATTCAAAAACAAATAGTTTCTTTCTACCTTTCTTTTAGTGTTGTCAACATGATAGGTTACTGAAATGAAAAGCTTCGAATCATTTTAGATGTGGCAGTCCGAAATGGTATAGGCAGAAAACCGGTCGCTTTAAATGAATTACCCTTCCGTCTTAGTTGCTCTTTGGCGCTATCGCAAGGCCGACATCGCAGCGCATCGTATGGGTGCAAACACATGAATAATTGAGTTGGCGCATCCCGTGATGTGAACGAAAGCTTTTATATAAACGTTCATAGACTAAGAATAGCTATGATTTATGGCATGATTGAGAAACATTCGAATCTTATTAATCTTTTGATGTGAGTTTTTTGTTAGACAGCGCACGTATATACTTATCTTCTTTATAGAAACTTTATTATGATATAATAGAATCGTTCCTGTTTTGAAGTCCCGGTTGCGTTCAGAGCATCCGTTTCGGAACCCGGGGATCGCTTTCCTACTATTTCTTTTGTACTTGAAACTTTAGACATACTTATTAGTCATTAAACATATTACACACTAGTCTATTAAATTACTTATATGCTATACGCTATGCACGACCAGAATTTTGCACTCTTTTATAATAATATACATACATACCAGTGGCGTGGACTTCATACAACTCGATTCCCCATAGCCTACCTTTAAGAAACTGGCGACCAAAAGGTCGAAAGCTCCATGCATTTATTGGCGTTTACGCGTTCTGTTCAAACATATTATTATCAATGTCTCTATAATTAACTAGCGACCAAAAGGTCGAAAGTGCCGTAAATTTATTGGCGCTTACGTTTGTTATTCGTACATTACTGTTGAATTACTATCTCTTACGCTCGGCGGCTTTCCACTGAATGAAATAGCAACTCATAACCCGATCGGGCGTCGGCATTTGTTTCAAAATATGCGGTAAGATTGCAAAGTTAAAAATACAAATTGTAATAAGATAATATATCGCGAGTTAGAAGTTTTTATTTAGCTCCACTGACTACTTGGTTTTTTGCATACTAATAGTAAGGCCTTAATTTCCACAACAGCGGTGTAGTCGGCGCTTGCATCATGCGGTATGTTTGTCAACCGGCTTACCCTAGCCGAATTTCATTGATACATATGGATGTTTAAAATTGTTGATCTGAATGAATTTAAATATTTTTTTCTTCCTTTACCGCCCAAGATTGTAAAAAAAGAGGTTGGCACTCAATACATAGTTAGTCGGCGTCATAAGCTTCACAATGTTAGGGAGAGAGCTGCGCACGTGCCCCTCGGACGCCGTCGTCAGACTGGCCTCCGGAGTCACAGGTATGCGCAAGATCTCCTCCCATGATTCCATCGCAGGGGTCCGCGCATTGTGGGGATGCGACGGGTCCAGCCTCTGTTGGTGAAGTGGGTCACTCTGCATCCCGGGGTGAATTAAGCTTGTTGCGCGGTTGAACAATGGGTGTAGCTTTGCTCCTCATCGCATGTTCTTTCACACAAGCGCTGGGCATGGGACGCTGGTTTAGGTTTAGCGGAGTAGTTGGTTCCGCCCAGAGTCTTCGCACACGCTGCGCGGCGCTTATCATCGTGGTCCGGTCACACCCCCACAGTCGAGAGGGACTCAGTAACTAAATTGTCGCAAGAAAACTCCAAATATGTTTATTTAAATACAATAAGTTTATGTCGTGGAAAGCCACGACACACCTTCCATGATCAAATTGATCGTGTACTAGCAGAAGGTGATGTCAGGAGCCTTAAGAACAGACGAGCGTGCATGACAAGAGTTATGAATGTCAAAGAAGCAAGTGAGGTGTGTAAAAATAAGCCTGAATGGCGCTCAGTTGTCCGTGCCTACACCGCAAGGGAACTGGCGTCAAGTTATGTATGTATGTATGTATGTATGTAATAAGGTTATGCAATACAAATAAATGTGAATTTGCTAACAATACAATCTATATGAAGGTGCTAGTGGAATCAGTTTACAACCGGATGGTTCAACCGATATTTCATAAATAATACTTTCGATCCTTGTTTAACCTGCTCCATGATTCCCATACATTCCCAGTCCATTGTACACACTATGCATATCAACTAGACGACCATCGCTTGACTTATCCCTTCAGATACCATCGACCGCCTTTCCTAGAACTCTACACATTCACTGCGGAGGTTTTAAATCACATTTAATGTGTTAAAGGATTTTATATCTGATATAATCATCATGCCTTTTATTGAAACCGATATTAAAAGTTTAGTGCAAATTAAACCTGGCTCGCAACAAAGCGGTACCTCATACATACACCAGCACACACATCCTGTTTTTATAATAACTGTCTCACCAACACAAGGTTTTTATGGCGGCATACTCTAGACCAGGGGTGGTCGCCATCCAGTCGAGAAAATACCCTACCACCTGGCTGTGGGTTGTTTAGTCGCCTCTTACGACAGGCCGCCAGGCCGCAGGAAATTGTATTCTTTCTCCGTTCCTGCACGGATACCTCATACATACACCAGCACACACATCCTGTTTTTATAATAACTGTCTCACCATCCAAGCTATGCGTTCTGGAATGAGCTACCTATTGCTATAAGACAGGCCAAATCCTTACCGTGCTTTAAAAATCAGGTTCAGAAGTATTACTTTTTTATTGTGTATAATAATTTACTTTTGTATATTATTAGTATCGAAAGGAAATTCCTAAGTAGCAGAAACCATGTGCCAGGTGGTAGGGCATTTGCCCGACTGGATGGCTACCACCCCTAGTCTAAAGTATGTCGCCATAACAACCTTGAGTTGTGCTCCGGCATTAGTGGCCAGGTTCCAGTTTCCCTTAAGAGAGTAGCAGCGCATTTGTAGCAACTTTAGTGTTGTAAATGTCCATAGGCGATGGTAACCGCTTTCCATCAAGTGGGCCGTCTGCCTGTCTGCTGATCTCCTGCAATAAAAAAAAAACGGATATCACTAACGAATTTCCATCCAAAAACAAAATACTGATAAGACATTTTGCAATATACATCCTTATACTATATATTAGAATCATGTTAATTGGTCTTTTACTTATTTCTACGGTTTCAGTGAAAATATTAGGTACTAGCGATCACGGCAAATGTTGTCCTGTCTTGAAAAAATAAAAATCTAAAACCCGATTCCAACACCACACCACACAACTTTTAAGATGTAAAAACGTAGTTATAGTGACATAACTACAATAGTTGGACATATGATATCGAGAAGTTTTTTGTAGATATTGATACGCTTTTTAATATTGAAGAATATTTTTTTGTTCTATCATCAATAGTTTCCACAGCGCATGCGATGGAAGACATTTTATTGCAAATTTTTTTACACCTTGGGTTACATTATTGAAGCCTTAGTAAGGATTCCTAATTTTTTCTAGTAATAAGTATAGCTTATATTACTCAAGAATAATGTAGCGTTCGAATGGTGAAAGAATTTTGGAAATCGGTCTAGTAGTTTTTGAGTTTATTCATTACAAACATATAAAAATACAAACCTTTCCTCTTTCTAATATTAGTATAGATTAAAACAGCTTATACAAACTGGCAGACATGGAAGCACCTCTGCTGCTGCAAGCGACGCGCGACGGTTATCACTTTCCACGAGGTGAGCTAAAATGATAATATATCATTTTTACATTTTTCTCTGCATATTTCGTTCCGATGCCTGACAGGCTTCAATATATGCGAACATAGAGACCTAGTCTCAAATAAGGCACAAGTAGTTATTAATATTTTTTCTGTTTTAGGAACAGATAGATGACTTAATTGTACGCTATTACAGAATACTTACAAACCAGTAATATTCTAATTATGAACAAAGGGCGGTCTTATCGCTAATAAACGATATTTTCCAGATAACTCATGGTAGGCATATCGCCGACTCAGAACGATGATGTGATATATATATAGTTATTACACGATTACCTACTTACATTTTAATAAAAAATAACATAAATATATGTACACAACTGGGGTAATACTGCCAGCCTTCCTAGGTACATTGCCCAGTGACAGCGGTTTCTTCGCGCTTGACCGATACTAGTAGGGTGGAATATGGAAACTTTCAGCGTGGCAGTAAGGGAAAGTACCTTAACCGTTGCAGTTGCACGAAAATAAACTTTCGTGAAATTTTAACCCCCATTCACAGATTTAAAAATGTAGAGTTAGCAACCGAATAGCCATTTTAGCCAAAAAAAAATTTGATGTCTATTGATCCTGTTTCTGATACCAATCAGAAACCCAGGCTGGATGGAGTACTAAAAAAGTCCAAAATTGCATAAATTTTTTTGTTAAATTTTTATACATTTTTTTTATGTCAATCGATTCTGTTTCTAATACTGATCAAAAACTTCTAACAGATCAACCATCGTTGCAGTACTAAAAGAGTCAGAAATCGCAAAAATGTTTTCCCATACATCCTTTTTTTTTCTTTTTTTATTATTATATATATCTCTACGGACTCGAGTTCCGTACCCTTTTTTAATACTTAATTTCTATGAAAAATTTGTGACTCCGTACACGCTTATTGTCTATTTTTGTTAGTGTATGTGACATTATATGTAGTAATTTTTCTGTTTTGGTGTAAGTAACTTAATAATAACTTATTATATTAATTTATTCTAATTTTAATACTAATGTAGAGTGTATCTGTTACATGCTGGTGTTGTGAGGAAGTGCATGTGCAGTGTTGGCCTTATATCTATACTTATATATAGTCCTATCTAGTGCCATGTGTGTTGTTTTTTTTCTTTTCTGTGCCTGGGTTATTAATTTTTAGGCTCTTTGTGTGTCTTGGTTTGTTTGTGGAGTGTGCGTGTAATGCAATGCGATGGTAGTGCGCGTAGGTTTAAGTATGTGTATAAGTTTTATTGTTAGTTATGTGTTTGTGACTTTATGTGGTGTTATAATTTATTGTTTAGTTGTTGTGACATGAAAAATACATCCTTTAAGAAGTACAACATACCTTTTTTATTTATCAAATATTTGTATTGCCTATAACAAAAATAAGATTAAAATACTAAATAAAATGAAATTGCATGTTGATATTACTTTTATTTCAATTGCATATATCCACATAAGTTTTGTATACAAATTAGAGAAATACAATACAACTATTTAAACATATTCTTGCTGTATAATTTCATAACCTAGTAACTAACACTATGTTAAAACGAATCTTTGTGCATTTATAGTCTTGTTAGGCATTTGCATATGTTTTGTGTTTAACCAAACATGTAAAAACTGTAGCAAAATGTTATATTGCTCCCAATAAACGTAATAAATACTTTTCACTATACAGTGAAATTTCATGCTAAGCCGTTGCTAGGTTTTAAAATTGTACAGCTGAATTATGTTTTACATTACATACAAGTGGTTAACAATAAAGTATGTTTTAACAAGTAAACGCGGTCGAGATGCGAGCACCGCGCAAAATCTGCGGAGTGAAGCTCACGGACCGCGTTCGTAATACCGAAGTAAGAAAGAGAGTTGGTCTGAAAGAGAGTGTCGGGGTGAAGGTAAGGGAGGGAATGCTCCGGTGGTTCGGGCATGTGGAAAGAATGACTAAACAGATATACAATGCAAAAGTGGATGGATGCAGAAGTCGTGGAAGGCCACGACACACCTTCCATGATCAAATTGATCGTGTACTAGCAGAAGGTGATGTCAGGAGCCTTAAGAACAGACGAGCGTGCATGACAAGAGCTATGAATGTCAAAGAAGCAAGTGAGGTGTGTAAGAATAAGCCTGAATGGCGCTCTGTTGTTCGTGCCTACCCCGCAAGGGAACTGGCGTGAAGTTATGTATGTATGTATTTTTTAACAATATATATATGAATATTTAAATGGATATCAAGCCGAAAATAGTATGCAATCACCTATTCTGTAGTGCCTTGATCTCGTTAAGGTAGTTTCCAGTCGAACGAAGTACCCTCACCGGCAGACGTGTGCCAATTATCGACTTGCCCTAAGCTCGAGGGCGTCATGCCCGCCCTCTACACTGTATTCATACAAAATTGCCCTTGGGGACTTCTAGCACGTATGTGAATAGTATATTTCATTTTTAGTGCAGTTTTGTATTAACATTAAGGCTTTATACATGGCATATTTTAAATAGTAAAAGGGTCAAAAGCTCTTATTTTTAGGGAAACATAAATCAATCCCGCTATATTTGTCCACGGCGGCTTGGCGAGTTTAACACATTGGTTATCTCGATAATTATGAAAATTTCATAACGATATTTTTCTTCATCTTCAGCACTTGATAAATTTATCAATAAGGTACCTTCGGTCAGAGAACCGCCTAAGTGACCTAGGTTTTTCGGTCTGGATTTGAATCAGTGTAATTTGGAGATGCGTCTTTATTAACCACTAAAGCACCACGGTTTTCTTCTCTATATAATAATATAAAACGATTTTAAAAATGTTTCATATTTTCTCGTAGGTTTCATCTGTAACCAAATTCAAAAATGAGCAAGGAGTGGATCTCAAGGAAATCGAGAGAAATCCTCGAAATATGATATCTTCGTCTATAGTGGAGCGATTTTCAATTTTTTGAAATGAAACTTCTTTAGAATCGTTGTGATTTTTAACTCGTTGAAACGAAAAAGCGACCCTAATAAGAGCTAAACACATAAATCTATGGGACTAAGCCTGCGAGAGAATGAGATACGAGTTTTACATTGTGCAGCACAGATTGGAGAGTCAATAAGACTGATGATTAAACATAGGACACACAAAGAGCCTAAAAATTCATAACCCAGGCACAGAAAAGAAAAAAAACAACACACATGGCACTAGATACGACTATATATAAGTATAGATATAAGGCCAACACTGCACATGCACTTCCTCACAACACAAGCATGTAACAGATACACTCTACATTAGTATAAGTTTAGTATTAAAATTAGAATAAATTAATATAATAAGTTATTCTTACGGTACACCAAAACAGAAAAATTACTACATTTAATGTCACATACACTAACAAAAACAAACAATAAGCGTGTCAAATTTTTCATAGAAATTAAGTATTAAAAAAGGGTACGGAACTCGAGTCCGCAGAGATATATATAATAATAATAAAAAAAACATAGGTCCAATTTGGACCGAAATAAAACTGATAATATATTATCTGTGAGTATATTCTCTGAAGGTCCACTTCTAATGCGTGTGAACTACACACAACAATTTTTGTTTTATTCGTAAGTCTATACTCCTGAGGTGGTGCCATGGTCACCAAGTCAGGGTCTGGTGAGTGGATTCCAAAGAAATCGAGAGTAAGTAACCCTTATTAAAGGACGCCGAGCGTCTAGATTAAAAAAAAATAACAAAAATAAAACAGACTTCACACAAAAACCAAAAAATATAAAAAATTAACTCATTCTTTCTACAACATCTTGAAGTCGATCCCAAGTAATAATACATAAAAGACCAACAACAAATTTACAAAATATAGTAATTTTTATGTTTTACTTGACACCGACTTCAAGATGTTGTTGTACTAAGAAGTCGGTCAAATATTTATTTTTTTGGTTTTTAGAGTTTGCAGTCGCTTATGTTTTTGTTAAAAAAAAATCGAAATGTGTGCTGGGACACATAGTAGAAGTGAAACTTCAACGGACAAGTGGAAAAACGAATGGCAACGGATAAGTGGCAAAACGAATCGCAACAAAATTTTAACTTGAAGTTTTACGGGCAGATTGTTAATGTACTTGTCCAATTTAAAAACCTGCTCGTAAAACTTCAAGTAAATTTTTTGTTGCGATTCGTTTTTCCACTTGTCCGTTGAAGTTTCACTTCTACTATGTGTCCCAGCACACATTTTGATTTTTCGCAGGTTTACTGCAAATTATGATTTGTTTAGGTTAGGTACATTTTAGTTAATGCATTTTTTAATTAAACATATTTTATTTTATCAAACAAAAAAACTGAATTCGATCCGGAACCTATAAAAACATCGATAGTCTACTCTCACATTATGTCTAAATTGATGCCGCTCTTCCACGCGGCCGTAACGCTTTTTCGTTACAGAAAAATCCTAAGACCCCGTCTATATAGAAATATTACTTCAAAAATTAATATGTTTAAAATCCGAGTCGGCGGCCATAGTTAGTAGATTTTTATTACGTTTTCACTTAAATTTTAACATTTGTTTTGAATTCACAGACAGACATTATAATTTTATAAGTATAGATAAAATGTATCTATTTGGATATAAATAGTTTTTATAGTTATAATTAATGTTGATGTAGTGATGACAGCTGTATTGGAATGTGTGGCCATGCAATGAGCGGGTCAATTTCTTGTGATTTAAAAAAATTAAATGCTAGAATTTTTTCCACAGCTTTAGTCGCGTTTATCTCTGTGCCGAATGTTGCGGATGATTAATTCGGATTATCAATACTACATAACATGCAAATACTAATTTATTAAACCAAAATATTGGCATTATAATAAAAAAAGAATAAAAGTCTAATGGCTTCAAAGGGTTGTCCATATGTAAATAAAAAATAAATTTCCAATGAATTTACACAAAAACAATAGTGATTCTCAAGACATATAAAATAGGGATTGTACTTCGATTGTGATGCATACTGATGCAGCTCATATGTCCATAAATTACGTCATAATACCAAACTAATGTTAACTCTAATTACACTTGTGTCTCAAACTCGCCTTTCAAAGAACACCGATTTAAATCCGGGCTGAGAAGCGGCTTTCTAACTTAATATGCAAATTATTACAATTACCATGAACTGAACATCAATACCCTCTTTTTCACTGTCGTACAGACCATACTTCAACAATAAATATTGCACATAGTAAACATAAAAGAACAAACGTTAAAATAAAATCTTATTATTTGAAAATATCATAATAGAAATAATTTTAATCCTGTTTAAACAATAATTAATGCGCTATTTGACTCCTTTTACTTATACAAACTTATGACGTCGTAAGTCTTAAGTTTTAATTTTGAACACTCATACAAAGTCTATAAGCCTGTGACGTTTTGAACTACGATAAAAAGTATTTCAGTTAATATGACTTTACGCTCTCCTATTGTACATTTATTACTAGCGTAAGACTCGTTAGTTCTGTAGCCCAACACTAAGGTTGTATTCAATTACAGCGTCGTCAGTGGGTTCAGAGTTCGCGAGCAAAAATGCAATACTTTTTTATTCTATTTCGCAACACTCTATCTATCCCCCTCTAACTTACGTGTTTATACAGGAATTCAAATGAAATAGATGCATTGGTGCTTATACGTGGAAAATTTATACCTGATACCCACATAACTAGAATCCCGTGTTTAATAATATTAACTTAATGAATTTCTTACATCCCGTCAAATACTCAAAATCACTGTAATGACAGTGACTTTCAGCGTTGTTAGTTATTTTACACTAATCTATATACATAATAATATATACTAGTGGTCGCCCAGTGGTCGAAATTCGACCATAATTAATTTAAATTATAACTTTGAACATTATTAAAGTTCTGTTGTCAAAGACTTATACTTCTATAATCACAGACTTCGCCAAGCCTATACTGTTAATTTGACTTTAGCAATAAACAAAAAAGTATTATATGCGTGTGTGTGTCAAATACGTGGTGGGTGTGTAATGTTTTTTTATTATTGATTTAATGTATTTTTTATGCATAATTTTAAAAAAAATATTGGTATTCTGCACTCCTTCTCTATAAATAAACTATAAGTATGCGAAATTTCAAACTCCTCCGTCCGCGCAATTTTCGTAAAAGGGGGTACAAAGTTTTTGCTTCACGTGTTAATTAATATTTTTTTTTATTTTTATTGCAGGAGTTCAGCAGACAGGCAGACGGCCCACTTAGTGGAAAGCGGTTACCATCGCCTATGGACATTTGCAACACCAAAGGTGCTACAAATGCGCTGCTGCTCTCTTAAAGGAGACTGGAACCTGGTCACTAATGCCGGAACACAATACAAGATTGTTATGGCGGCATACTCTAGACCAGGGGTGGTCGCCATCCAGTCGAGCAAATACTCTACCACCTGGCTGTGGGTTGTTTAGTCGCCTCTTACGACAGGCCGCCGGGCCGCAGGAAATTGTATTCTTTATCCGTTCCTACACGGATAAAAAAAAAAATTATAATAATATAATGATAATTATATATTTTCATTCCCTATAATAGTCCTACACTTACCAGGGCTTGTCCTTGGGTGCATTTTTATATGATTTAGACAGGGACAATGGTCAATTTGTCAAGGGGCGTCTACGTGTTGGCCTTCCCATGGCCCCACGCAAGCCATCAAAAGTCCGCGCTATTTTTATGGCGCGTGGTCTGCAAAGACATACATATTATATATAATTGACCTAACTTACTGACTGACTGACTGACAAATCAACGCATAGCCCAAACTACTTGGGCTAGGATCGTGAAATTTGTATGCGAGTTTCTACATATACCGTAGGTACATATTAAGACAGGAGTTTTGAAAATTCTACCCCCGAGGGGATGAAAAAGAGGATGAAAGTTTGTATGAAAATCCGTCATTTTCCAAATAAGAAGCATGAAATTGTGTGTTTTTGGCAATTTAAACCCTAAAAGGGTGTTGAAACTTTACTCAAACTGTGACACTGGTACACGATATGACTGGTACATGTTTGCATAAATGGAGTCTTTTAAGTATACCATAGCCAAGACACACAAAGAGCCTAAAAATTAATAACCCAGACACAGAAAAGAAAAAACCAACACACATGGCACTAGATAGGACTAGATATAAGTATAGATATAAGGCCAATACTGCACATGCACTTCCTCACAACACCAGCATGTAACAGATACACTCTACATTAGTAGTATAAGTTTAGTATTAAAAATAGGATAAATTAATATTATTATTATTATTTTATATTGCAGGAGATCAGCAAACAGGCAGACGGCCCACTTGATGGAAAGCGGTTACCATCGCCTATGGACATTTGCAACAGCAAAGTTGCTACAAATGCGCTGCTGCTCTCTTAAGGGAAACTGGAACCTGGTCACTAATGCCGGAACACAACTCAAGGTTGTTATGGCGACATGCTTTAGACCAGGGGTGGTAGCCATCCAGTCGGTCAAATGCCCTACCACCTGGCTGTGGGTTGTTTTGTCGCCTCTTACGACAGGCCGTCCGGCCGCAGGAAATTGTATTCTTTCTCCGTTCCTGCACGGATAAAAAGGTAAGGTAATAAATAAGTTAATCTTAAGGTACACCATAATATATAAATCACTAAATTAATTTCACACACAGTAATAAAAATAAACAATAAGCGTGTATGGACTCTAAAATCTTTCATAGAAATTAAGTAGTAAAAAAAGGTACGGAACTCGAGTCCGTAGAGATGTTAAGAAAGAAAAAAAAAAGTATACCATAGCTGCTGAGATTATGATCGTTTAATGATAGTAATGTTGAATATGGAACATATTAAAACTTGTCTACGGTCGTTAAAGATAGGAAATCGAAATGATTTCTTCAAATTGAACCATTTCCTTAGTACTGAACCAGCACTCACCTTGAGGACGGAAATTGCCACGAAATGCAGTCTGAAATCAAGTGAATTTATTGCTTAAGGCTTTTAGGTCGAATTTGAGGCTTTATTTTTTTGGATTTTAAAAATGAAAAAGAGAAATCGAAACAAATAAGTATTGTCCAAATTATATATTTATATACTAGCTGTACCCGGCAGACGTTGTCCTGCCTTTAAAAAATAAAAATCTAGAACCCGATTCCAGCGCCATCTACCGGGACCAAATGTTAATCTAAACTATTCTCGAATCCACTTGAACAAACAAAATTTTTATTAAAATCGGGTCCACCGTTTAGGAGGAATTTAGCGGCGCCACCTACTGGTTCCAATCGTGAATCTAAACCATTCCGGGACCCACTTGAACATACATAAAAATAATTTCACCTAAATCCTGGAACCCCATTGCAGCGCCACCTACCTGGTTCAAATTTGAATCTAAATCATCCCCGGACCCACTTGAACACATACAATTATAAAATTATATATATATAAAATCCTGAAAATTGGGTAGGTAATACATTTCACAATAAATCGTAAAACAATGTACATATAAAAGAGGGGAAGTTACAATAATTTGCTGTAAAATATAACGATAAAAATTGTTTTAATTATTAAATGAACTATACTAACTTAAAAAAAATACAATAAAATATTAAAAATAAAGTAACTTATTATTATGAACAGTATTCTACTTGATAATCTTGAGGGACTATGGGTAGAATACAATACAAATAAGTTAAATTCTGTTATTGTATTAGATTATAATGATATGTAATTTTATATAATTAATAGATATTATATTGCATATAGTTATATGTTTATTATGTTTAAATAGTTGCATATTATCACCATATCTTGTGTATGTATATAACTTATGTGTATATTTGTATATATAGTATAGTTATATATTTATTATTAAAATGTAAGTAATCGTACAATAATTATGTATACCACCGTCGCCACTCCTAATCAAAATATTCTTGCCACGGGTTGTCTGGAAGAGATCGCTTTTTAGCGATAAGACCGCCCTTTGTACCCAACTAGACTAATTAATACTAGTTCGTAAGTTTTTCTGTAATGGTGTACAATAAAGTGTTATCTATCTATCTATCTATCTAGATTATTATCATATAAATTTAAGAAATTTTTCCTCTGTAATATAATAAAAAATAACAAAGTAACTTATAAATAAATTAAAAAAATGAAAATTACAAACAATATATGAGTTCCCAAAACGCTGGCCGTATTCCCCCCCCCCCCCCCCCGCAACGCTAATAATTGTTTTAACAATAATTATCGCGCTACTCGACTCATTAAATGACGTCATGGTTTTCTACGCTTGTACAAAATCTTTGCACCTTTGGCGTTTTATACCATGACTAGCTTTTGCCGACGACTTTGCGCACATTAATGTTAGCCCACGGGCGCTGTATATTTTTCCGGAATAAAAAGTACCTACCCTATGTGCTATTCCAGACTATACTTATATAATCTAACTCTTAGCGAAATTTCATCCAGAACCATTCAGCCGAAATTTATTCCCACCCCTTGTCACACATTGTCACACTTGGTCGGACTCCCTCCCTCCCCTTAACGAGTGATGTAATTTATGAATAGCTCCTAATGGCAAGTAGTTACCACCACTTACAGACGTTTCCATCACCCGGTATAAGGAAAGGTATGGGGAAGATGGGAAAGGGGGTATGGGCCATCGGAAATCACTCATCGCCTGCCAAATCAGCAGAAGGCCCAGCTCATATAAAGTGGTTACTGTCGCCTACAGGCGTCCGCAACGTCAATGGCGAAGCCAACGCATTGCCACCCTTTAGAATGGGATAAAGAACATGGGATACGGGGATAAGACAGAAATATCAGACAGGAGAAATGGGAAATAAGGGATAGGATATGGGATTGGAATAAGGAGACGATGGCATAGACACAATGGGGTAGGGATGATGGCGTAGAGACGATGGGATAGGTATGATGGGATAAGGATGATGGGATAGGGACGATAGAATATAGGATTGGAATAGAGAGATGGGATAGAGACAATGGGATAGAGATGATGGGATAGGGACGGTGAGGTAAGGTCTATGGGGTAGGGACGATGGGGTAGATACGCTGCGATAGGTTCGATGGGATAAGGACGATGGGATAGGGACGATGGGATAGGGACGATGGAATAGGGACGATGGGATAGGGACGATGGGATAGGGACGATGGAATAAGGACGATGGGATAGGGTCAATGATATAGGGACGATGGGATAGGGACGATGGGATAGGGACGATGAGATATGGGCGACGGGATAGGGACGATGGGATATGGGCGATGGGATAGGGACGATGGGATAGGAGAGGGCAATATAAGTTATCGGAAACCCCACTCAACGCATGAAACATGATTAGCAAGGTTAACTGTTTGACGCCGATATTCTGTGAGTGTATGGTATCACATCGATCGCGCTTAAAGCTGTAATCAGAATAATGATTCCAGCGTGGCTCTACCACTTCAAAAACTTTCATTCATTTCACTCAACAGTATACATTTCCCTAACTTTTAAATTAAAAACTCATTAATATGCCTTAAACTTAAAGTCCCTACATAAATAAACAAATTATCTGCAAAAGTTTGAATGACCCCTTAGCTTGGGACTTTTCTAAGCCGAGCCCCACTCAAACTGCGCATAATTGACACTTTTACACAACCAACCAGAAGTGATTTATATCCTTTTGTTTCATGTTTAAACGAGAAAGTTTTAAAGTAGGCAGTGGCTCATTAAAGTGAATAAATAGAAGTTTTAAGTCATGGTAAAGTCATATTAACGTATGTTGTAACTGTCGCTTATGCCCAATTTACATGTATTATAAATAATTAAATTCGAACTAAACTTCTTGCAACTTATTTCTACTGTTACGAATTTGCGGGTTTCGAATTAAAGGTTTACAAACTTTATTAGACGTGTACACACACGTCATTTACAGTTCTCAACAAACACAACCAGCCCAAACCGTAAGTACATACTAAGTACTAAGCTTACTTATAATCTCAGTTGTCTGCCAATGATTAAGACTAGTTCCTAACCACGAACAGACCATCCAAAAATTGACAAGTTTTTATTAGATAACTGTTGGGGCCAGAAGACAATATGTTCCTTAAATAAAAAACTACCGCGATGTAAAGCGAATGTAGCTCCTTCTAGTTTAAAAAATCATATCTATTTTATTATATATTATATTTATTTTTTGACCCTTACTGTATTCTAGAGGTATAAAAATAGTAAAATAATAGTCATTGTGATAAAAACAACTCTTCTGAAATTGATATGTCCGTCTGTCTGTCTATAATTTTATAAAATACTGAGTCCATGGATATGTAAATTAAATTATGTATCCTTAGTCAGATATTAAATAAATTGTGTAAGCACATGGCGGTTCCTGCACAATAGCGATAGGTAACCAACCAAAATTTCAATAACTGCCATCCGGCTGATGTTGGTTCAATAGCCGGATAAAAAGATATCACAGCCGACGGCTGATGGCTAATTACAGATTCCTATATGTTCATTATCAGTTAAAATTTGACACAAGTAATGTCAAAATGCAACCGGTGGTAAGGCAAGCGAATGAATAGTAAAATATAAGAACCGGCCATAAGCCGTAAACTTATCACTTTTCAGTTTTATTCGACAATCACTAGCCAGCTGGCGAGTTGACGGACAATTTAGATATTTTTTTATGAATAACCGCTATCTAGCTGGTTTTTACGATAGTTACCATCTTTACCACATCACGAAGGGCTCGAAGGGTATTGGATATATAGTTATAAATTCCGCAAAAGTGCTATGAAAACCATACGTCTGCTAATCAGTATTTCTATGACGTGGGAGTAATGAAGCATGAGTGGGTGGACTAAGGTTGGTATCGATTGCAGTTGCTAAGCAACGGAGACGCCTCCCGGCGCCGCTCGCGTATTTTGTCTAACGTATTGTATGTATGCCCTTTGTGTCGATAATGGCTATGATAGATCGGATAAGGAGTTATGAAAAGGGGTGTCCTATAGAAATAGTGTATTGTGCACCAAACTATCCTAACTGATATTATAAATGGGCATCTGATTCTATTTGTTCGCTACGTTTTTAATACGCTTTTATTAGCTTCATACGTATGTTAGTATGTATGTATGTTAGTATGTAACGGAATCTTTCAAGTTAAATTTGATCGACTTCCCGGTTTCCGATTGAGCTGAAATTTTGTACGTATGTGTATATCGCGTGACAATGCAATAATATGGTACCATGGAGCTGTTCTGATGATGGAGTCGGAAGGTGGCCATAGGAACTCCTGTAGTAAACAAGATAGACCCGTCGTGTTTGGGCTCGTTTTACTTGTCTTGGCTAGCACTCTGCTGCTACATGATATGCAGGATCTCAAAAGCTTGTATTTAAAAAAGCTTATTTTTACATAACGTTCCATTTTATCATAAGAGTGTATTTAATTCTTTTTTCAAAGTCTCCACGGAGAAGGGAATTAAATCACTAAATAATCACTAAAAAAAAGAAAATAAATAATAGTTTAAAAAATACGCTTTTTAGAAAATCCAACTAAAAAATAGAAATTAAATTTTAATAAATTTGAATTAAAAGTAGTGTAAGAAAAAAATGATTTTATTGTAAAAAAAAAGCGTGGGGTGCTTTTCTAACTATTGATACCATGCACCTCACGCTTTTTTTTTTACAATAAAATCATTTTTTCTTACACTATTTTTAATTCAAATTTATTAGGTTTACTTTTCGCTTTCACTTAACCGATTGTTATGTAATTTTGCACACAAGTACACAGAAAACGACGAAGAATACCTTTTATCCAGAAAAAACGCTGCAGTCGAGATGTTTTGACAGCCCAGCTGCAAGTTACTGATGCAACGGCTGTTCGACCCACCTCTTGACATGGGTCGTTGCGAGCGTTGTGTGATCGAAAATGATGACGTCATTAGTTACGTTTTCGCCATGGCCACAACGACCGTGGTCGCCTTTTGGATCGGCTAACGGAGCATTTTGGGCGTTGTGAGCTACTAATGGAACGCTCTGATAGACGTTACGACGTCAACGTACATATTTATTAGGTTGCCACGACGTGATTCTTCTGGATGGCATTCATCCGGAATTAATGTACCAACTGTTCTCAAGGGATAGAAAAACCTTCAATTGATTGATTAAGGGCCGATGTTTCAATCATCAGATAAAAGTTATCAGTCGAATCAATTATAACTTGACTGAGTTTTAAAAAATGTTATGAATGACATACCTCAAAAACTACACATTTTTACTCGATTTTAACGAATTTTTTGCTACATCGTCGAAACTCAAAGTCCGATTACAGTTAAATTTATACCAGACTACTATAAAAAAGCTCTGAGTCTAACACAAAAGAAACGATCAAAATTGGTTCGGAAACAAAAAAGTTATGGTTAAAATACCGCAACAGTTTTACATTTCAGCATAATTCCAAGGATTTTTCTGCTATATCTTCGGAATGCAAAATCTGCTAGGAATAATTTTGATATGAGACCATTTCGAAGCTTTGTTAAATCGAATGCAAAAAGAGTTATCAAAATTGCTTCAGAAACAACAAAGTTATGGCTGAACATACATAAATATATATATTTCCACAACGAATTGAGAACCTCCTTTTTTTTAAGATAATTAAAAGTCAGGCCTTAATCTACATTAACGCAAGCGAAGCTGCGGGCAATGGCTAGTAGACCGATAAAACGAATCAAAGTGGCCAAGTGCGCGTTTGTTTACAAACGAATTCACACCTGCATACCTGTAGAAAACACATTTTATGACCTTTCGGCATTTGGACTTCTTTTGTTTACTTATTTATTGGCATGCGTTTACTAATTATTCTAGAGAACAGTCCATTGTTTTATTGTACTCATTTATGGCGGTTTTGGTCGACTCATTAGCCAGGTGTCTCGGATTTAAAGTACAAACTGATTCTAGGAAATTCGGTCACGCGGCCGGGCAGACATTGTATCTGTGTAGTATAAAGCAATGCCCCAATCGAGGGACGAGGCAGTCGAGCGATAACCACGAGCGAAGCGAGACGTGTATTACAATCGGGAATCTAATAACTGACGGACTTAGCGCGTTTTATTGAATTGCGACCTTCTGCATTACGTTTGGACTTGTTGTGTTCGGTTATTTTTGTACCTGTGTTATACGTGTTTGTATAGTTCTAATAAACTCTATAGTAATTCTAACGGCATTTTAATTCGAGTCTGGCGACTCTTAACATATGTTTGTCACTGCAGATCACTCTAGATCTGTGATCTGTGCTATCAGGCAAACGGTCTTTATAGAATAGTAATAAAACTAGGTATGTATACGTATGTAACCTAAACCTTTCAAGGATACACATGAAGCGTGAAAACCTTTTATGCGCCTTTCCCTACCTTTTATGTCTTTGAAGGCAACCATAGGTTTTAACTTAAGTTCATTGAGTTTGACTAAATTAACAAAGTTTGAGGGTTAAAGGACATTGTCAAAACTTTCGGAGCTTTACGTCGTTACGCTCTTACAGAAGATGAGAAATTTTGCGATCGGAATAATAATATCGATCATTCATTTACCTATCTATTGATTGAGGTGGAAATGCTGTATGCTTGTAGGCAGCACCGCCGCGTCCCCACCGCGCTATTCTGTCAATTTCTATATATGTATACGCGAACAAAAGTGAAAAACAATACACAAAAAAAAACTATACACAGTTCGTAGGCGCGGCGGCGGTACGGTGACGTTGCAATGTACACACGCGTTTTTGTCTGAATGTAATGTCATGTAAGAATAACATGATTTTCACACTCTTTATGTTTACTCGTAGACAAACCATTGCAACATCAAGGAAACCGATGTTTTGCTTAACTCGTTGAAAAATTAAATACTATTTACAATTTTTTGACATCTATAAATATACTAGCGGCTGCCGGTGACTTCATCTGCGTTTGTCGTGGGATTCGGAATATGGATACAACAGTCAACGACGTCTGCGCGCCTTCGCTTATCGCGCCCTGCAGGCACTACTGGACACCAAACACGACATAGAATAGCGATGACATTATAGGTGGTATTATACGTGTATAGAGAGAAAGAGATAACACTTTATTGCACATCAAAATATACAATTACAAAAACAGACCATATTTACAATATCTTCTAGGCAATACAATAGGCAGCCTTATCACTCAAAGCGATCTCTTCCAGTCAACCTAAATGAAAGAAATTTGAATCAGGCGATGTTGTTGATGCAGGAAAAAGGCAATAAATACATAAATACTCAAACTAATTTAAGAAATAAATATACAAATACATACATATATACATAGTCATATATATACGATTATATATTTTAAAATACATAAGTCATTATAATAAATGTATTAGCATGATTATATTGTGTTAATCAGACATAGTATTTGTGGAGAAATTGTGTTTTCTGAGATTTCTAAACGTTGCTAAGGATTTGGCCTCTCTTACAGTAAGTCGTGTATATTATAGGTGTGTATGATCTATAAACATTTATAGACTCTAATAGATGGAATGGGGTTCAGCTGTCTGTCAAAATGTGTCCCCAACTAGCCGTCGCGGAGGCGGCGCTGGCTGCCTATTCAATGCTAATGACCGGATTAGCGGGACAAACGTCTAGTACTTGATATGCTGAGATTATAATTGAGAACATAGAACTATATATATGTTATAACTATGTGTACCCACGTGGGTAAAGTTGCATTGTATTATTTAATATGGTTCGTTCCTAAATCTTACTATCCGTCCATTTGTTATGTCAAAATTCAACTGATAGTAAAGCAAGTGAATGAATAGCAAGATTATACGAACATATTTTTGTTTTCAAAATTTGTAAAAACCACATCTAACACACTTTAGTTACAAATTAATTTCACTTTATGTATATGTCAACATCAAAACTCCCTAGCAAGTTTATTTGCAGATGGTATATTAAGAAACTATCATATGCACATATTTTTATAAATGACACCTAACAAATATAATGCACTTATGCAGTTAATACAAAATGCTATTATAAGTATAAATAGTACAAAATCGAAATGTATGTGGATGTATTAAGACCAATCAAATTTACAATAGTTTGCAAACGGCTTTAAATAAGCTCACCGTGTGTAAATTGCGTAATTGTGTGGTACAAATTAATAGAGGTAGCGTCTTTAGGTACATCCGGGATGCGTGACATAATTTTTTTTTCTATTTTAGGTCTATTCAATATATCTAATCTATGTGGACGCCCCATGTAGCCTTAGAGAAGTTTTCGGCAATGTTAAGAAGCTGGTGGATTTCCTGAAGGAGCTGGGCTGGATGGAGTAACCCCTCGTAAATCCTCGCACGCAAAATAAGTGTCGTCGTATGTCGTCGAGTTATGGAAACTGCCCGCTTGCAGAAGAAGAAGATTTATTCTAGGTGTACGTTCAAAATTAAGATTGATGGAATGCTGTTCTGAAAATCATGAATAAATCACAAATCAGACAAGTGCGTGCAATCTATGAAAGGTTCTGGAGAGGTGACGAACGTTCACTGTTTTTGTCATTACTACGAAACCCTAAAAAACATTTATCACATAAATATTACTATTTACTTATTAATAATTTAAATTATTGTATTGTGCGTTAGATTTTAAATTGGGTATTATAGATAAATGTACACACATCATTAATATTTAATACGTATATTGGCAAAGCGTTTTATTCATTTCACAACATTAAAAGAAACTTCATGGATACTTTACTTCACGGGTTGTCTGGAAGAGATCGCTTTTTAGCGATAAGACCGCCCAGTGTGCACATTTACAATATTTTTAGGCTATAAGTTTTTCTGTGTTTTCTGCAATGGTGTACAATAAAGTGTTATCTATCTGTCTTTACTTCAAGTTAGATACTTCTATAAAAACCCGTAACACAAGAGAGGTCTTAATTACATTATTTATTTTATAGGACATGAAAAACTATCTACCTATCTGTTGTGTATATGGGTAATAACCCATAACACATAAATTGCTTAGATTAGGAATAATGTTTGTCTGTCGGTTATATTTAAAGATATATACTCACGTTTTTTAAAGCAACTATCTCGCTACCACCTGATACCTTAAATACAAATTGCTTAAGGAACATCAATATGATTTATAAGGCCGATTCCGTTTTAGCTAAAATAACAACGGAATCTTACAAGAAATAAAAAAAACATAGCCCTTAGTTTATTACTTGCACCACATCTATTAGTGATACCCGCTAGCTATCCTGGGAGCGCAGCATATAGCAATTGATGGCCCCAATCAGCATTTAATGGCTTGAATTCATCGGACCTTTGTGCTGTTATTTATTACGTTTGTTCTGATTAATAGCATTGAAGACGAACTCGGCTCTGAATGGAGTTTTTATGACAATAGAATCCTGTCTGGATGTCGTTATAATGTTCAAAGTACTTGCACTAAACTGAACATACGAATCTTGAATGAGACTGACTTTCTGACTTGTTTACTCTGTTTGTAACTTGTGTGTAAGGTCAAAATGGACATTGACAAACGAATGGCCTTGCGCGAGTCGGACTCGTTATTACAGGTTTCTCCTATAAATAAAATTTTTAATACATTTTGATTGCAAAGGCAAACAGGCAGAAGATTCAACTCATGGAAACTGGTCACCGTCCTGTATAGTGTATAGGTATGGTTTTGGCAGTTTTGGTAGTTGTGGTAGTTTTGGTATGTAGTAGTTTTGGTTTTTATAAAAGTTTGTATGGGAGACCAATCATTTCAAGAATTTATAGATATAAAAATGCATAATCTAAAAAATACGATAGTAACTCTATCTGTCTGTCTGAATACAGAAAATGAAGATAGATAGCATTCATCCCGGGAGATGGGATAGTTTGCGATATAAAATGAAGTAAATCTTCCGAGGGCAAATAGCACCAACATAAGAATATAATGCAATGTAACCTGCATTAACGACTGGTCTTTAAACAAGAGGTACGTACACACTAGAGGTTAAACTCTAGTTCTTTATAATTGTCTTTATGTTTTGATTTAATATGGGTACTATGGTTTTTAATAAACGTAACGGAAGTTTGTATATATCCATTAAATATGTTTTGTATGTTCGACCATAACTACTTAGACCGTAATTAACAACCGAATCTACTAGTACTAGAGCTAGGTAAACTAAGCGTAATGTTTTATAGGGTAATTTCTATTTCAATATGACGGATGATATAAAAAGGATGGCGTCTTTGTCCTATACTAAAGGCCGACAAAGCGTTGGCTTCATCCTTTGTATTGCTAACGCCTATAGGCCACTTACCATAAGCTCACTTTCCATGAGCTGAGCCGTCTGTCTATTTGCCAGCTTTGCAATAAAAAATAATCAGAAACATAAGTCTTTGTCAATGTGTCTAGGGAACCCTAAAAATGATCACAAGAAATGTTCACCAAACATTCTAACTTTTGTTTTGCCAAAAACCAATCAGTTTTCATATTCATAGTTGAAGTTCGTCTCTCGAGACCTCGCCACACTCGAGCAGAGTTATGAAAGTTATGAACTGAAGGCATCGAGGGATGAAGTTTATTGTGGTTTATTTATCCAACACATATTATAATGGTAGTGATAAAGTTTGTAAACCTTCAGAAGACTTTGTAGCGACCTCTAAAGTAAGTGGTAACACCTTGGAAACCGACTCCGAGGGTCTACCGCAAGGCCCTTTTATAAGTGCTTGCCTTCACCAGGGGCCCAATTCTAGGGTTGCCTTACCTTTTTTGTTTTTAAGTTGTAAAAAGATAGTGCTTTCGGAAAATTTAGGGCAAAACATAGTACACAATAATTTTTCATTATTTATTTTATTGTTGAATTTTCCATGTGTATTAATTACTACTTTTGGCTTTGGCCAATTAAGATCTATTAATTTTATAATAATCATAAGAATTTAAATAAAAAGTGCGACTATTAAATTAGCATCCGTGCATTATCCGCATTATTTATCCGTGCAGGAACGGAGAAAGAATACAATTTCCTGCGGCCTGGCGGCCTGTCGTAAGAGGCGACTAAACAACCCACAGCCAGGTGGTAGGGTATTTGCTCGACTGGATGGCGACCACCCCTGATCTAGAGTATGCCGCCATAACAACCTTGTGTTGTGTTCCGGCATTAGTGACCAGGTTCCAGTCTCCTTTAAGAGAGCAGCAGCGCATTTGTAGCACCTTTAGTGTTGCAAATGTCCATAGGCGATGGTAACCGCTTTCCATCAAGTGGGCCGTCTGCCTGTATGCTGAACTCCTGCAATAAAAAATAAAAAAAAAACCATGAAAATATATTTGTGTATTTCGTACTACATTATTTTTCTATCATATATAGGGCAATACAGTTTTATTAAGTATAATGACTTTAAAAACAATAAAAGTAACTATTTTTATTACATATTAATGAATGTTAACAGTACCAGGTGGTGGGGCATTTGCCCGACTGGATGGCTACCACCCCTGGTCTAAAGCATGTCGCCATAGCAACCTTGAGTTGTGTTCCGGCATTAGTTACCAGGTTCCAGTCTCCCTTAAGAGAGCAGCAGCGCATTTGTAGCACCTCTGGTGTTGTAAATGTCCATAGGCGATGGTAACCGCTTTCCATCAAATGGGCCGTCTGCTTGAATGCTGAACTCCTGCAATAAAAAAAAAACTCGTCTTATTTTGTACTCTTCTCTCGGGCGATTGATCCATGGGTTCTCGTCATTGGAGCGTCACCCTATCCAACGGGGTAACTACCATCGACGCACCACACATTCACTTAAACCCCTACAATATCGTATATGATGGTAACAATACTGTTACCATCATACGCACTTGGTTAGAAAACTACGCAAGTGGAATTTACTTCCTGACCATGATCCGAATCCTGGCAATTTGAAACTCGAGATTAAAACGCGAAACTTGTTACAATATTTTATGGCGAAAGAAAACATCGTGATGAAACTGGCACATCGAGATAACCGATGTGTCGAACTCGAGAAGCCGCTTTGAACAAGCGTGGATTCCCTAAAAAAGGGCTAAGTGGCACATTTATGGGTTGTAATCATTATAAGCTGTAATGAACTTTTGTATTTTATTATGAACTCTTGCAACAAAATCTTATGCAAGTATTCAATTATTTTATTTGTACGTGACCCAGTATAGAATTACACTTATTTAGTAAATAAAATAATTTCTTGTTAAGCTTACATTGCTATGTCGAAGTTATTATTAAAATGTTATTTGATACCTTGCATATTTGCGACGGTTACTAACTGAGCACGCTTTGTGGACTAATACAATGTGCAAATTTTCGCGATATATTTGAGACATGATACATCCCTTGATGCTGTCTTAGGGAGACTGGAACCTGGTCACTAATGCCGGAACACAACTCAAGGTTGTTATGGCGACATATTGTAGACCAAGGGTGGTAACCATCCAGTCGGGCAAATGTCCTACCACCTGGCAAAGTTGGCGAGTTGTTGTACTCTTGCAGTTTATTAATTTCTTCATTGTTCCTAATGTAACTTAGACTATATATACAGAAACCTTCTCGTTTAAGTTTTATTTACACGTTTATGAGATTGGACATATTTGATGATTTAGAGAAATGCCCAATCTTATCGGCAACTGTAGCAGCGATATCTATTACCTGTATAGCATCACGTTCATGTATTTGCCATACTCTTTATTTGTGCTAAATTGTACATCAATAAATTGGTGGATGAAACGTGACGCAACAGATACTCCCCCTTAATAAAAAAAAGTCCCCTTAACAAAAAATATTATCAAAATGAAAACTATGTATGTATGTCTTCTAAAATTCTTCATGATGATTTGTGCTAATCGGGTTTCAGACGATGCCTACTTCCTCCTTCCCTTATCCAATGTTCCCTATCTCACCCCCATTTCGGTCCCATATCCTATCCACTCTATTCCAAGACTCCCGTCTTATCCCTCTATCTCATTCTCTCTAGCCCTTCTTAAAGGCTGGCAACGCGTTAGCATCGTCCCTGGTGTTGCAAACGTCTATAGGAGACGGTAACCACTTTCCATAACCTGGGGCGTCTGCCTCGTTGCCAGCTTCAGAATAAAAAAATCTATAATATTATAAAATTCTAAACATGCTGTGTCTGTACATTGACGCTATTTAAAAAACAACAACTGGACTATATATAAACGATGGAGAACAAGATGTATTTTTTAAGATTTCTTGTCTTTTGGTTCGGTAAAAACTACTGGGCTAATTTCGATGCGGTTTTCGCTGATCGACAGCAAATGCTTAGACTTAAAATCTGCCCTGTTTTTATTGCATCATTTCAGCAGACAGGCAGACGGCCCACCTGACGGAAAGCGGTTGCCGTCGCCTATGAACATTTGTAACACCAAAGACGCTACCAATGTGCTGCCGTTCTCTAAAGGGAGACTGGAACCTAGCCGCTAATGCTGAAACACACTCAAGGTTGTTACGGCGGCGTAGTCTAGACCATGGTTGGTAGCCATCCAGATGGGCAAATAACCTACCACCTGGCAATCTCTCTTGGGCATCCCGCAGGAATTTTTCTGGGAATGATTTAAAATGACCGGATTAAAAAAAACGAATTTCAATTTGATTTGTTCACTGATCGATAGCAAATTTTATATAATAAAATATGTGATAATTTTTATCCTGGGAATCCCGCGGGAATTTAATGTCAAATACATAAATAAATCGGGTAATAAGTCCACATACAACGAAGGGCTCCATAGAAATTACAAACGCCTTTCGTTATTTGCCTACGGAACTATAATAAATAATTCAATCGAAAACACCCCATATCTCAAAAACTACTCAACAGATATTGTTCAAAGTAAGTTTCAGGAAAAGAATTTTTGAAGCTCTAATAATACCTTCGAGTAACTATTGTTGATCGAAGTCTAATACCATTGAATGTTTTGATTTTTTTTTCACTTTATAGTTTAAAAATTTATAAGACACAATTTCGCGACATTGTGTCTTGGCATCTATTGACTTAGGCCGATTTATCAATCATCAGATAAAATTTATCAGTCGAATAAATTTATAGCCTGAGTCAATTCAAAAGTGAAACCAACTGTTTTATTCATGCAACTGACTTTTAAATTTTTCGACGATATACTGTGTTCTATCAATAGCTTTTATGGTTGAAAAATCGGCCCTTAAATTAAGAAGTAATTTTAGAATATTGTTTTTTGAAGATCTAACTAACAACACCCTGCGACTATTTAAACTGAAAATATTAAATAGTACTCTTATTAGTTTTAATTCAGAATTATTTTATTTTATTTTGACGAGACGGGCTCATGAATTCAGTTTGTACCCCACAAGACAAATATAGGTCTATCCACGGCTTTTTTATGGAGGCACCTTAAAGGAAATTTTGGAAATATCGAAAAATTGCCATAAAAACTTAAAACTGAAAAAATATCAATTTTGGTAACCTTCACAAAAAAAATGGATTTTATTAATAGGATTTTTGGAGTGAAGCTACAAACAAAAAATTATAGACTTACAACTTTCGAGAATTAGCGTGCCCCCAAAAAAGAAGTGCCAAAAAAGGCCTGGGTCTATCATAACATGATTTAAAAGCAATAAAACTATATGTACTAAAATTTACCCATTTACAAAAAGATGAGTACATATGCGTCTAAAAATTTATGATGATTTAAATTTTAAATGGAATGCATTGATTTTTATGTCTCTTCCAATACGCTGCCTAGTCCATATTTCATTATATTATATTAGTATGGAGTAAAAAGTATGGAAATAAAATCTGTACTCATAAATGTTTTATTTCAAAATTAAACAAATAACATTAATTCTATAAGGACAATCTTCCTATGACCGTTCATGGTGCCATAATTATCCCTTTATCTTCGAATTTTATCGTCTTCGATCTCGTTAAATGTTGTAAGGTTCAGGTCGAGACTTCCACTACGTCACATCACACGTTGTAACATCAAGACCACGTGACTGTGAGGTAATGGCCATTTCAATCCTGAACTTCTTCTCTCTTCTTACGCTTTAATCATCTTCAACTTGATCCTCTTGACTTCTTTCTTCTTAAATTTCCGATTGTGTTACACGACAAAAATTAAAATGAACTGCCGTTAAATATTTGAAAGTCGCAATGAATTACAATGAACATTTTTTAAAATTGTTTTATAATACGAGTGTTAATAAAAAAATGTGATTTTTAAAAACTAATAGTTTTATTATAAATATTGATCAGGGACTGATTTCGTTAGGAAACTTATTTACTGTAATTTTTTAAATCGTCATAAACATTTATCTTCTTTAGTACCTAAAATAAAGACAATTCAAAGTTGCATTGTACTATTACTTAAAACGGAGCTTAGCGGTCGAATTAAAACAAATCTTTATATATATAATTCTTCTGTACGTGTGTTGACAGTGAACTTCTCCTAAACGGATGGACCGATTTAAATGAATTTTTTTGTGTGTGTTCAAGTGGATTCGAGGATGGTTTAGATTCACAATTGGACCCGGTAGGTGGCGCTGCAATCGGGTTCTAAATTTTATATCTCCAGGGCAGAACAACGTCTGCCGGTACAGCTAGTAACTATATAAAGAACACGTACGTAAAATATTATATATTCTTAAACAAGATTTTTTTTTAGATTAATTTCAAGAGTTTATTTCAAGCCCAAAATAATAAAGAGAATTATATTTTTTTTTATCCTATTTTATGTGACATCAAACATGTTGATGAATATAAAAAGTCACTTCTTATACGCTACAACAAGTAAACTTATAAACCCGGATGCCATAAACTTTTTTTGAGTTGCTCCTCAATCAGAATCACTGATCTTTTAAGTAGTAATAGTTCCTTAAATTTAAAAAGTGAAAACCATTTTTTTTTATCTATCGAACTACACTTTCAATCCGCGTTAGAAAACGGAATAGTTCTCATAATAATTTATAAACTTAAAAAATATTTTTAAAAAATCATACTTTATTGCCTTTTAAATAAATCTCTTTAAACTTTATTCGCGACCTTAAGTAAAAAAGTTGCAATAAAAATATTCAAAAACTCACCAAATAACCAGCGTAAAATGTCTTTACAGTGCAGCACACATTCAGAATGGATTTCGGGCCTTCTTGCAACTGTTACGAATAATTAAAACTAGAATTAGCGGTTTTCAGTACTTAAAAAATAGTTTAATACTCGTTTAAATCCGATAAAACATAATTTTAATATGCCTCCTAAAAAACTAAAAATTATATACTTAGTTTATTTTAATGTATTATTAAATCCTATTAATTATTATCGGTATAAGCGTTATTAAAATCTATTTAATAAATTGTGATTTAAACTTTTCCTATGATTTTTGAAAAAAAAATATTCGACTTCAATAACCACTTTCCATGAGGTGCTCGTTCCAGCTTAAATACTCGAAAATAATTTATTTACAGCGAATGGTAATCAGTAGTCAAAACTTACCATCAGATTGATTGCTTCTTTTCAAACTTTAAAATTATTTAATTAAGTTTTATATAAGCTTTAAGATCTACTAAGATACTTACAGGCGTCGATGGTGGAGCGTGGGCTGTGCAAGAGTGTGCCTAAGCCAGCAACATCGTGGGTCATGCAAAATGCTGACAAAGCTTTCCGAGTCTGCCTTCAGGGGAACAGCACTGTTGTGCACATATTTATTATAAATACTAATTGTCTTTTTTGTTTAAGTTTATTGCCTGTGCCGAAAACATAGCAAAGGACTTCATTGGGTTTTCGTAACTTCTGGACCTTACCGAGATATCGTATTGAACGTAGATTTAAGATTAAATAATACAACACTAAAATTTATACTAACTAATAAGAAGCAAACCACGTGTGTACTACAAAAGTTTACGCACAGAGGATTTTAAAACGTGTCTAATTTTATAGATAGAGATCCCAGTCACTCCAGACTTACGTGATTTTAAGAAAGATGAAATTTTTAGGATCGGTAGTTTAATATAAACTTAGAAAGGAATGGATAGTCGCTAAGCTGAAAGCGGGGCCGTTTTTCAGATAGCAGCTATCAAAGGTGGGAAATAACCATGGGAAGATGTTTGGCCCGTCAGATTTGTCTGGCTCATTGGAAAATATTTTAAAATATTATACTTGATAATATATATAAAATTCAGCCTTCCTAGAATGACGTAAGTTCCCATTTTTTTTAAGTGTCTGTCAAAACTTATGGCCCACAGGAAGTGTCTGGCAACTGTATATCTTCGTTTATAACAATATCATATATGACATATGTAAAAACTAGCCTTGCTACTTTGACGTAAGTTAGCATGGTTATTTTCCACCTTTGTTAGCTGCTACCTGAAAAACGGCCCCGCTTTCAGCTTAGCGAGTATCCATTCCTTTCTAAGTTTATGTTAAACTACCGATACTGAAAATTTCATCTTTCCTAAAATCACGTAAGTCTGGGGTGACTGGGATCTCAATCTATTATTTGTCAATGTTTATTTAAATAAATATTTTTTCTTTCTTTCTTTTCTGTTTGACACTCTTGTTCATGTAGACTCCATCTACACTTTTATTTGGTTTCAGATAATATAGTGCTCACACAAAATAGCTGCCAAATAATTGGCTTATATTAAACATACCTTACCATCTATACGAATATATTATAAAGAGGAAAAGTTTGTTTGTTTGTAGGAAGTAAGTTTGTTTGTTTTCATCCGTGCAGGAACGGAGAAAGAATACAATTTCCTGCGGTGGGGCGACCTGTGGGTCTGCCCGACTGGATGGCTACCACCCCTGATCTAAAATATGTCGCCAAACAACCTTGAGTTGTGTTCCGGCATTAGTAATCAGGTTCCAGTCTCCTTAAGAGAGCAGCAACGCATTTGGAGCACCATTGGTGTTGCAAATTTCCATAGGCGATAGTAACCGCTTTCCATAAAGTAGGCCGTCTGTCTGTCTGCTGAACTCCTGCAATAAAAAAGTAATCTCTTGAACACCTGAATCGATTTTGAAAATTCTTTTACCCTTATAAAGCTATATTATTTCTGAGTGACATGAGCTATATTTGATTCTGATTAAAAAAAAATTGTCGCCCAGCGAAATGATCACGGGTCATCTAATTTAAGATAAACTTATACAACATTAAAATTAAAATTAAGTAATAAGAAGCAAACCACGTGTATACTACAAAGGTTTATTCATACAAATAAAAAAAATGCTTCAGTTCATGAAGACTCCGCCTTTATTTCGTCTCAGAGAATATAGAGCTCAAACTGCCTCACACAAAATAGTTACCAAATAATTGGCCTATATTAAACATACCTTACCAAATCAGTCTAGCCAGCTAATATTGGTACTGGCAAACAAGACTTTAATAACATCTTTATAATCCTTCATTTACCCTCGAGACAGAATTACACGAAACATGCGACCGCAATTAGATCCTTGTAAGTCTACTCCTAACAAGACGTCTGAGGGTACTTTTCTTAAAATGAACAGATAGCAAATACCACCTCTATTCTTAGTGATGTAAGAGCTATCTTATCTGAATACAATTTGTGATCATTTCAGCCTACAAAAGTAACCCAGTCACGTTTGGCACCGACTCAGAAATAAATTTAACCACATAAAATCCTTTTAGCCAGAGGTTGTTACACGTATATTTGTTATTTTTGGTTAAGGCTATTTAGAAAGGTAGTCTGAGTGTTACATAGCAGACAGATAACACTTTATGACTCAACAAAAAAGTCAATTACAATAATGAATATTTACAATAATTTCTTGACAACACTTTGCTATCACTTAAAGCAATCCCTTCCAGGCAGTTTAATTTAAAGGAAATTCTTAGCTAATCTGATAAATTCTGATGATCTGTGAGGGAAGCTTATCTTCCTACAGTATTCGCCAGATCAGGCCTGCCTGCGAGGTAGCACAGATATTCAAACGTCAAATTTATGTCATCAGTTCTTTACTGTACAACAAGGTATATACATGATAAATGTGACATCGTATATTTAAACAGACATGAAATCAAAGCAACCATACAAAAGTGGCTTATGCAACTTGATTACCAAAAAACTGAAAACTTATTGTATAATATCATATAAATTAACCTTATTATATATCAGAATATTGTGATTCATTATTTGCACGTACAAACACACACAACACACTCACACACACACACACAAAAACAAACAAACAAGTTAACATCTATTTTTAAAAATCAAGTTTACAGATATAAATTGTGAAGTCAGTCACACGCGAACTTGGTGTCCCGCGATACAGGCTAGTCCTAGTGCGGAACCTATGTGAGCATTATTTCTGTAAATTTTTTGTCAATAAATTTATTTAATTTCAAGGGTTGCTACCCGTCGGATGATGCGCTAGCGAAACTGTTGTTGTCCCACGACCCTGACAAAATGTAAACAAAGAAAAAGCTTCTAAGCTCTGACCTCCCCGGTTTTACGGCGAATGGCCGGTATACACGCTACTCTTGCCCTATGCGGATTGGCAATTTTGACACATCTCTTGTATTGATGCGCAGGTATTGCCACGATGTTTTTCTTTACAGTCTACTCTGCCCTCCTTATAGCAAACGCAGTACTTACAAATGGCGGTATCGAGAAAAACGCGGTAAAGATATTTTTAGATATCTAAACAACATGAACATGTTGTTATGTAATTTTTTAGTGTAAATAAAAAAAAACAAGGAAAATTATCACGCTTTACTCTAGCTTAGCGACTTGGAATATCATTCCTGGGAAAAATTAAAAACCCAAAAATATCTATTAATGCAAGTGTAATTAGTAGGGCAGAGCTAATTATAATTGTAACAATATTAAGTAATAAAACTGCTTCAGTAGAGCATGTTGCCTGGCCAGGATACCAACCTACGTCTTTAAAACGCGAGTTTGAAACTCAAAAATATTATCCAATAAGCCACCACTCGCTGTTTACAGTAGTATTACGTTTCTCTGCTTCAAATCTAGTAATGATATCAATCATGAAGAAATTGTTAGTACGAAATTTCTCAACTATAATAACCATAAATTCCTAAATTTCCAACTTAAAGGAAAATCAACTTCGTTAGGTTATAATAAATGATCAGAAAATTATACCACCAATCATACTTTATCGTGTTGCCTGAAAGCATTAGAATTATAGTTAAATCGTTAGTGGGCGAATAATGGCTGTTAACCACTTATTAAAGTTAAACATCTATTAAGCTAAACTAGACTAGACTCAATGATTTTCTAACTCGATAGGTCTAGGTTTGATCACGAACAGAGATTACGTCTATCGAGCCAACTGAAGGTGTTAAAATTGCAGTCTTATCGAATAGTAAGATACTTACAAATTGTGGTATTTTATAGTGTAATAAGCCTAAGGATGGAGTGCGTTTGAAATTATATACCTGTAATCACGATAGCTGCTGAGTTGCCAGGTAATTGTAGGGATTATTGGTCAATATTCAAAAGCAGCATAAAGCACTCTTAAATATTTTAGTATATTTAATTCCAGAATTGTGAGAAAGCGAAATATATCTTGATGAAAGAAGAATAAGAATTTTATCAGAGCAGGAACGGAGAAAAAATACAATTTCCTGCGGTCGGGTAGCCTGTCGTAGTCTGGAAGGGTACCACGCCTGGTGGTCTAAAGTATGCCGCCATAAAAACCTTGAGTGGTGTTCCGGCATTATTGGCCAGGTTCCAGTCTCCTTTTAGAGAGGGGCAACACACTGGTAGCACGTTTAGTGTTACAAATATCCATAGTCGATGGTAGCCGTTTTCCATCAGATGCTCGCTCAATAAACTCATGCAATAAAAAAGTATAGGTAGGTACTAGAATGACAGTCATCTAATAAAAAACGTACCTTTGAAAAGCTTCTAACTTTTTAGTATGAAAACCAGCGTGTAAGTAGCAAGTTTCCAAACTCCAAACGTACTTCAAGCATCTTAGCTAAATATCAGTTTTTCATTGTGAGAGAACATGCGGACGAGGTGCATTTGAACTTGCTTGGTGAAAAAATGAAACGTGCTTCTATTTTTTTAATTAAGTAGTAAGTTGACGATGAATTGGCAATTGTCTATCCAAACGATGATAAGGACCTACTTGCCTGTTTCTCCAGTTATTTCGCTACTTAACTAAGCCAAATGAGGCCTTACATGACAATGCCACAGGTGACTCTTGTCTCGTTTTTAGACGTTTTAAGACTTGCAAACGCGTACTAATTAAACAGAATTTTCTAATGCATGTCTAAGGTGCGTGGCGTACTGACAAGAGATGTAACGACAGCATTCTTCCTAAAAGTATTTGGTCACTTTTAGACCTTACATATTATTAAAAAATTCGGGAAAATCACCCTATTCAATTTATATGCAATTATGTTTAAGCAAATTTAAGAATAGGCAAACGATCTTATTCCTATTCAGTTAGCGTAAGTTAGTAGTTCTAGGAAACTCATGGAAGCCTACAAACTTACTCTCAATATGAATAAGGCCGAAAGACTATTATTTCCAGCGTCTGAACAGCCTGTCGTAAAAGGCGATTAAACAACCCAAGGCCAGGTGTAGGAGCATTTTATTAGGACCAATATGAATATGGCAGAGAAAAAATATTAATTCCAGCGTCTAGACAGCCTATCACAAGAGGCGATAAAACAACCCACAGCCAGATAGGGCATTTAGACTAGAGTATGCCGCCTTAACAACATTCCGGCATCACTGCCCAAATTCCAGGCCCCGGTTCGTAGCCGGCAGCACATCAATAGCACTTTAGGTGTTGGGAATGTCCATTGCCGGCTGTAACCACTTTGTCTGCTGTTCTCAGTCAACCAGAAAAATTATGTTTCCAACTAGAAATATCAATATCATTTAAAAATAAGAAAACTATAATAACGTGGTGAAATATTGGTAACACCTGACCTAGTGTCAGGTTGCCTTGTGAATCAGTTATCGGCGACGTTCCCGGGGCATAAAATTAAAAGCTTTCACAATTTAATACATACCTAAACTTGGATGTAATTCATCGAACAGGACCGTACTTGCCTTCACTGTTATGTTGTAAGTTACGTTTTGGTTTCTAGTGGATTAAGTGAAATTCATGTTATGATACTCAAATTAAGAGTTGATCAGACACAGCAATTACAAATGTGATAAAACTATCTACTGCTATGTGTTGCAAAATGGTTTTGTGTGTACATTATGCCTCATAGCTATAAATGAGATATCATACATATGTTATAACATCAGAGTCTTCCCCGCGGCGCAGTCTTGGGTCAAACCTTAGTAGGAGCCTCTATTACATTTATAGTTAACTTAATTAGGTTTTTATTTCGCGAGCGAAACGCGGGCTAAAGCAAGTATGTAAACCTTCCCTGAAAAATGATCCAACTGATGGTGAAAATCGCTTAAAAATTTGTTACGTGGCTTAGGTGGAGTTTGTTGAAATATAGACAGACAGAAGCCGAAAGCGACTTTGTTGTACATACATACATAACTTCACGCCAGTTCCCTTGCGGGGTAGGCACGAACAACAGAGCGCCATTCAGGCTAATTCTTACACACCTCACTTGCTTCTTTGACATTCATAGCTCTAGTCACTTTGTTGTATACTATATACAGATAAATATAACAAAATCATTTCCCGTTTTAAAAAACTATAATGAAATCATTGAAAAAAATATTTATTACTGTCTATCACTTCCAAAAATGTCATGAAAATCGATTGCATTTCGAGTGCCTTCTAACAAGATATGATGTGAAATAAATTTATAAAATGTGATAAAGTGAATATACTCATAAACTTGGTGTCAAAATTATTAACTTGAGTTCAAAATTTAATTGACTTCTATTGCCGAAGGTTTACAGCACATTATCGCCAAGTATGATAGTTCAACTTATGTAATTTTTCATATATTTGTTGCTTTAATTGTACCTAAATTTAAATCTAAATCCCTTCCTGTTGTTTACCATATGGCTTGTATAGAAATTGGAAACTTACAAATACCTATGGCGCCTTCCTTTGTTGCAATAATATAAAATTATAAAGTAATTCTAAGGCACGTGGTGTTTCAAGGTTATTTATTTACTTGATTATTTGAAACTTAGCTTAAGCCTGAGAGTTCGCCCCATTTCAAAGTACCTATTAAATAGACAGACAACTCTTTCTCGTACACCATTACAGAAAACTTACAGACTAGTAGTTTTCTAATGTTGCATACAAGGCGATCTTATCACTAAAACGCGATCTGATCTCTTCCAGGAAAATATAGATTGGATACGGTGATGCTAGTAAACAAATACATATATTGTGCGATTACCTACTTCATAAAAAAATATACCTATCACATTTTAAAATTTAATTTTAATGGCGTTGTCTTTGAATCTATACTATAATAATAAATCTATAAATGATTCGAGTTTAAAAATGTGAAAAAAATCAGGGAGAATAATTCGGACCACGAAATTTCGAAAATGCAATTTTTTGAATGTGTCTGTCTGTTAGAGCATCACGTGAAAACTACTGAACGGATTTAAATGAAACGCGATACAGAGCTAGCTTATATCCCGGCGGGTAACTTAGGATACTTTTTACCTTGATAAATGACGTCGTTTGCGTTGGATAGACGAAAATACCGAAAAAGATGGCGCTGCTATCGCATCTTTTTTGCAGACTATTGAACGTACATATGCATAAAACTCGACATAGTGCTAGCTTATAACCCGAGTTAACACTATTTCATGGAATAATCGGATTATCAAAATAGACGGCGCTGCAATCGCGTTTTTCAATTCACTAACAAATAACTATGTTGTCATAAACATCTCATTCATTGTATTACTTCAAATCAAGTTGCTTGCGACTCGCCTCTAATTTCGCTGCGCAGTTGTGTAGACTACCAGCGCGTTCCATTAGTAGCTCACAACAACCAAAATGCTCTGTTAGCCGTTCCACAAGGCGACCGCGGTCGATGTTGTAACGCGGGCAACAAAGTAGAACGGGAATGTGGTCGTTGTGAGTCCTTAATGGAACGTAGCCTATATGGACTTCGTTTCTTTGTTATTGTAGAGTGAACTTAGTAACAAGAAACAGTAAAGTTTTCAGTAAAACATCTAACTACATTAGTATGTATGGGACATAGAGCAACCACCTAGGGGTTTTCACGCGGCGTAGCAGCGGGGAAAACTCTAGTAAATAAATATTATTATTATTATAAACTAGCTTTTGTCCGCGGCTTAGCTGGCGTTGTAAAAGGATATGCACCTGTGTCATGAAGTGGGCATGTTATAATTTTTAGAAATGACGAACTTAATGGTAATTCAAAGTATCTAATGATAAATTCCCGTAACGCCATCTAAGGAAGCGAAGGTGGAAGTAACCATGAGAACAATACGTTATAATTATAATTATCGTTACCATGGCGACGTATTTGTTAGTAAATTGCAACGGTGGCGACAGTAAAACGCGGTTGCAGCGCCATCTTTTGGTCAGTGAACAGTACTTTTTTCTGGATGCAATGTACCATATGTCCTATTTTATGCCTTTGCCGCCCTTACCTCCTTGAACATAGAGGCTTCGGGTTTGAGTCTTGGCATGACAAATTTCGTAAAAGAACATTCCATTATTTACTAGGTCTGGGTGTCTGGAATCTGCCCCAGAGGTCCATTGTATACCCATATCACAAGCGTAACTTGCTTAGCTTAGGAATATACAGTGAGTGTTTGCCCTTATATTATTAAGTATTACTGTACTTACTTATAATACTAAACATTAAGTAAAGAAAAAAGTTGCTGTTGAGTGTGTAATGCCGCTTCTTTTCCTTTAACATTGCTTTGGAATTGGTGGTAGAAACATAACTCGCAATATAAGATTATTATTATTATTATTATTATTTTCAACCATGTTAGTGAGGTATAATATTAATAATTATACAATTTGCATGTATATATACATAAAATGGCCGTTACTAATTTTTAGAATCATTTCACTTTAGTTTTTCATAGGTAGTTAAGACATGTGCTGCTTTTCATGAAATATGGAGTGTGGTAGTTTAGAATGCATGCGTTTTTGGTATTTCTGCTTATAGTAAGTACAATTTATCAGTTATTCCTAGTAGTGTCCCGAAAGTACTAGTTACGCGTTCTAACGAGTAAATAGTTTCAAAATTTGACACGGTAGCAACAGCAGATTTCGAGCCTTCAAGGGTTTAAACCTATGTTTAAACAAAAAGCAGTGGTAAAATAAAACTAAGTAATTATCAATCATACAATATGTATTTAATATAAGATACAGTACTTGTGACAGGTGGACAAACCATTGTATTTGAAAAATCCTTAATAACCACTACATCGAACAAATTTCGTAGTTAAAATAACATTCGCTATTATTATGCCCAAAATGTGATAAATTAATTGAGGTAGATTTACCCATCATCAGCTGGGGTACAAAATTATATTTAAAAAAAAACAATTTTGGATTTATTCACCACTATATAAGGAATAAAGCAAATAAGACAACGCATTAAACATTATACTATATATAATTAAATATCTACAAATTGAATATAAGTAGTGCATACTAGGGATACACAGGTTTCACATATCTATTGTATTTCAAACATTTACAATAAAGGGGAACATTCATATAATAAACGCATAATATAGGAAACATATGTGAAAGACAACTTGCGTTACTAGGCTGCGATCGCTCGTCGCGACCAGCGCCATCTATCGGCGAGGGCAACGAACGCCACTCCTACACACCAACGGCGCGAAGCAAATTACAGAACTATGCAGATTAATACTTAATTTAATAAATACTTAACTATTTACAAATCCACGTACGTTCCATATCTAAAAGGAAAAATAAAAACGACACCATATTGCCTCGAATTATTCTAAATTCAAAATTTACCAGCGCCATCTGGTTCATTTTTCCTTTCAGACGTTAAAAAATGGGATATCATTTGTATATTTTAATTCGAGCGTGTCTGCAACACCGCTGTAAAATGTTTCACGCCACCAACACTTCCCAAACATGCCGCTTCGAAACAAATAAAAGCGGACCGAATTTTAAATATATACTGTGATAATACCAGCAACATTTGTTCCCAATTTTAGAAATTTTACATCGGCAACGGACTAAATTAGTCATCAAAAACTTAAGTAAGCTTATTTGCTGAGCAATAACGGGATAACTTAATGCGAAACGAACATAAAATATATCATACACCGACCGACATTTCTGTTAGTTTGGCAGTGATAAAAATATATTGTTCTTCTTGCGCTTATCACCTATATTTTAAATTTACTTTAAAAAAATTAATCCCCGCGCCTAGCGCAAATGCTAGGGTTACCAGATTAAATGTATATATAAACTGTAGTCAAAAGTTTTCTATTTTAATATTTTGTTTATTTCGTATTGCAAAATATTACATATCATTAATATGCTTTATAACTCTACATATTGCTCCTCTTATTTTCATATTTTCAATGTATTTAAACACGCTATCCTAATACATTCTCATTTTCTTATGCTGATATAGAAAATTAATGAAATTTTCTATAAAATAAGTATCATAATTATCAAAATACACAGAACAATTTAAATATAACTTTTAGTACGAAAATTTCTACAGGATCATTGTATTTTTGAAAATCATATACCCCTGGTAACCACTTGCGCGGCTTTACAAAATACTTTTCTCGATTATATTCAAACTAACACTAGCCTACAAGTTTTATTTAATTCAGTTATTTCGCCTTCGAAAAAATATTCTACATGAAATTTTTTCTTAAAAAAACCGAAAATTTGTACTTATGTTTTTGAATAGGCCACGTAACCAAAAACAAACATAGTAAGGATTTAAACATTATCTTTATTGAGCGCCATCTGTTAACAAAGAAAATATTAAACAGCGCACTGATATTACAACTCACCAAGATAACTGTGTACTCGCATGAAACGAGTGCGGATGTGAGCAAGTAAGTGACCAGGTGGCTGTGAGCCTGTAATTACGTAGCCATACGCAAGTGATCCCGTAGCAGTGGCACCATTGCACCCAAGCGCACAGTTATGTTAGTAGCGTAGTACATTCACACCATTTTTCCCTAACACTGCCGATTAATGAGATCAATTTATCAAGTCCATATTGTTACACGGTAAGAACAAAAAAATTATTTTTGTCTTTCATCTGATTTTGGTGTCGAATTTCACTAACAAAAAGAAAACGAAAAATAATTAATTTAAAGACATAAGCGAGCCAATAATATTAATTATGGCACTACTATCAGTGCTGTAAACGAAATAATTACACTAAAAATTATTTTTATTAATTAAAAAAAATAATCAGTACATTGGAAAGCATCCAAAATGGGATCTTACTGTAATTTTTATATTTATTTTAATGCATACCATCCTCTATATCATGACCACAATCAGGCACCAACATGACTACTAGAGAAATTTTCCTACTCAATTATTTTGAGTCTGCCCGAATTCACGCGATATTTGACGCAAATGACAAATGTCACTTCATTGCAAGCTGCTGAATGGCCCACAAACTTGAAATTTATCAACAATCACAAAGTGAAATGTGAGCTTTTTAAGTTCACTTCAGTCAATCTGATAGACTCGCGCTTTTCATGGCCCAAACAATATTAAAATGAACTCAATAAATTTATTTTAAAGATTTTGCAGTCGTGTAAACATTTCAGTGCGAATTTTGCATCTATTTTAATAAATTTTTGTTAGTTTTTACCAATTCATGGATTTCAAAAAATATAATTTTCTCCGTCTAATTTAAACTATACCTAAGTAAAGCAGAGTTTTTCTGATCCTTTTAACCCACAAATGAAACAAACTACGAAACTATACAGCAATTTATATATATTTATCCGATAGTCGTTAGATTGCGTTTTTGTATCGGTGAATACAAGAAGATCCAAAAAAGACCGCATCCTTGTACGGACGTCAAGTCACATACTCTACTTTAGATACAATATCTTCAACTTAGAACATACATGCGTTTCGCCTGTCATATTATACACACTTCTCATACTGACAACTCACTCAAGTACCACACGTGATGGAAATATAGATAAAGTACAGACGTCAAATTGTCACATATGAAAATAGCGCCATCTATTATCTAGTATTATCATTCAATTTTCACTCATTTCAATGTTAAGCGAGCTGTCAGTATACAACAAACCGTATTACGCTAACAACACGCCTAAGGCTCCCTCTATCATACAAAACCATGTCCGATTGTTCGCATTTCTCTATATTATCACTAAGGAGCCACATTTCCTCTAGAAAAAGTTTAACCATTGCAACTAATCTCTCATTAACTGTCCAAAGCGCAAATATGGTGTTTTTTAATTATAATTTTAAATTCTACATTAAATTATTAAGTTTTTTTTACACCATATACCGTACAATTAAATTCATACTAACTTATTCTACAGACACTAACTAAAAAAACATTACTAGCGAGATCGCATGAGCACAGAACACAATTTTTATTTTTTATATTCACTTGTAAAAACCCTTAAGGCTAAAAGGCAATTACTATAATCTGACAACATCTGTATAGGGGCATCCAAAAAGTTTTATCAATACATCTAAAAAACTGTAAAACCTGCTATGGATTGAAAATTATTTGAATTATTTGAATGATTATTTGATGCTAAAATAACCACCGGTGTAAGTTCCATCACTTAAAAATTATGTACTCTGGATGTTATATTGATGTGATTGATGTCAATTTGAAGTTATACTGAAGAATCCATCCATGCACAACATAATAGTTTGAAAAATAATAATCGTCAGTTTTTTAATTTTGTGTTGCTTGTTACAAGATACGAAGCAAAATTAATATAAAATGTACAGGAATTATTGAAATTGCAATAAGGCTGTATATGAAGTTCTTCAGGATTTAAACTACAAAATAGAAAGTTGATAACATCAATCAACATTAATAAAACATGTCAATCTTCATTGCGAGTCTATTATGTACACTCTTCCGTCCTAAACGCCTTTTGTTAAACTGTTGCCATTTCACTTCATACTTTGACAAAAACAATAATCTTATTTCAGTCCAAATAATTGATAAAATCTGAAAATGACTTACACTTCCTCTGACCAGTTCGTTTCATGAACACAAATTGACTATTGATCAAATTTTGTCTCCGAGTGTGTCACGAAGCCTGTAAATATTGATAATTAAGTAATTTAACCTCAATATTAAATTATTCAAAACTTTTCTAAATTAAAAAATGACTGAATATTAATAGTCTAACACTTGAACTATTTTAAATTATGCAACTGAGCTATATCAAGGTAAAGTTTACACTGTCAATATTAAATCAAACCATCAATATTATCCATCGCAAATTTATTCAATAGCCATAATTTCATATTCAGAATTTTATCAATTGATTCAAGCTTTTCGCATACTATTGTATCATAAAAAACCACCTAGTAGAACATTTTGTGCGTGAAAAATTATCAATTTTACACAATAGTCGTATATCACAAAATTTTATTGCTAATAGTACATTGTCGAGGCTGAAGGTGCAGTTCCACTGATGCGTACAACGATTTCAGTATGTAAAAAAAACGAGTCAGGCTTAACTGACTTTAATATTTACATATAAGCAAATAAAATTAACTTTTATTGTACGTACACTACATAGTAAATCGCCAAACGCACTTGTGCAACCGCTGCTTAAAATATAACCGATTAATCTAAACACAACTTCAAATGGCAGTGACGTTCTAACTAACACACAGTAATTATTATTATCTAAATCAAAACACTACGAAATTCCAAAAGACAGCTGTTGATTCTTGATTTTATGTAGTAATAAAATAATTTATTTTTGAGGATATAATCTCTTTCAAATGAATGAATAATTCAATTTAATGTATTTCGTTCTAGTTTAATAGTTAATTCTGAATAAGCCAAAAACGTTATTAAAAGTGAAATTTTAGTGATAAAATTGCTCGTTTCCGAAATGTCACCTTTTCGTTCTTATATTTATGAACGTTTCTTCAATATGAACACTCATCTCCTCTCTCTACATTGCGAATTCTCATTTGATATCTACGTTTCAAATTAACATTTGATATTCTATATTGCGAATTCTCATTTGATATTCTACATTTCAAATTCTCGTTTGATATTCTACGTATCAAATTATCATTTAATATTCTATATTACGAATTCTCTTTTGATATTCTACGTTTCAAGTTATCATTTGATATTCTACGTTTCAAATTCTCGTTTGATATTCTACGTTTCAAATTATCATTTGATTTACTAATTTGCGAATTCTCATTTGATATTCTACGTTTCAAATTCTCATTTGATATCCTATATTGCAAATCCTTTGATATTCTACTCTGCGAATTGTTTGATATGATATGGAATATGGATATAGTTTTTAATATACAAAATGAACGCCATTATTTATAGAAACTGGCTTCTTAAGACTTCAGTTTATAGAAATCTAAAAATGTGCAAGCTTGAGAAAAAATAAAATTAAGTTTGTATGAAGTCTTATAAAATTTACTTGAATTTGAAGACTATTTCATCAGGTATCAAGCAAGTTAGACTCAAGAGAACTGTGGTTTGAGTAAAAAAACATGTAACCTCTTGTTATTACTTATTAGGTAACCAGATTATAATGTTGGGAAAAGTTTTTTTTTAGACCTCAGCCATGAACCTCGATAGAGATTATCCACTAGTCGTTACCGCTAGGACGTTCGGAAATTAAATTTTTCGGGTATGGTTGTGTCTAATTTAAGATTAATTAATTAAAAATTATTGTATTATTACAATGTGCTTACAGGCACTTGGTGCACCATGTATAATGTAATCTAAATCAGGAAGACCCTAGAATAAAACTTCGCTCTTATAGTGGTATTATGAATCAAATAATTATATATTTAAAGTGTATTTAATGTGAATTCAGCTTTATTGTTCTGGAGATCAACACTCACTAATTATGATAAATATCAAATAAGGGTATTTGGAAAGAAAAGCATGAAAAATCTTCATTTTGTCGTTTATTATTTCTGCATATCCAAAAAAAAAATATTTATTCAACGTTTTTGGAGTATTTCGCCCTAATCTATATTTAACACACAACATTAAATTGAAACAAACGTCACAAAAATTGGCACCTCTCAAAGGAAATCATCAATTGCGATGAACAGGACAATTACACACATTACGAGACTATATACGAGAGACGAGCGCAAATATTTAAAATCATATCAAAATAGATTATGCCCATTAGTTACTACTGAAATTTGGAACAGCATTCCTTTAACCTTCTCAATAATATCAACTGAAGCATTATAGAACCACTAAAACATGAATACAATAGAAATATGTACAAAACAGAATTATATTTCTTATAAACTAGCTATAAGAAATTATACGCCCTATATAATCGGCCAATGGAAGCATGGCAAATTTAAAAACCAGTATGGCAACACCAACTTTCGTAAAAAAAAATATTTAGATCAATTGGAAAAATATAAACGGTAATTCAAAAATAATAGGAACAAAAATAAAAGAAAACTTTTTAAAACTGAAAATAATGATTAAACAACTGACGAAATATTAAAACATATGCATCATTCCAATTGAAAACAACAAAACGTAAAGAATAATTTTTGGTTTAATTTGTTGTCTATAATTAACCAAATTGTTTCCTTTTTCTATAAATCATCTAAGAGACAACTCCTGTACTCTATATTTAATAACTAAATGACCATAACCGTTCACATAAAATTATCAGCGTTTTATTACATCATGACAAATCAAGTTGACACTTACATAAGAGTTGCCATGCAAAAAAACTACGTTAAATTTGTCGCTACTTTCGTTAGACAATCTACAACATCTAGCTAATGCTATGCTTGAAGATAATTCAGAATATTTTGATATAATTTTGACCCAATAAAAAAATATCCAGGCTTTAGGAACGCTCTACAAAATTCAGCAGTAACATTATCCAACCATTATTAAAGTTGGATTATATATTTTACTATTTATTCTTTTACCATACCATTGGCAGGAAACTGTCGTTACTTGATTTATATCAATTTTAAACCAGTATTAAGTAAGGCAAATGAATGTATAGAAAAATATTGGAAACCCGCGCCTAATTCGACAAACTGAACCATTGGAACGACACGACGAAGCAATAAAATTGTATTACCCTACATTTATTTACAACATTGGCAGTGGTCAGTTATTCGCTGGTCGTGCGTCAGTCGCGACGCAACACTCGAGAGTGGTAGACTGGTGACGTCAAATTGTCAAGTAAAAAAATCTTGTCACTGTTCTTAAATTCGAAATAATGCTGCAGCTTATACTCAAATTTAAAATAATTAAATTATTGTCAAATTTTAAAGCGTTTCTTCGCAAGTTGAAAATAAATAAAACTGGTGGTCTATTCCGAGTCAAATATAATTTTCTTTCTATGTCAGCTAAACACAATAATTGTTTTAATATAAAAAACGTCTATTGGACAGTTATATGAGTGACTACAATGTTTATCACAGTGTTTATTATTGAAGTTTATTAAAATTACAGTAAATTCTCACACCAACTCAGATAAATTCTTTACTGAGTGATGTATTGACATTTAGGTATTGTTTTTAAAATGTCCTTTTTATAAACAAACTTAATTCATATGTTAAATATTGTGTTAAAAAAAGAATTACATTACAAAGTAGACAAAGCACATAGTGAAATTAACTTAAAAACCGACCGATCCAAATCAAAAGTTAAAAATCGAATCAATATTCTTAAAATAAAATAAATATTTGTGATGATAACTCTACTAATTTTGGCTGTAGAACGTGATGTTTAAGTCTTCTGGAATATAATTTTAAAAAAAAAACAAATTCAATTCGCAGTCAACCAATCTACCACTGAAACTACAATTAAACTTAAAACGTACTCAGACTACTTCACCTTTGCTCCAATCGGGAACTCCCTTTACCTAATTAAAAAGAAACCTCCTATATTACAACGAGTTCCGTACCTTAAAAATCATTTACATTTCGCTACCAACTATATACACTTTGTTCACGGGTTTAAGGGGAATCGACTGACATCCAGTCTCACATAGATAGTCAGTGAATACAAAAATATTTTGTTTGTTGGTTTGGATTAAAAAAAACACATTTTGGAAATTTCATACCATCCCTGATAAATCACATTATTGAAATAATTAGGTAATGTTAATAATTAACGGTGAAAATGTTCCTATTCAGATACGAAAAATTTAATACATACGAAATAAAGCAACTTATTAAAATAATTAAAAGATTTTATCTTTAAAATATTTAAAATTATTTCGTAATATAATGTTAAATTTCATAATATTCAGCTAATATAAACAAGCATCATTAACGTAATGATTTCAATAGTGTATTATATTACGAATAAAGTATAAATGCGTTCCTGAAGTTCGTCCATGTTATCGCGTAAAACAATTATAAAAGTTCATGGCTTAATACATATAGAGCTAAGAACAGGGAATGTTGCGCTCTCGTTCTGTCACTATACGGACTCATATTGCATCTCTTTCGCACTACATACTGTCAGATGTAACATACATTAATATTTGACTGGATCTGTGCAAAACTCATGGAATAAACTACCTCGGAGCCGCATTTAAGTTTTGCATGTGCTGTAATAGATTAAAAAGATATGCATGTAATGTTCTTAAAATGTATATTTTTAACTCCATACCATAAAAAAATATAATTTATTAAATTTAACTCTATCTATGTCAAAAAAAGACACAGTCGAATCCCATTAAGGCGGAGAATGTAGCGATATTTCGACATTTCCCGCCGAACCGAAAAGCTCATGGCGAATCGTCTCATATTATATATCATAACACATGAATATATAAAAATGTAAGCATCAGTCTTGTGGAATTTTAAAACTGCTATAGATTAAATATTAGCAGCCTACATACCAACAATCTTTGGCGAGAATTTTCTTTTACTAACTTTCGGATTTTTTTGACCGCCGCGCTTTAGGCAGTTGAGAATCAACATCTGTCCTGTCCGTGCTACATTGTTCTCTCTCAAAGACTATCATTTTAAATGTATACTCCTTCAGTAAAATAAATATTTTAGATATTCTTTACATTCTTCTAATTATATTGTCAAACATTACGATTTTAAGGCGCGGATTAATCCGAAATTATTTAAGAAACATGATTCAGGTAGACAAAGCATTAATTAAGAAAACTGTGGGAATAGAAGTGAACGCTAATATCTAACGAATCCCCGATAAAAAAAAGATGTAACTTAGAATATATTTTTAAAGAAAATTTAAATAAAAATTCAAGTGGAACGAAAACTTGAAAATTACAAGCCAAAATGCCATCATATTTTTAATGGTTTCCCGATTTTAACAAATTAATATAACAGGGGATCATAAACGAAAGATTTTATTCCCAGCTATTGTCATATTCTGCGACTGTAGTTAATTAATTATTGCTGATCTTATTTAAAACCATGACTAGTCCGCGCCTTAATTACCATAACAAAAATCAATACATACAAAATTTCAGTCGTACAAAATCGATACAATGCAGCACGGACCGTTCACACGTACAATTATCGCCCGCATGGCCAGAAAGAGTTACCACCGTAACGTCTCCCGATCTTCCTCTTCTTCGCACCGCTAACTTCGACCTTCTCACTTCTCTCCGGAGGGGTCACGGCAGCGCTGGAAGTGCTGCTCTCGTTCTTGGCTTCAACAATCCTCTTCTGCTTCGCTATCAAGTTGTTGAGAAGTCTGGAAGAAGTGCAGTTCCTTGGTTTCAGCCTCGCTGTCTTCGATGTCAGCGACGCTTTTGCCGCGGGCTGCGGCGATGGCGGTTTTTTGTACGATGCGCAAAACAGATCGTACAATACCACTTTTGCATGGACGGGTAGTTCGCTGATCTCGACCGTCTTCACTCTCTTTACATCCTTCTCTGGCACCCATTCGTCTTCGAGCCTGAAAGAGACAGCTGTATTTTAGTACACGGGTGAGAACGTGCCACACATCGGCAGCTGCAAACACAGTTAATTTGATTTTTATATTGTAATAACGAAATACTGCATCTGCAAAGAAATTTTCATTGTGTATTTTATATCTTTGCTTCCTTTTGTGTTTGCAGCGAGAGGGTTGCAATCCACTCTAAATATAGTAGGCAACAATAAATGGAAATAGTGACAGGATTCATGCGCTGCTACAAATCTACCAGTGCTGTAATCAACCAAATGTAAAATGAAAAGGCACAGCAGGGCCGCAGTAATCCGTTGCAACTTTATACTTTCACAGCCGCATTTAACGAATTTTATTGTAAAATCAATTTTATTTCATAGATATGTAACCATTTTGCAATATACCTTCTATTGAAAATGGTTACTGCAAAGTCATAAAAATAAAATCTTAAATTCAACACGCTTCATTCAAATCGTCTTAATGTTATAAAATAAAAATGTTTAAATATTCAAATCGTCTTAATTAGAAATGTTATAAAATAAAAATGTTCAAATATTTTTGTAAAATTACCTTATTAGATGTAAGTACTCTTTTTTTCTTGGAAAATATCTTAAACTATATATTTATTGTAGTTATTTTAATATATTGCATAGGTTCGCGTTTCACTGACATTGCACCCGATGTCAGGTGCAAATATGATCTAAGACTGAGCACGTCTTGTTCTACAAAGACTACAATAATTAGAAGATCAGATTATTGCGACCCTAAAGAGCTAAAGATTTCTACCGATGTTAAGTCTCGGGACTGACAACCCTTAATGTTGCTAGCAAAATTGCTATGCAATTATAACAGTTGACATTATTACAAAAATAAACGACTAGTTTGAAAAAATATATCATAAATGCTAGCAACTGTTCTTATATCTGTTGCTTCTGTGTGGCACTTAATGGGACTGACATCATGCGAACGCCAAGCTAATGTGGCTGGAGGACCACTTGCATGTTTCATTTGTGCAATTCGTGCCAATTTCATTACCAATTATATCGAATTACATAAGACATTTACACTGATTATTTACAGTGCATTATCATTGGTGCAATGCAAATTAATTTTATTGTTAATCATATCGAATTACGTAGACATTATTGCTCAGTATTCGGGGTAAGGTTTACATAAAGTGACAAATGATTTCATATTTTTAAAGTGTCTTTACACATAAGTCGATGAATTCTTTTTGAAAGATATCATAATTTCAGATCTGAAACAGCAGATCAAACAGTCAAAGATATTACTGTACATTTACTGACTAAAGAATTTGCGTATCGATTAATTATCAATTTAGAATTTATTAATTATTATAAACCAGGCATTTGATCCCCTAGTCTTTAAAGTTAGATAATAGCATTTTTTTAAATTATAACATGCACTGACTAATGGTTAATAAATGCTGACAAAACTTTCGAAAGTCTTCTAAACACTGATGAATCTACAACAATATTCTTTCAAAAGTTTGTGACCATTATTAGTAGTTTGTATGAAAATACTGCGCAGTTAAGTATGAATTTCATAATGTACGAAACACATTTTACTGCGCAGCCAATGTCGCTAAATTAAATATATCATAGAGTTTGATGTCAAAGAACTCTAATCAATATTCTTATGCAGAAATATATATTTTCTGAAATTAATGTGGGAAACCGGAAATCTCTTTAGGGCTATTGACACAAAGCGTGTTGTAGTCAATTTCATTACTAAACTACTACTTCATGTACCAGTCAGGAAGTTAAGATAAAATGAGTTTAAATATTGATTTGTTCTCGTGTTGAAAGTGCAAAATAAAAGACCACTTATAAAGCAAAATCAAGAATGTTATGAATGCTTAGGAATGACGATGATTGGTTAATAATAAATGAGGATGGTGTACACGTAACTAGAAGGACCCACCTGTTGTTACCTGAATACCACAGTATTGAAAATATATATTAATTACCCGATTAACTCTGCGCTGTAGAGTAGATCGATAATTAATATTAATTATAAGTTTTAAGATTGGATAATATGGTTTTCATTGTAACAAGTAAAAACAACATGGGGCAAACTGGTTAGTAAAAAAAATCCCATAATTATTACTATATTTTCTTTGGGATATTGTAATTAACTTATACATCTATATCTGAAAAGTGCAAAATTATGCCAAATCACATCTTAAGTTCTATAATACTGAAGATTTGTTCGGCAAATTCAATTTGTTTCTTATTTTATGTAATTTATCAAGTTAATCTTTACTCTCATATCCGTTCCCCCTATAATGGGAGGCCCGAACTCAGCAGTGGGATATTTATAGGCTGTTATTATTATATTTTTTATCATTACTGACTGTTGAGATTTTCTAAGTTAAAATGTATTGAATTTTTTTTTCTAGGTTTTTTTGTAGTAAGTTATAGAAATTTTTATGGATTTGTATCAGTACTAACAATACAGTGGGTAGTATCCGTCGTTCTAATATTACTCCATAAATATTTCTTACCTGAAAAATAGAATATGTGATAGTAATGTGGTATTAAACTTGATATATTATATACATAACTACTACACATGTTAATCAATTATTTTAAACTAATAAAGAACATTATCTTAGTTATATTGTATTCTGTCAATACTCCTGTTCGACTATAAGTAGATTAATGAGCCTATATAATATAAAGAAAGGCCGCCTTTTGTTTTACCAAGTAACTATTGTCTTGTTGCGCATTTTTTATTTTGGTGAACAATAAAGTGTTGTCTATGTCTAAAGATAATATATAAATAATATTTTAAATAAAATAAATGTTATTGTTATCTGTTAAGGGGCCATCCATAAATTACACACGCAATAGTCACACGTTAGGGGGACGGTCGACCAAGGCTTTTTTTATAGCTTAAGTTCCGCAGACAGGCAGAGGGTTCCACCTCATGGAAAGCGGTTACCATCGCCTATGGAAATTTGCAACACCAAAGGTCCTATAAATGCGCTGCTGCTCTGTAAAAGGAGACTGAACCTGGCCACTAATGCCGGAACACAACTCAAGGTTGTTATAGCAGGGGTGGTAGCTATCCTGTCGAGCAAATGCCCTACCAGCTGGCTGTGGGTTGTTTTGTCGCCTCTTACGACAGGCCGCAAGAAATTGTATTCTTTCTCCTTACCTGCACGGATAAGTGTGACATTGTGAGACAAGGCCAGGGCTGGTTTCCTAATTTTCGTGACGTTACATTTCAAAATCTAATACATTTTAGCTAATTGCGGAACTGATGTTTTTATTTCATAATTTCTTGATGTCAAATTGCAAAATATGTCACACTATAGGGACAAAGGAGCCCCACGAATGTGACCATCTGTGACAAGTACGGGGGGGAGCAATCAAGAAATCATGAAATTCATGCAACGTGACTTGTGGATGGCTGCTAAGTTCAATTCTACAACATAACATTATCGTCAAAGACAATAGTTACAATTTACACTCGATGCCTATTCCGTACAAAGAAAACTTTAGATAAACCTACTCATACGTAAACAGACATCGTTTCTTCAAATAAAAATAAAGTAATCTCTAGAACAGCAATTAAAATTTGCTGTTTATTAAAGCTATTCCAATAAATAAAAGTTTCTATAGGCGCGTTCCTTTAGTATCTCACAACGCCCAAAATGCTCCGTCTGCCGTTCCACCTGGCGACCACGGTCGTTATAGTCATGGCGAAAACGTCACTAATGACGTCATTATTTTCGATCACACAGCACTCGCAACGACCCATGTCAAGAGTTGACATTGAAGAAGGCGCGATTTTCAAATCAACCAATGTAATTTGTCGTTATTTCGTCATTAATGACATCAACGCTCCATAATCCGTTCCTCTAGAATTTATGATTGTAACACCCGCAAGCAAGTGGAACGGGAAAAATCGCGGTCGTGACTGTGGCCGTTGTAAGTTTCTTATGGAACGCAGCCTCTATGCACTTTCAAGAGGTCGCAAATTGGTGTTGTTCCGTAAAATTTCGTAGGAACCACTAACACAGGTTTTGAAATTGCACAGCTGGGGTTATCATTTTTACAATTTTTATCAGTCAGTCTGTCTGAAAACTTGACCCAAATAGACTCTAAAAGTCTTAACAGATTAGAATAAAAAAAAATAGGAATTCTTTTTGATATATTGCAAGATCTAGCAAATCTCTCTCTCTCTTTAATATTATAAATGCGAAAGTATATATATATATATATATATATATATATATATATATATATATATATATATATATATATATATATATATATATATATATAAATATATATATATATATATATATATATATAAATATATATATATATATATATAAATATATATATATATAAATATATATATATATATATATATATATATATATATATATATATATATATATATATATATATATATATATATATATAGTTTCCGGGATAAAAATATATTAATCTCTCTGTTTGTTACGTTTTTAGAGAAAAACTATTGGAATGATTTGGCTGATTTTCGGCATATATGTAATTGGTTTTGTAAGTGGTTATACCGAGGGTGGACAAGAGATACTTTTCATCCCAAATAATGGGATAGATTTATGTATAGGTTATCCCAGAAAGAAGGATATGTTAGGTTTCTTTTGTAATTTGCCATTTTCGTCATTTTAGTAATTTTGATAATTTTTGTCATTTACGTAGTTTACAGATATAGGTAGACGGGAAATAGATAAATAAAACTAGAACGGGTTGAAATACGTAGAGGATGATTGTTTGCATGGGAAACCAATAATTTCTCAAGTATATAGATATAAAACTGTATCATCTATAAAAAATACGATAGTAACATGATCTGTCTGTCTGTTAAGCTTTCACGGAAAGAATACTAGGATGACTGGATCGGTTTTGCTGTAACTTTGTTTAAATGTAGTTTTAATACCGAAAATGGACATAAATACTTGTCATGCCGGGAGATGGGATAGTTTGCGATATAAAATAAAGTGAATCTTTCCGGGAAAAATAGCACTAACATAAAAATTTAATACAATGTTATCTGTATTAACGCTTGCTCTTTAAACAAGAGGTACGCACTAGAGTTTGGCACGTGGCTGCGCGGGGGGTCAAACTCTAGTGATAATTAATATAAAGTCCACGTACAATACGAACGAAGTGGTCGGCACAGAGTAGCATATTTTGAGGTTTCTCTGTAGCCGCACAAATTACTTACATAAACCTAAAATACAATCCTACTAAATATTCACACGTTTTGTTTAATTTTTCATTTTTTTTTATTGCAGGAGTTCAGCAGACAGGCAGACGGCCCACTTAATGGAAAGCGGTTACCATCGCCTATGGACATTTGCAACACCAAAGGTGCTACAAATGCGCTGCTGCTCTCTTAAGGGACACGGGAACCTGGTCACTAATACCGGAACACAACTCAAGGTTGTTATGGCGATATACTTTAGACCAGGGGTGGTATCCATCCAGTCGGGAAATGCCCTACCACCTGGCTGTGGGTTGTTCTGTCGCCTCTTACGACAGGCCGCCCGGCCGCAGGAAATTGAATTCTTTCTCCCTTCCTGCACGGATAAATGGCCGTAAAATTTATGACAAAATAGTAACTTTAATAATATACAGATAAGATTCACCAACCAATTAAAAATGAAACCTTCATGTAGATTTTAGGCCAACACTTAAAAAATAAGGTTACTTACATATGTAAATAGTGTTACTTACATATGTAAATAAGGCTACTTACATATGTAAATAAGGTTACATACATATGTAAATAAGATTACACACATATGTAAATAAGGTTACTTACATATGTAAATAAGGTTACTTACATACGTAAATAAGGTTACTTACACAAGTAAATAAGGCAAATCGCACATTTAAGTAAAACAACTGTAAAGGAATTGTAGACGAAGTTATGACCTACAAAGAAGTTTTCTTACATATAGTTTACGCTTGGAGACAAATTACGTTTGTTATTGTGCAATATCTAAAACCGTATCTTTATATTATAAAATTCTTTTGTTCGTGTGTATGCCAATGAACTCCCGAACGCTTGAACACAATTTGATTAAATATTTTTGTGTTTTCAAATGAATCCCGAGAGGGTTAAGATTCACAATTATACCCGGCAGGTGGAGTTACAGTCGGGTTTGAATTAATTTTTTAGGGCTTACGTCTGCTGGGCCCGCTACTTTAGTTTTAAGGAAATAATATTATATATAATCAATCTATTGCCGAACACGGTCTCGTAGTTGTAATCTAACCAGTACATAGCTTGCCATAAATTTTAATCAAAATAAAACAGTTTTTCTTCATCCTTCGGCTGGTACATTCGTAATTTACACGTAAATCAGACAAAGTACAAATGTAAATAAAACATCTTACACTTGTAAAATAGTAAATAAGGCAAGTTACACATGTAAATAAGGTAACTTACACATGAGGCGGATGATATGTGACGAGCGCCTCTCTCCTCTTCTCGAGTGCGTTGTACCGCGTCGCCATCAGCGCCACGTGCAGCGTCAGCGTGTGGTTGCCGGGTGGGTCGCGCATCAAGGGACCGCCGCCCAGACGCCATCGGGTGCATTGCGTCAGCCGCCACGCCAAACCCTCCATGGTGCCCGCGTCGAAGAAATCGAACATGCGCGCTGAAATATACAGTCAGTTAAATAGAATAATAATAATAATCGGCAGACAAACACACATATTGTATATCCCCAAGTTAAGCAAGTTACGGGGAATATACAACGGCCGATCCCAGTCACCCAGGTCATAGTAAAAAATTGAGAAATTTGGTTCCGAAATTTACCATACCAGGAATCGAACCTGGAGCCTCTGTGTTGCAGTGAGGTAGCCTGGCAAAGGCTTAGCCCGCTCAACCAGAGGCCGTCGATACAGTTGAGCAGAATGGAGTAGAGTTGAATGGAGTAGAGTTGAATAGAATATATTTTATTTTACAGTAAGATTAAAGGAACAATAGACAAAAAAAAACTTATATTACGGTGCAAACGGTGGACTTATAACTGCTGACGGAGATCTTCAGAAACTATTGGGATGGAGACTGGAAATATGGTACTTTCCTACCAGTAGCTTTCGCGAGGACAGAGTGATTTTTGCAAAATATTCTATTTACATTTATATACATTTATATTATTATGCACATATATCATCTTTATATACCTACATACCTACCTATAATAACATTATTTTATACATAATGGGTTTTACTGAACTCCTCCAAAACCGTTTGACCGATTTTGATGAAAATGTCTGTATGCGTTTGAGTGGGTCCCGGAATGTGGATTTACATTCACAATTGGATCCGGTAGGTAGCGCAAGAACCGTGTTTTAGATATTTATTTATTCAGGGCAGGAAAACGTCGACTGGGCCTGCTAGTATACGTATAGATTCATTAATTCAAATTCAAAATTTTTATTCAAAATAAGTTTCACTGGAAAACACTTTTTGAAGTTTATATGTATAAGTTAAAATTTGACTTTACTTTCTGTTCTATGTACACCGCTTCGCAACGTGTTATTGCTGTTAATATGGATATACATAAACAATTAAATACATAATAGTTAAAAAAAAAACTAAAAAAATACGCTTTTATAGAAAATCCAACTAAAAGATAGAAAATAAATTTTAATAAATTTGAATTAAAAATTTATTGTAAAAAAAGCGTGGGATGCATGGTATCAATAGTTATAAATATTTTATGAGCAGATATGAGTACAAGGGTTATTTTGATAATATCCTGAAAAGCACCCCACACTTTTTTTTACAATGAAATCATATTTTCTTACACTATTTTTAATTCAAATTTATTAAAATATATTTTCAATTTTTTAGTTTGATTTCTATAAAAGCGTATTTTTTTATTTTTTTTTAAACTATTATTTATTTTTCATTTTTTTAGTGATTTAATTCCCTTCTCCGTGGAAACTTTGAAAAAAGAATTAAATACACTCTTATGATAAAATGGAACGTTATGTAAAAATAAGCTTTTTTAAAAAGGTTTTTTAAATACAAGCTTTTGAGATCCTGCATATCATGTAGCAGCAGAGTGCTAGCCAAGACAAGTAAAACGAGCCCAAACACGACGGGTCTATCTTGTTTAGTACAGGAGTTCCTATGACCACCTTCCGACTCCATCATCAGATCAGCTCCAAGGAACCATATTATTGCATTGTCACGCGATATACACATACGTGCAAAATTTCAGCTCAATTGGAAACCGGGAAGTCGATCAAATTTAACTTGAAAAATTCCGTTACTAACGTACGTATGAAGCTAATAAAAGCGTATTAATAAAGCACACTCGTTTCATATTCAGGGGGGCAGTAAGTGGAAGTACCTTAACCGTTGCAGGTTAAGGTGCGAGAAAAGTTTCGAACTCACCAGACCACGGCTGCCGTCTGTAGCGCAACTTCTTTCCATTCCTCCTGATGAGCTTGGCTGAACTGTCGGTCGACTTCTTCCCACCGCTCGTGTTGGGCGACGCTTCATTGAAGTGATTATTCACGTGACGCTCCAACAAGATCTGCAACGGAGAGCAAACGATACATCAGCGTGATAGTCGGATGAGCGCCCGCTGTCCGAAGGGCGCACGCGGCAAGTCCGCGAAAAACAATTTTTAATCTCCTATACATTCATCCATAATATTACAATAAAATCCATAGTATATCACTGATTTTAACACTGTTTCTAAAGTTCATTTTGTTGCTAGATAGGGATACGGCGATCCGACTTCTCTAGTTTTTAAATAAATTAAGAAGTAAGTCGCCGCATTTCAATTCTTAAAGTTCTTTAAAGCACACAAGTATTAATGTCTTTAATAATAATCTAATGATAATATTGAGTCAAAATAATATGAATGGCGTAATTATTCGTGTTTTTGAACGCGCGCAGGCGCCCTTACATCAGCAGTGGACGCTATACTAGTATAAGAAGGCATATCTAATGAATTATTAGTATTTACACAACTAACCCCAACAGTTAGTTAAGTGTTACAATCCATTGTAATAAAACAATACTAAGCTAAATCAAATCGTTATATAGTATATCTTATATCATATATAATCAATTTCTTTTATTAACCATTTAAAATTATTTATTTATCTATGGTCAATGCAGTTGGAAGTCATGTTTTATTAAAATGCATCGACACAAACAATAATGTCCTTCCCCATAAAAATTAGTTCAGCAAGTACGGCATGATTATAATATTGTACGATTAAATTGAAGCAATTTTGCAAACTCATAAACCACCGCACTCAGAGTAATCTAATGAACTCATAAAATAGTCCAAAACAAATTTACATATTTTTTTTATTTCTATTGTCAACATAATAAAACGAAGATGAATTGTTAATACTACAATATGGTACCTGACAGTATAATTAACTAAGACATTTTTATCATCCTACAAAATTATAGATTTTATACAAGGTAAGCTAGAAAGAGGTCATAATTTTAAAAAAATCAACTAGCCTATTTGTTTTTATTGTTTTTTTGCGAAATAATTTTATTTTCTTTAGAAATTAATTTAAAACAAATATGAAATATTAACTATAACCCGTCCAAACCCAACAGACTACTATAACCAATCATTAAAAATTTTTTTTTTTTGAGAATGTTTTAGAATTTATTGTACACGTGTAATAAACACAACTTTTTTATTTTTATATAAAACCATCATAAATATATAAATTTCTCTTAAAATTAATCTTCGAATAAATTCTCTGAGTGCAGCTGAAAGAATGAGAAATTTAATATGAATCCTAGTTTTACAAACAATTAGATTATTTCATGCAAAAAAATCTACAAGTATTCTGTCTTTGTACCTTGATCTTCCTTTTTGTAATAGTGGTACAAACCTATAGAGAACATTTCGGGAAAAAGGCATGAGTAATTAAACTCAAGGCTCGTTTCAATGAATCTAACTCAAGTCATAATCTGATTTTAAATTAACTTTGTAGAATAACATATTACAACAGACCATCCTGAAGTTATATCACAACCACCTTCCTTATCATCGATAGACACAAACTAACTAAGTAATCATTATTAGATTTTTTTCTTCAATTTGTTATATTTCTGAAAATAGGAAGGCATTTTAAATTGATGACTCCAAAAAAAATTGTGACATCACTATTGGTAAATCGTTCTAACTTCAGAATGGCAATATGGAAGCTAACTTAAAATCAAATCCCCACTTTAAATCGATTTAAAAATACGGGCCTCAGTTAACTACTAAACATTCCAAACACGCATTTTACATGAAAGCATTTCCAACCAACTTACTCTTGAAGACTGCTAGATTTTGCCAACTTACCGTATTACCTTTGACGTTTATCCCATTATGGTCATATACTCCAATACGCGCAACAAATTTTGGCACAGAAATTAATTAATCTCTACCAATATGAAATGCAATGGAAAGAAGAAGATGGAAGTATATTCTATTCCGAGCAAAATATATACATGTATCTCCCATTTACATGTTTATAATACAATGGGCGATGAAGACAATAATAAGAATACAAGAGTATGGAAGGAAAAGAGATATTGTGCCGACTCCAGATAATTGGGAGAAGATGAAAGAAAAGACAGACAGAACATGAGTTTTAATCCCCTGTTATTATTTAGTTTCTATTAGGAAGTGGCTCGAGCTATGCCAGAGACGACGATATTGTTAATGAAATTGGTGTAAAATTCGTCAACAAGAAAATACAGAAACGAATTCATCTTGTCAAAGATTCTACACAAATATCTGTTTTAGTAGATAATAAAACTTATTGCGCGTATTGATAAGTTCCTGACATAGCTTCTAATAACGGTGGTACTGCTACTAATAGATCAAGCAATTCACTCTGATGTTCAACCACATACTTGAATACATATATGCAGAAAAATTGTCATCAGTCGTCTCTATTGGTGTCAAAGTCATCATCGTCATTAGGATCGAACAATTCGTTTTGTAAATACATTGTCTTTCATACCTGCGTAGAAAACCGCCTCCCGCAGCTGTCGAATATGCACTTGAACGGTTTGTTCCCGCCGTGTGAGAGCGCGTGTCGCTCTAGCCACAGCCTCGAACACGATGGTTTGCCGCGAACTTTGCACTGCTCCCATAGACACACGTAGTTCTCTCTTCCAGCTTGCGTTTCCACGTGGACGTTCTGAAAATATCCATATATAAATCAGCAATATACCAATTGATTCATTTAGTACTTTTCTAAAAAACTATTTACAAGATAAATCTTTTGTTTTTGAATATCACCTGTATTATTACACTGTCCAATAATGAATCTATTGTTAATGTTAAAAAAAAAGTTTTTGATACGAGTATAAACATAGAATTAATAATAATAATTTAGATAGAACCCCTTAATCCACAAAATTGAAGTGTTCTATGGAATAAATAAAAGTTTATGCGAAATTTGTTATATGTGTACTTCCGATAACAACAATGAATACAGGATACTACTGTAAGATTTTTAATATAACAAAATTGTATTGTTATTAAAGTAATATGTGTCAGTAGTGTAGATATAATATGTTACCTGTAAATGTTCTAAGAGATCGGAATCACTCTCAAACTCCTTCTTGCAGTTTTCCCACAGACACACCGTGACGGTAGTCGTGGTATCGGTGCTTGACGTCCTTTGATCACTTTCTGGCTTGGTCTGGATTTTTGGTGGAAACCGCAACGTTTTAGGTTGCTTTAATATCGGACTCTTTTGACTTGGCGCATCCACTGAACTCACACTCACACTTAAAGACAATGATGAATCCTCATCACACTCCTTACTCGCTTGAGAGTCACTCGGCGAATCTATAGACTTGTCTGTCCCTATCCCGGACTCAGACTCTGTCCTCGTACTACAGAAATTAGTTTCTATCACAGTATTTTGGACGTTAGACGAAACATCCTTTAGAACGGTTATCTGCGTGAAGATTGTCTCTTCCCGTCTTGCCACCTCCTCAACTTTTCTTAACCCCTGTCCAGTTTCTATATTCACCTTTCCTAACTTCTCTTCAACTTTTTCCTCTCTCGTCTTTTCAGCCAATTTATTTGTTAAACTACTTACTTCTGCGAAAGGCCTCGAATTTCTTTTAACAGTATCTAATGTTACTATATTGTTGTTAACAGTTTTGGACAGCCAAGGTATATCACACTTTGGATTCGTCACTTCAGGTTCTTTTACTGTACTACTTGGTGGCTCTGTGCCTTGAATTGGATTATCAGGAGGCTTTACAGGCGCTAAAGGAATACTACTAGTGTGCAATGCTTGCGTAGTGAAATTGGCCATTATCGGCGGAGGGTGTTGAACTATAGGATTAGAGCACGTTGTTTGGGAAGACGAAACGGTGTTCGTGCCTGTGTAACTCCATGTTTCTTTCACATTTATATTTGGCACTGATGTGACAATAAAACCCGGTTGGGGCATAAGAACTTGGTTAACGGCATAATTTGGTTTGGATTGTACTGACATCCCCACAGTGGTCATCCCTGTAACATTTTTATTCATTACTGGAATAGGTTGGCTCGAAACTGGGCCAGGCTTATTCAAGTTTGGATATGTCGAAGGCAGCGTATTAGTGAGCTTTAATAGCGTACCATTTATAAGTATCTGCGCTGTTTGTTGATTTTGTAGGTGATCTTGACGTTGTGTAGCTAGTTGCGGGGGTTGTGGAAGAACAAAGTTTGGCATTTTTGCCATCAAATTAGGTATTTGTACTACGGTACCATTTATATTTTGTACGAGTGGAAACATAAATTGACCATTTAATTTTGACGGACTTGGCACGTTGACATTAGGCCTATTAAAAGCTGTCATATTATTTTGTTGCGTTAGGGGTTGTGCCGGTATTCCATTTTGCGGTATCCTCAATGCAGTCAGCATCACATTTTGAGGGACTGCTACAAAAGAAGCTAAATTATTTGGTGTCACGTTGTTATTACACTGGGGCTGAATATTAATTTGATGACAATTTTGCAGGTTATTGACAGGTACATTTAAATTACTTAAACCCCGATTCACTGTCATCGAAACTTGTCGTACTCCATTAGGGATGTTGTATTTTGGTGCAGTACTCGCCTCAGAAGGAAGCGTCTTAATTGGTGAAGTTGTATTTGCACACTTTTGCTGAACTTGTTTTAAATTATTTGCCTTTGACCAGGTTAGGTTTTTACTGTTCGCAATGCAAGCAGAAGATTTTCGATTCGTTCTTTTAGCGGGTTGTGCAACTTTTCTAGTTGTTTCCTTTTTCAATGAAACAGGTTTTGGATTAATAGGATTTAAGCTCAAATTGTTTGATCCGCAAGTAACTCCATTCATTCTACTATCCAATTTAGTAGTCGAGCTAACTATACCATTCATTCGGGTCGGTTCAGATCTAGGGATGGCAAATTTTTTCGGTTGCTGACCAGTGGACGTAGCTGGTGCGATTCTCAACCCAAATTCAGTTGATGCAGCAGGTATAGGCACTTTACATTTAGTAATATCTGTAGGATGTTTATTTAATACAAGTCCATTGGCGGATGGGTCCGTTGATACTTTCGTGGCGCAACTTTGCTTCTTTCCATCAATTAACGTAATCTGAAGCCCTCCTATTGTTTTTTCTTTGGCGTAGGCGTCCGACCCCTGTCGAATATCTACAAAACCATTCATTGTAGTGTGAACTTTTTCATAAGTGTCTTTAGGTTTACAGAAATCTAACACACTATTGGTCGTAGTAGAAGTCATTTTTTTCAATTCAGCTGGCTTCGCGGCGTCAATTGCTCCGTTAGCGGGAGATATGAGTTTATGTGCCGGCTCGGTTTGCTTTCCGACGTCCATCAACACTTTAGGACTAAGGGTCTGAGATAAATAGGAGATATATTTCTCTAAGTCATGTGTGACACCATTTTTTGGGAGGCACTTTCTTTTGGTGTCATCATTGCCAGCGCTACTGCTATCGCGTTTGATACCGTTCTGCGGTTTCATCTTGTGATTGAAATATTCGGTGATACGGCGGTGAGCCGGCGGGTTCGGGCGGCGTACGGGTGCGGGTTGTGCCGCAAGGCGTCGCGGCGGCGGCGGCGGCGCCGGCTCGATCGCCCACGGCGGCATGCGCGAGCCCGCGCCTCCTCCACTGTTGACGTTCTCTTCCGCGACACCACACGACGACTCCGGACTTCGCGGTGAGCGCGGCTCGGTGATGTCGCTACCGCTGCAGCCACCGCTTTCCGTCGTACTCAGCACCGCCACACCACTAAAAATAATGGAAACAAAACATATTTTAGAAACAAATTAAATAAATATTTTTAATAAAATCATAACTAAAAGCAACTACTAATTATTTATACAATTAACATCATTTATATGTATTTTAACATAAAGTGTGAATCTCACAACGAATGATTGATCATTTTATGATCACGTCCGGTGTGTAATGAGGATCAGCTGTTGAATGGCAGCGATCAATCGCATGCGAGGATGTTGAAGGGGACGGGGCGAATGCACCGCGGCTCTTGAGCTTAGCGCGGTGCGTTGCCCTGTCGGTGCAGTGTAGTGACGCAACGGTTGCACTGACCGACCGTCCGACGCATATTATTTCGGGCCGAATGACATTCACGGCACGTAGACGTGGTCCCGACGCGAGTCTACCGTGACGAATATACACACAATTATACTCGGTATTCTTATTTTATTCTGAGTCCACGAATATTTTTAAACAATTTAGTGCGGAGAGCTATGTGTGTATGCATATTTATGATACTGCATCTTAAGTTATAAATTTACTTATCATTACAGTTTCAAAAGTTATCTTTAATCATTTATATATGATCTCAAAATTTATTGGATATATAGGGAAATGTCGTCTAGGTCGAACCCAATTTTGACACTTGTATGTAACTTTATTCAACTGGAATAGACTATATAAACGATGGAGAACAGGATGCAATTTGTTTTTAGTTTTCTTGTTTGTTTGTCCGTTTGTTCACAGGATTCACGTAAATACTACTGGGCAGATTTCGACGGTGTTTTTGCTGATGGATAGGAAATTCTTAGACTTAAAATCTATGCTATTTTTTATCCCGGTAATCCCGCGGGAAATTTTCTAGAAATAATTTAAAATGGGCAATTAAAAAAAATTGAATTCCAAGGCGATTTTTTTACTGATGGAGCAAATTTTATGTAATATGTGATATTTTTTATCCCGGGAATCCCGCCGGAATTTCAAGTCGAGATAATCATCATCATCATCATCATCATATGATAATCATAATGCTATTTCAAATGGAGCTCCATTGTCGACCAGCATAATTTTTATTACTGATCCTTTATCATCTTTATCTCAAGGCCCAACGAGGGGCCTCTAAAAATTCGAAGCACGCAAGACCGCCACAGTCGTGCCATGACAAATGAGGCAACCATTTTTCATGTGGTTAATGCGTTTGGGAAGAGTCCTATTCAAATAGGTTTTTATATTCGTCAGGGAAAGCCTGCGTGTTATCGATCATACGTTTCAAGTCGAATGCGTGATGTTATTCGTTAAAGTTTTTTTTAATCGTTTCATACGCTATAGCTAATTAGAAAAATTATAGGAACGGAAGGAATAGGATTTGTATACATATTAGTTAAGTAGATAGTCAAGTCGTGAAACTGGCGAGTTAAGTCCTTATCATTGTTTGGACAGATATGTTCTAGTCAAGTGATAATTAGTCGTCGATTTAGTAAAAGTACAAACGATGATAAGCACTTATTCGCTAGTTAACATCTACAACGTAAATCATGGTTTAAAAAAAGCCGTTATTGAACCTTCAAGATTTTTTCTTTAGTTGTAACTATGTATCTTACTAGCTTGCCCGCGACATCGTCCGCCTAGATTTTTTTTGCGAAACCCTAAAAAAAGTAGCCTAAGTTACTTCTTATAACATTAGCTATCTGCCAGCGAAAGTCTCGTCAAAATCGGTCCAGCCGTTTCAAAGATTAACTGGAACCTCCAGACAGACAAACAAATATTTTAAAAATAATTTTTTTGATATAATTTCATAAGCATTTAGTAAAAAGCTGCTATTTTTACTTTACACACAGGCACTTCAATTTTATCTATCTGTATGTATATATATATATATATATATATATATATATATATATATATATATATATATATATATATATATATATATATATCTTAGAATAACGTAAGATATTAGATGAAATTTACATTTGTTTAAAATTCCGTGAAAATATCTACAAATTATTTTATGAATACTTTCAAGAGAGATGACAATAGTTAAAGGGCTATTTATTCCCTTTAATGATGATACGGATAAGCTGACTAAAATGACCTCGTGACAAACGAAGTACAAAAAATAAATAAAAAGCAATATTGTTATTACCATTTTCTTTTTGTTTAAAATTTTATATGTGGCAGCTGTTTAGAAAAACAAAGAATTTATTAGGCATATTTTATTAACACTTTTTTTTAATAAAATACATTAACTGTTTTGTCAAAAGAATACTTTCTTTGTGTTAATCGATAATGGAAATGAAGCATAGACCAATGTGGGAACAAAAAGATTTACATCTGCATTTCAAAAGAATGAAAACTCCGACGTAAAGACCTCCTAAGATGTTTTTAACGTGTGTGGCATGGTGAAAATTAATAAAAATTGAGATACGCGATTTAAATATTTCTCTCATTACACCACCGTTTTTTACGTATTCGTCCTTTTGCAAACTACGGGTTGTTAAATATTACTTCTGTAGAGTTCAATAAATACTATCGTTCATAAGTAATCACGTACGGCGTAAGTATGTTTTACGGCGAATAAAGTTCTTGTCCTTTCTTGTTCATCAAGAGTCTGATGTCTCCTATTCTGTGGTCTGATATCAAAATCCAAAATTAACCGGAGAAACTTATAAGACGTCAGTCGCAGTCACATCAGCTGTTTGGAATTTCAGACAAATAATGGTTATTATTTAATCAACATACAAATATTACAAAAAGAAGTGTCAGCCGTAGGTAGGATTTCACATCAGAAATGATAACTCAAAGCGTGACGGTGACTCGAGTGCAGTGCTTTATATTTATATTTGGTATGGGGACCAAAGGTGCCCAACGTGCCTAAAGATATATTCACTTCAAAAACATGTCGGGACTCTTTTTGTTGAAATGATTTTTATACTGCGTTATTACAAATATATTTATCGGTTTTGTTTTTGTTAAAAAAAATATTTTTTACTTTTTAGTTGCGCAAATATTTAAATAGCTTTAGAAATAATATATTAAGCGCCTGTAGAAATTATAGAACTAGCACTATACAAGGCTGCTGTCACTCTTAGGTGTGGACGATCGTCAACAGGGGTTGCTCTCGATTTCCCTAGGATCCATTCATCAGATCCTGACTTGTTGACCATGGGACCTCCTCGAGAGTATGGACAATCAAATAAAAAAACCGGCCCTCAATTGACAGAGAAATCACGGAACAATACAAAAATAAATTAAGCACCTGTAGAAAATGTAATACTGGAACGCGTATACGGTTTTTCTTCTAAGAATGTAGGCGCTCGGCGTTATTTAATAAAGGTTACTCTCGATTTCCCTGGAATCCACTCACCAGATCCTCACTTGGTGACCATGGCACCACCCCAAAAGTATAGATTTATAAATAAAGAAAAAAAATTGAAAATCGCTATGCAATTGACAAAGATATCGTGTAGCAAAGAAGTGGGTAACAAATTTCGAGGGTTTCTCTCGATTTCTCTGGGATATCCACTTATCAGATCCTGACATGGTGAGAATGGGACTTATATGGGAATATCCCCCGTCGGATAATAGAAAGAAAATAAAAATCGGTTTACAATTGACGGACAAATCTAGTAACGAACATACAAAACAAAATACAGACCAATTGATAACATATTCCTTTTTAAAGTCGGTTAAAAATAGAATACTAATAACATTTTGACACGTTACTACGTTACTTATTTGCGAGGGTGACAGACTTTTTCGCAGTGTGAAGAAAGTTGCAGCGTTCGCCGGTATTCTCCCCCTATGATTCGATAAACTAGGGATGGTACACGTACTTTTTTGTGTGTTTAAAGATTTAAATAACCGCATAAAAGTAGAATGCATTAAGACATGGGATTTTAGAAACTTTAAAGCAAAGCTTGAAATTCAATCAGTCTAAATAAAAAGTATGCGACATAACCATACCGTGTTAAAAAAGTATTATCGGATGCATGTCATATCAGAGTGGCGGGTGACTTTTAACTTTACTGATAACATCTCAAATGTCAGTTAAGAGCAGTACTTTTGAAGTGAAACTTCTTTAGAATCGTTGTGATTCGAAACTAGATGAAATAAAAAAGCGACACTAAAACGAGATAAACACGTAAATCTATAGAACTAAAGCCTGCCAGAAAGTGAGATAGAATGCATTACATTGCTCATACAGCTAAAGTTGGAAATGTGTCTTGAAGTTTTTCGTTAATACTTCAAGTTTCGTGTTATAAAGCTTAAATATATTATTATAACGATATACATACATACATAACTTCACGCCAGTTCCCTTGCGGGGTAGGCACGAACAACAGAGTGCCATTTAGGCTTATTCTTACACACCTCACTTGCCTCTTTGACATTCATAACTCTTGTCATGCAAGTTCGTCTGTTCTTAAGGCTCCTGACATCACCTTCTGCTAGTACACGATCAATTTGATCATGGAAGGTGTTCCGTGGCCTTCCACGACTTCTGCATCCATCCACTTTTGCATTGTATATCTGTTTAGTCATTCTTTCATCATGCATTCTTTCCACATGCCCGAACCACCGGAGCATTCCTTTCCTTACCTTCACCCCGACACTCTCTTTCAGACCAACTCTCTTTCTTACTTCGGTATTACGAACGCGGTCCGCGAGCGTCACTCCGCAGATTTTGCGCAGTGCTCGCATCTCGACCGCGTTTACTCTACTTTCATGCTCTCTCTTTCATACCCAACTCTCGCATCCATACGTGACGATATAATATATGAAATATGACGTTACGTATTTAGAATGCCTCCTACCCCTTGTCACACTTTGTTTCACTTCTATTGCCTGTGAACTGCACACACGCTTTATTTTTTCTAGGGTAGGTCTTATAATAACAGCCAATAAATGTCCCACTGCTGGGATCGGACCTACCATTATAGCGGAACGGATAGTTTACCCGCCGTCAGATATTTTTGAAAGATATTGCCTAAATGCGTATTATAACCCCAATTTTATTTTATATAAATACTGGACGGTGGTTCGGGCATGTGGAAAGAATGACTAAACAGATATACAATGCAAAAGTGTACGGATGCAGAAGTCGTGGAAATCCACGACACACCTTCCATGATCAAATTGATCGTGTACTAGCAGAAGGTGATGTCAGGAGCCTTAAGAACAGACGAGCGTGCATGACAAGAGTTATGAATGTCAAAGAAGCAAGTGAGGTGTGTAAGAATAAGCCTAAATGGCGCTCTGTTGTTCGTGCCTACCCCGCAAGAGAACTGGCGTGAAGTTATGTATGTATTTAGGTCCAGTTTCTTGTCCTGTGTTTTTAGATTATACTTTACTTTTGCATACACAATTTGTAAGCTCAATGCCAATGTTTGTTAAGGCCTTTAAATATTAGAGTACAAATAAATTAGTTTCAAGTTTTATCTACGTTAATGATTACCGCCACAAAAACATTTTGAAAAGAAATTTGGATTTTCAATTATTCTAGCATCCCTATTGTTGCAAATAGGGGTAGGAGGGGGTGGTGTCCAGCTCTGTCAAGGGCTGCCCCCTCGCCCTTTGTGAAGCCACGTCGCGTAGGGGTGTCTTACCCTCTTTTTCTCACTTCGCAGGAGCTTTATACTAATTGACCCAATTTCTAAGGAGTTTTTTCACCATCTCAGGTATCTGAGGGGTGGCATCTTAATTTGATCGGAGACCAGTTCATTGGAGTTTTAACTTTGAAAACTTTTTCCCGACGTAATGACAGGATTACGGTATCCGAATACTGATTGATTTTCCTTTGCTTTTTATATAGAAATTTGAAAATGTACGGATTTGTTGGAATTCCGATCAAGTCAGTATGGATATATATATATATATATATACATACATATATATATATATATATATATATATATATATATATATATATATATATATATATATATATATATATATATATATATACAGCTTCGCAGAGACAACATATTTGTTATCTTAAAACAATGTATTTGTGAAGAAAGCGATGTTGAAGTACTGTGTGAAGGGGACAACACTTTGTACTGCTCGTTTCAAATGAATTTTTATTTTTTTTAAATATCAAACTTTAGCAGAAAATAAAGTTGATTGCGGTGGTTTTGCTTATCGAATGAACTTGAAATATACGTAAACTTTGTGTTATTTATTATTCCAGAATAATAATATCCGCTATAAATAGACAACATTTGTTAAGCTACATGAAGCTATTAATCAATGATACATTTTAACTTTTATCATATTTTTATTGATTTTAATTTACCAAAATTCAATTGTAATTCTAGAAATTAACCTAACAAAATCAAATATATTAATTGATTTGTATTGGTTTTGTATTAAATTAGATACTAAGTTTACGTTAGCTACTTTTATGGGTAAGGGGCCTAGAAACCTGGCAAATGTATTTCACACGATCACTAGACTAATCACATGACAAGACAAAGGCCCGAAGCCACAGAATCCCACGACTTTAATAGCAAACCATACATACAAATATGGGTTTATATATTTAAGACTAAGATTCACTTAATTCAACTCTAGAAACAATAAATAACTGGAAGTTGTAAATGACCAAGAAATATTTTATACATTTATAAATATTCTTGAAGCTATGAATATATCATACTTTTTATACTGATTTTAGTATTCACCTAATTTACATTATATATGGATATTGCTATAACCCGCTTTCACACAGATGTAAAACAACTAGAATAGCACCAAGTCTAGATGCGTCCATATAAAAGGAAGCACAGCGTCCGATCGTTGCAAGGTGTCTGCTTATTTTTTGCGAATTGTCGAAAGCAAAAGTGGGCGGCGTACGTCGTCCGCGTATGTAGGTGAGCCGCGCAGCCGAGTCGAGGCAAGGTCGCGCCCGCGCCGATTTCGGTCGTTCACCCGCGCTCAATACACGACGCGATGCGACGGATCGCAACAGTGTTATATTTGAATCCTATTCAATTATTCGAAATTTAAATTATACAAGTCTCTTGAATGAGATCTGTAGACGTTTTCTGTTTACTTTCTAAAGACTTTATTTCTTTGGTAGCTTCTGTGAAAGAGCACATTAAAAACAAGTATATTTTACGTTAGAAAAATATTTTTACGTATTATAATATTGTTATATTTGCAAGTCGGGCGTAAATGATTTTTGAACTTTTGAGAAATAACATTACATAGTCTCGACAACATCTTGAAATTAGTTGTCTTTTAAGCTTTTCAGATGTAGTTTAGCATTATGTATCGTTCATAACTCATAAACGTTCTACAGTCAACAGCAATTCACAGTCCTCACCAAATACGCCACATATTCGGAATTTTCTAGCTTCCTAACCCGACCACCTCCTACGGCAACTGAATGAAAAATAGTCGAGTCAGTGGCTTCGAGAGTGCCCTACATTATACAAGGATGCGATCTCCACTCCAGTACTCGTCTGTGCCTGACTGCTACTTGAGCTTAAAAATTTGCTAGCCAAGTTTTAATTTTGGTTTTTTTACTGATATCCTCTTTTCGAATTTTATGTAGGAACCACATCTCGGCACGCATCCGTAAGTGATCCAGAGTAACCGACATGGCACATAAAATTAGCAAGTTGAAATGTCAGTGGGCTGGCCACAAGTGTCGCAGGACCGATGGCCGATGAAGCAGAAGTGTCTTGGAGTGGAGATCACGACTCGGCAAATGTTATGTAGGATGCCCTCCAGTCTGATAAACCGACAACTTGCGTAAGGTCCACCGGTTGATGCTAGATAAGGAGGACGGAGGACTGGGATGAGTGGTGCGAACTAGGAGAGGCCTAAGTCGAGCAGTGAACAATGTCCTGTCAAAAATATCACGGCACCATGCGTTGACGTCTGACGGTCTATAACACAGATTAAAGATGCGAGTGTGAGCAACAACCATAACATACACTAAAAGATGCGAGTGTGAGCAACAATCATAACACACACTAAAAGATGCGAGTGTGAGCAACAACCATAACACACAGCAAAAGATGCGAGTGTGAGCAACAATCATAACACACACTAAAAGATGCGAGTGTGAGCAACAACCATAACACACACTAAAAGATGCGAGTGCTAGCAACAATCATAACACACACTAAAAGATGCGAGTGTGAGCAACTACCAAAAAACATTCTAGTTTTGTACGACAGTTTCCCCGTGCGGCGGAGGGAGTCGAGGAGGGTTCCGACCACCGAAGCAGCGATGTTATCGTGGCTGCGAATAAACGCGTCAAACGAGGAGCAACGCAACGTCGCGTGACGCCCTACGATTCTGTACGCGTAACTTGTCAACGCGGACCCGGAATCAGATAGTACTAATGATATATTTGAGTTACAAAATTACATGCTTTTGAATATTTATAATCAACCAAAAACCGAGATCGGATGGACTTCCTTCAAGTCAGATCGTAATACGTGGAGGTAATTTATCTATAGTTATATAGTTTGAGAGATTTTTATTGCATGAACTAGGCAGACAGGCAGACGGCCCACGTGATGGAAAGCGGTTATCATCATCTAGGGACATTTATAATGCCATACATAGCAGCTATCAATGTGCTGCGACTCTCTGAAGTAAGGGAGGCTGGAACCTCGCAGCTAATGCCGGAACACAACTCAAGGTTGTTATGGCGGCATACTCTATAGATTCCAAAATAGAAATCACCTAGTTATGCCAGAAAACTTCGCTCGCGTCGAATTTCTGAACAAACAAATTTTGAAGTAATTTTATGACAGGTTACTATGACGACGTGTTTATTAGTGAATTGCAATGCATAAAAAAACGCAACTGCGGTGCCATCTATTAGGCTTTATTGTATCCATCTGCCGGAAACATTTTCTTTGAATGAAAAGCTACCCTGTGTCATTTCCTGTACCTGACATGTCTTGAAAATTTTACGATTATCGCTTGAAAAGTTAATGCATGAAAATATAACAAACAAAGAAACTTACATTCGTATATATATAACATTAAGCTAGAATTACACTTTGTATGATGTATACCCTCGACAACTTTAGACAAATACCTAAAACTTACTTTTCCGAACATCGAATAAAATTTATGTAGGACTGAATGTTAAAGATGGGTTGGATGTGTATCGGAACGTAAGTGTAGATTGACTGAGATGTATGATGAAGATTTGATTTGGGAGTGAACGGTGACAGTCGTCAGTTAAGATCGTAGGAGGGTGGTTGGGTGCATGTGTCAATAATTAAGTTGTTTTTAAGATGTTTCTAAGGTGTATAAAGTTCAAAGAAGATTAAAGTGTTTATTCGAAGATTTGTGATTCAAGCGAGCCAAATATCTAAGCACCACGGCCCTCCCACACACACACACAATATATATATATATATATATATATATATATATATATATATATATATATATATATATATAATTTTATATAAATAGGTATATGCTCATATATTATAATATATTTTTGACTTTGCTGCAACTAAAATTAAGGTCTGACTAGTGTTTAAACCAACGATTTAATCGTGTCTCAAGAGCAGATTAAAAATTATAAATGAATTGCAAGAAAACATTGTATTATTAAAGAATCAAGAAGACAAACAAATCTATAGCAGTTTTGAATTGATGTTATTTGTTTAATAATAAACCGTTTCGCAAACACCGTGTTACTGGAAACATTTTACCCAAACTTATTTTTGTATTGAGATTTTGGCAAGAGTTTTAACAATGTCAATGCTATTTTTATTTTGAAACAACTCTTTGTTATAAAACAGTCTTACAAATTTCACTGACACTTCTTGTGGCTATATCACCAAGTTTGATTCAGTTTTACATACATACATAACTTTACGCCAGTTCCCTTGTGGGGTAGGCACGAACAACAGAGCGCCATTTAGGCTTATTCTTACACACCTCACTTGCTTCTTTGACTTTCATAACTCTTGTCATGCACGCTTTGATCCAGTTTTCAGTCTTTATAATTGAAAAAGGCCCAACATTTTCCGGTGTTTGTTGCAAATATCGTGGAGTTTTCTTTTTTAGTGTAACATATATACCTACATACAGATTATCACGCCTGCTTAGCATGGGGTTAAGAAGAGACGATGGGTCTCCACTTGCTAGAATCTTGACAGACATCTATTGCTTTATTATTCTCTTCATACATACAAGTTTATTACAGCTTTTTATTCAGAAATTCTTTAAGAAGCAGCATGCCAACAGCTCTAACTGTATGTGCCTTATATCTTTATAAATGTATCTACCCATTTTCGCTGCAATAAATTGAATTTAAATTTTGAATTTGAAACACTGCGGTTTGAATCTCATTTGATGGTGGTAGTAAGTAGTACAGGAGACGCTGAAGGTCGACCTTCACCCATCTGATAACCAGATGAGACATATTTTTTTTATCAAATTATATTGATTTGTAAACACGCCCGTGATAGCTTGCCAACAGAAAGGTGTTCATAGCTAATTTTATTTGAATTAATTTTAATAGTTTTTTTTCATAACCTTCAAACTCATAATATTTTCTTAAGTTTTCGCGACTAGTATTCATAACAAAACTACGTTTTAACGGGTTTTAAGCGCAGTAATTTATTTGATGTTTATTATTCCGTCGTTTCGGCCACGTTTTAGTAGCCGTGATCATAGAAGACGAAGATATCAAGTGTCAATGAGTAAGTATTGTTAAAGTTTTATTTAGCCTACCGCCAATTTGTTCATTTTAATTATTAAGTTTTAATTTTTGTTTATGGTTATTATTTACTCTATGGGAGCCTAAATTGTGGTAAATTAGATTAGGCTAAACAATACTTTAACAATACTCATTGCCGAAGATCAATCTTCAGCGTCTCTTAGACTACTTTAATACAGCGAAGAATATAGCACTTTACTACAAATTTTGACACTTGTTACAGCATTTTAAGGAGAAAAGAAAATATACGATCGAAAGTAATTTATTTTTCATTCATTTAACGTAAACATAGTCACAAACTTTTTCTAGTTGACGGTTAACATAATAATTATTGCACATCAAAGTTGTACAAAGTAATTTTTAATTTGATGATAGTGCTTTATAGTTCTTCTCTATGGGATTATAAAAAGAATACATAATTTAGACACGAAAAAGGGGGTGTGCAAAATCAATGCTATCCACCCTAGCTACGGCTCTGTCTCCCATGTGCGCTTGACGTATCATTTGTGCTTTTGCACGCCCACTCATTACATTGCACACAGCGTGTAGTCTGGGGTTGATGGGAACGCATTTGCTCGTTACATTGCACACTAGAAACGTTTTAATTATGAAAATAATATTATTACCGCAGACGAACGATGTCGATAGACCCTCCGAGCTCTTGAAGCAGGCTAGAGGAAGCCAATGACTACGATAATTTTACATTTGGTTAGTTTATAATGTGACCAATTAGAAGATTTTGGAAATATTTTTTTTTATTGCATGAGTCCAGAAGACAGGCAGACGGCCCACCTGATAGACAGCGATTGCCATCACCTATCGACCTTTTGAGCACCAAAGGTGCTAGCAATATGCTGCCGCTCTCTATAGGGAGACTGGAACCTGGCCACTAATGCCGGAACACAACTCAAGGTGGTCATGGCGACATACCCTAGACCAGAGGTGGTAGCCATCAAAACGGGCAAATGCCCTACCGTTGTTTTTTCGCCTATTACGACAGGTAGCTCGACCGCAGGAATATGATATATTTATATTTTACTCGATGAAACAAGTACATAATATTAATTTTTCACTCAGTAATAGTAGATTGTTACATGAGAGGTGAAAGTAACCTATTTAGGCACGAGATGGTTTGGCGCACGAGTATAGCGAGGGCGTTGATAATTAGAATGCCTAAAAAGGCCTTTCACCCGAGGTTAACACTCTGCTTTTCGAATATGAGGAAAGTAAATAAAAATTGATTAGTTAAACAAACAAATACTTCTCTAGTAAAATCAGGCGTTAAATTCATATCTGATGATCTGATGAAACGTCATCAGGTATGTCACACATGAAACGTCAAGTAATATTTTTTTTGTTGCATTCTACCAGCCAGTATTTTTTTTTTATCGCTAATGATAGTAAATATTTAGCTCAAATCTATGTAAATTAAATAATAATTTATTGAAAAGTAATTTATAAATATAAAATAATACAAATTTTTGACATTTTTTTATTACAATTTATGCCGCGCTTTAATAGTGGCTATAAAAAAAGTTGGGACATGGGTTATACTATTTATCTATGGTTCGCTTACTTTTCTAAGTTTTTTGACAGCAGGGAGAATCGTTTCCTAGGGACGTAAAGTGCTGTTTTCATCCCTTCGATTAGGTAACTCCAAGCGCACTTTCAGAGTATGAGAAATGAAAAAATAAGACGTAATATAGTAATACTGCATATACAATATTTATTTACCAAACTACAAGGAAAACTTATTTTTTATTTTTTTATTGCATGAGTTCAGCAGACAGGCAGACGGCCCACTAAATGGAAAGCGGTTACCATCGCCTATGAACATTTGCAACGCCAAAGGTGCTACAAATGCGCTGCTGGTCACTAATGCCGGAACACAACTCAAGGTTGTTATGGCGACATACTTTAGACCAGGGCAAATACCCTACCACCTGGCTGTGGGTTGTTTTGTCGCCTCTTAAGACAGGCCGCCCGGCCGCAGGAAATCATATTCTTAATTATTGCATATACCATAAATACACAAAAAATAACACCGAGACGATCGCATTACGTGTCAACTGTCAGCCGAACCTTGGCCTTAGCCGAACCGTTGAAATTCATTTACAATTTCAGAGCCGTAAAAAGAAAACGTCGGTCATTGTTTCGCTTTGCTGTAATTAGTCGATAGTTCCAACTCGACTCGCTTGCGTAATCCTTAGACGTAGTATTCGTAGTAAGTTCCTAGAACGTAATGGCGCCCGGCATTTTGAGAATCAGACGGGAACTATTTAATTTGTTTGCTGCTGTGCGAGTTTCAGTTGTAGCCGCGATTATTAATTAACACAGTTAATTAGGATATTGTTGTAGAGTATTATTATGTTACGGTCAAGGATTATGAATTTCTTAAAATGCCTAATAATATAGAAGAAGAGGTATGACAATCACAGTATTTTAATTCGTTGTCTAGATAGATAGCTGCACTTTATTCGGTAGATGTCACTTTTATTGATTAATCGTCACTTTAAATACTTCAAGTTCGTAAAAATTTATGGCTACAGATAGTCTGTATAGAAATGAAAATAGAAACACTTTGAAATTTCTACTGATTTGATAAAAAAAAATTCTAATCATTAAACTGAATAAAACTACGTTTTAACGGTTTTAAGCGCGGTAATTTATTTGATTTTGGTCATTCCGACGTTTCGGCCGGTTCGGAATAACCAAAATCAAATACTAATTACCGCGCTTAAAACCGATAAAACGTAGTTTTATTATGTATACAAGCCGTGAAAACTTAAGGAAAAAATCAATAAACTTTCTTTGATTTTTTGTATTTATGGCTATTGATTAGCATCTATAACACCAGGGGCGTAATTCTGCTATTACTATTTTATCAAAATCGCCGGACACTATTGTCACAATCTTAATTTTGTCTCATTTCGATATTCTGTTAATTCCAATGGCCTACCCGCGCCAGACCACTTTATCTTTGTTAGTATTTATAAGCAAAAACTCGCTTAACTTTTCAATATTTATTTCGCTGGTAACAACAATTTTTTTTCTACATTTATCCGCCATGACAATAACGAGAAGATATTACGAATTTAGGAGAATACGAATTTTAGTTACTATCATAATGAAATCGTACTTTGAATAACTTCGCAATGCCACGATAGGGAAATAGGAGAATTGGGCCCCAGAGGTGCTGCCAATATCCCACCGGCCTCGAAGGGTGGACTGCACCTGGTCACTAATGCCGGGAATACGACCTAAGGTTGTTATGGCGACATACTTTAGACCAGGAGTGGTACCCATCCAGTCGTGTAAACGCCTGACTGGAGGATTAACTGTTCAAATTCAGATTAAATTCAAAAGTTTTCATTCAAATAAGTTCCACTGGAGAACACTTTTTGAAGCTCATACATGTATGTCAAAATTTAAATCTACTTCCTATTCTATGTACACCGCTTCACAATGTGTTATCGCTGTTCAAAGGAGAAGAAGCGGCAAGAATCTGTTTAATGAGATTACTGTAAATTGATTATTTAATGTGTATCTGGCGAATAACTAAAAGTTTTCTATCTATGCCACCGAGCCTTAACATTTTTTTATTGCTCGAGTTCAGCAGACAGGCAGACGGCCCACTCGATGGAAAGCGCTTACCATCGCCTATGGGCATATGCAACACCAAAGGCGCTACAAATGCGCTGCTGCACCTTAACGGACGCTGGAACCTGGTCACTAATACCGGAACACAATTCAAGGTTGTTATGACGGCATACTCTAAACCAGGGGTGGTAGCCATCCAGTCGAGCAAATGCCCGCCCTACCACCTGGCTGTGGGTTGTTTTGTCGCCTTTCACGACAGGCCGCCAGGCCGCAGGAAATTGTATTCTTTCTCCGTTCCTGCACGGATAATTTAAATCAGTTATCATTGAGCTGTTTTGGAGTTTATTCAATATAAACAGCTTGAAATACAAAAATACTAAAAACGGTAAGTTATTATTGTATATAAATAGCAGCTTTCATTCTATAAAATTTTAAATTCAGACAGATTTTAAATTTTATTTCTATATGTACACTTGTTGTATGTCTCGACAATGATTTCAAATCAATTATACCAATTACGTTCACTATCATCGAAAATATAATAATAAGCTTGCATCAAAGCAAATCAAATAATAAACAAAACAAAGGCCACTTTAAAAGCTGTCCCCAAATGAAGTACTGAGCCCAATATTTTAGGGGTTGCAAAATGTGATATTATTACGTTTAGCGTTGGAAATTGATCATCTGTCCCCTGCACGGGAGACGGTCGCCAGGGATTTAAATCTTTGTCAAATTTGGCCTGGGGTTTAGCTGCGCCCTGCGGATCCCTAGGGCGTTTAAGACTACAGGCGGTGCGTTATTATAATTCGAACATTTTTAAATCATTAATTGGAATATTTGGTAGTGTCAAGCTTTCCGAGGAGTTATGGGTAACAAACAGAAATTCTAAAAACTTAGCAATCAAGCTAATGGTACTTCATTAGCCGACTAAAAGACCACTTGATGGCTATTTGGCAAGTGGATGAATGACTCGCGAACCGACAGCCGACGGCTGACGGCTAGCCGTAAACTATCAGTTGTAGGTTTTATTCGACAATTATTAGCCAGTTGGCAAAATGGTTGACAAGTTAACCGTGGTTATTTTGTAAAGAACCGCTAATTAGCTGGCTTTTACAACCTAAGAACTATCTCTAGAAGCGCTGTAAACCAATGCGCAAGAACATTGCACTGTAGCCAGTTTTTGTCAAACGTTATGGAGCTATGAAAAGTCAAATAAAACAAATTATTAATACGTTAAATAATTTTCTTACAATTATACTTTATAAATATCATAATAAAAAGAATTTTAATATTTTTTTTGACAATTAATATGCTATTTGATTCGTTAAAGATATAACCTTATGACTAGCTAGCTAGCTAGTCATAAGGTTATTGCTCACAAAATTTAACAAATTTGTTTGTTTGTGATATGATAAAATGTATCTCAGCCGATTTGAATCTCAACTACCCATCGTCTGATCTATTCTTTATTTATTTATTTTAGCATAAAGTTAAGGTAGGGATTTTGTACGAACACAGACTGAAATTTTTTGATAACGAAGCAATATTAGAGATTTAAAAAAATACACAAATATAACAACACCCTGACCATTCCAGTTTTCAATGACCGCATGAAACACGACTCGTGCTCTGTATCACACGACGTTATGTAACTGACAGGGACGTATTCGGCGGGTGTCAAAGGGGAAACGGCCCCCACGAATCTAAAATCGATTTATAAAGTCTACATGAAGTTTCTATTTACATATAACTCAATAACATTTTTCGATGTTTCGATTAAGTTCCAGCATAAAACACGAACCAATAGATTAATTTATTTATTCATTTGATGAAAGCCTGGTTGGTTGTTGAAGAATAAAATAATAAAATTTAATCTTTTACAGTTCTAAATTGATCTATATAGCTTTGCCGCGATTATTTGGTGTAAGCACAATATATATATATATTTATTTATCTTCCATACATGTCCTATTACAATTTTTCCTTCAAAAAACTTTAGTTTGCTTACATAAAAACTTAATTAGGTTTTTTTATATAGGTAACTAATGGTGAAAACCGCTTAAAAAGTTAGCGGATATACAGACAGAAAGCGATTTTATTTGATACTATGTAAATATTCTGCCCCATATTTTCTTACATCATTATCTTTCACCTCTGAAATAAAAATACTTGTAAATAAACATGAATATTTTTATACTCGATATGAGCAAGTATATTATTATTCCAGTGGGTGGTTAAAAGCTCCTGTGATTACATTCAACCTTGTCCTGACTACGTCCACACCTCCGTCGGTTGTTGTCGTACGGTAGGTTTTACCCATTCATTACTCGCTACAGACAGCCGCGTCGCGTGAGAACCGTGTAAGGGAAGGGGCGTGTCGTGCCCCCCATTTTTACTACACCACCCGTTAGCCCCCCACATCGCCCCCGCGATTATTATGCTAAGTGTCTGCCAGTGTCGTGGGGGGATGAGTTTTTCGCGCATCTGCTATTTATTTACGCGTTTTTATATTCATTGGATTGCGTAGTCGCTCAGTCGTGGTGACGCTACGCGCTCACAGTTCATTACGCGATGTTACAAGGTTATTGCGTACTGTTAGCTGTGCAAAAGCGGACTTTTTGTCAACGTGTTAAGATTAGAATTGATTATTTGGTGAAAATAGGTTACGAGGCGCACCCCGCGTGACGATCCTGTCGAACGTTGTTTCGATTGATTTTGTTGCTATACGGCATTTCACAAACGGTTTTTATCAGGTTTTCAATGGAATTAGGAATTGAATTGGATATGTAGCGTTGCTTAAAAACTTTTTTTCTTACATACATACATACATACATAACTTCACGCCAGTTCCCTTGCGGAGTAGGCACGAACAACAGAGCGCCATTTAGGCTTATTCTTACACACTTCACTTGCTTCTTTGACATTCATAACTCTTGTCATGCACGCTCGTCTGTTCTTAAGGCTCCTAACATCACCTTCTGCTAGTACACGATCAATTTGATCATGGAAAGTGTGTCGTGGCTTTCCACGACTTCTGCATCCATCCACTTTTGCATTGTATATCTGTTTATTCATTCTTTCATCATGCATTCTTTCTGCATGCATTTTTTTAACTTAAGGCTCCTATTTCTGCAAAAGGTCGAATGTGGGGTGCAAACGAAACAACTTTTCGTTGGTGTTTACCGAGTAATAATTTACTAAAAATATATATCATAAACCTTTACGATATGAGACGTAACGTGTTTTTTTCGTAATTTTTCTATAGTTAATATAAGTTAAGAAACAATAAACACCAAATCACCTCCGAAACCATTTTATAGCTTTAATTTTTATCAAAACAGGATAAAAAATATTTACGTCTTTATAAAAAAATAGATAAATAATTTGATTTTATAATTTTATAAATATCACTTTATTTTATTCACAATAAAATAATAACGCATCTGAAAAATGACAACTTGTATGGAAACCTTGCTATCGCCCGAAAAATCATCAAGAACGTTGGCGTTGCCACGAGCCTTAATCACACATTGTACTCGAAACATAAATATTTTTAGAGAAAAGTCTACAAATGAAACTAGAGCTTTGTGAGCACAGTACAAGTCTTAGCCGCGTACTCACCTACGAGCTGCGACCGTTGCTGTTACTGTAACCAAAAATCATAGTGAGTATAGATAAATTAGCTTCGAGAAGTTTTTGCGTTTGTAGTAGTGTACGGTTAGCACATAAATAAATAAACTAATATTTTTTATATTTTTACAGGCACATACTTAATTTATATTAAACATAATTTTTAATACTAAATCTCTTCAACTCCAGACATTTCGTACTAATGCTCATTTTCATCCTATGAATCATTTGTGTTAATTTATTTATTTATTTTATTTTTAATTTAAATGGTATTTCCAATTCGTCCTGGTATTATATCTAAAGCCCCATCCCTGCCCTGAAATTTCTTTACTTCTTCAATAGCATGTAGACAAGCGCGTTTGCATTCCGCTACAGTTATGTACAGTAATTATGCAAAACTTCTTTAATTTGGGAAATCAAAGGCTTACTGCGACCACGTTTCAACATCGGAACTATTTTTAATTAACAACTTTAATATCAAACAGCAATTAGCAACAAGTAATAACACTGAACAATAAATAACAAGAATTAATGAATTATCAAACTAAAACCAAACGGTCACACCTCGCAATGAGCAATGTAAATAATTATTATTTATTTGACTTTTGATTGTAAATGTATTCTCTTCTTCAAAATGTAACGAACCTCTTTTGGCTGATTGTAAAAGTGTACAAGGAAATTTTTAGTTTAGAATTCCTATAAATATAGAAATATTACTACTAACGCAAAATCATCTCGAAGCTAATCTCGCTACCTTGTAGTACGTGGTTAGCGAGCTCGAGGCGATCGGCACTACTAGGCGCGCTCGCAACGAGCCAACAAAGCGAAGATCAGTGGCGGCGTACACACTAGAGCACGTTGCTGTATCCGCTCGGTTAGTGTCAGTGTGGTCATCTGTTGTCGTTCGTTTTAGTCTTAGAACTTCTTTGGCGGTTTTTTTAATATTTAAGTGCATTTTCCATTGTGTGTTCCATTTAAAGAAGTCTTTGTTCTTTCTTCTATCTAAAATTTCATTGACTGTTTTTGACAGAACGGACGAAAACGAATGACGAAAAGCGTTTGAGAGTAAGGCCTCAGTTACTTGAAAGATGAGTACGTGGTTTAACGCTGGTCACTTTGTGTCGATATTCTTGTAAAAATTCTCGCTCACTCGGTACAAAATATTTGTATTTATTGTTGGTAGAAACGGGCTAACACGCCTATATGTTTGGATAGTTCAGTTTTTCTGGTCTGACTGTACTTTGTACCCCCACGATACGATGTTATTTATTACCTAAAAACGGACTTTTTCAAATTTGCTTTGAACAACAATTCTACTCTTTTATTATTTCCTAAAAATAGCTTTTCTTAAAGAAGACCAAAATCTATAAAACAATTGCAAAGCCGCGCCGCCGGTCTTCGGGTGCGCTCAAAGATGTTACCGCATTCGGTTTCCGGTTGCGTCTAGTCCGGAAACAAACGAGCACAACCGAGTGCGCTTTGTCTATTCAAAACAACTTGTAGGGCTGCCAGATCCTCATAAAAGAGAATTTGATGCTCCAGTGTTAAATAAATTAAGACTTGGGTGAACATTGCAGTCGAGGAGTCCAAGTCTGCTATTATTATCTCGTCAAAATCACCTGATACTCAATGTCAGGTCACTATCTCAATAGCAGGTTTTTGATTTCTGTATTCTGTTAATTCCAATGGCTTGTCTGTGGCACGCAACTCTATTTTTTAACCGACTTCAAAAAGTAGGAGGTTCTCAATTGGTCTGTATGTTTTTTCTTGTATGTATGAACAATGAATCGAGTATTCTTCGGAGGAATTGGAAAAACTCACTAAAATTATGAACCAACTTCGTCGTAACACGATATCTCCGTCAATTGTAAACTGATTTTCAAATTATTTTCTTTACTCGTAAAGTGTATACTGCCGAGGTAGTACCACGGTCACCCCAAGTCAGGATCTGATGAGTGGATCGGATCCCAGGGATATCGATCATAACCCTTATTAAAGAACGCCGTGTGCCTAAATTCTTGGAAAAAAAACTTGTATACGCGTGTACATTTTCTGTTGTTCTTTTATGTATTACTTGCCACCGACTTCAAGATGTTGTAGAAAGAAGTAGGTTAATTTTTTTTTTTTTTGGTTTTTAATGTGAAGATCTCATAGATAGAACAACAACAACAGAAAAAAATTGTTTAAATCCTGCCAACCCTAACTAAGCGACTAATATCCGCCGGGAAAGTGTACAAAATAATTACCCGTCTGTCAGTCGGTTTTTATATACTTACTCGTTCGCCGCCTTTAATTTGAATAATAATTTAAGAGTGAGATTTTGTTGGTCTATGAGTGTCTTTGTGAATGTAATTAGGAAAGTTAGTAAAAAAAAACTTCAACGAACAAGTGGAAAAACGAATCGCAACAAAATTTTAACTTAAAGTTTTACGGGCAGGTTTTCAAATTGGACAAGTACATTAACAATCTGCCCGTAAAAATTCAAGTTAAAATTTTGTTGCGATTTGTTTTTCCACTTGTCCGTCACTTCTACTATGTGTCCCAGCACACATTTCGATTTTTCGCAGGTTTACTGCAAATTATGATTTGGTTAGGTTAGGTACATTTTAATGAATGCATTTTTTATTTAAACATATTTTATTTTATTAATCAAACAAAATGAATTCGATCCAGAACAAATAAAAACATTGACAGTCTACTCTAACATTATGCCGCCTCTCACCACGTCTAGTCTAAATTCATGCCGCTCCTCCACGCGGCCGTAACGCTTTTTCGTGACAGAAAAATCGTAAGACCCCGTCTATATAGAAGTTTCACTTCAAAAACAGTAATACAAAATATATAGCAACTATTTTTAAGACTACAACACATGTAAAAACAAAAGTAAGCATACGAAACAACAAGCTATAAAGTATTTGAGTAGTAAATATAAAATTGGCAGGGCAGATACATCACATACAATTTTTCAATTGATCCCACATATCCTCGGGGAAATCTTACAACCAGGATCCCCCCGCCCCCCCCCCCCCCTCCGTGATGAATATGATAATAATAATACAAACAAGTCTATAATTTGTACAAAAATCATTCTAAATGGGTTTTACCCCAGATCAACATGTAGGACGCATTTTATTCCGATAAATGACTTCGTTTCCGTGTGATAGAAGAATATATTCTAAGAGATTCTGTAGCCGTCGCGTTATTTTTGGTGCCGTTGTAATTACACTAACAAACACGTCGTCATGGCAACGCGAAAGAAGTTTAGGCGGTGCTAAATAGATTATAACAAAAAATAAGTTTCCGCGGCTAGTACCTACACGTAATTAAAACTACGTTTTAACGGTTAAAAGCGCGGCATTTTATTTCATTTTTATTTCGATTTTTTGGTCACATTCATTTTAATTAAGTTGGGGGTAGTCGTAAATAATTCAACATTACTCATTTACATTTAACACCTGAGTCTTCTGTGATCACGGCTAAAAAAATCAAATAAAATGCCGCTCTGATAACTAGTAAAACGGAGTTTTAAATATAAAATTAAAATATAATTTCCATCATGTACGCTGCGTTTCCATCTCTGTATACTTTCATCTGCTGATTATATCACCAAAGAACTAAAGAAAGAAAGAAAGAAAGAAAATATTTTATTTAGGACAAAAACTAAATTAATGTAAATAGAAAAAGAAAAAACAAAATAAGTCCTAAATTGGACCCAGTCTCAGCATAATGCTAGCCAACAAGGACTAGCGCTGTTCTTCCGTCTGGGACCAAAAAGTGAAGTCACGGTGGACAATACAACACATAACAACAAATAAATATATGGAATAATGCAGTTTGTTAAACTTGAATGAAATGTAGACTAAATATATATATATATATATATATATATATATATATATATATATATATATATATACAATACAATCTTCACTTGCCTCTTATATATATATAAGAGGCAAGTGAGGTGTGTAAGAATAAGCCTAAATGGCACTCTGTTGTTCGTGCCTACCCCGCGAGGGAACTGGCGTGAAGTTATGTATGTATGTATGTATGTATATATATATATATATATATATATATAATTTAAAAACGTAATACCTACATATATAAAATAACAGTAGCAGCAACGAAACAAAATATATCTATCTATGAATTAACCAAATTTTATTAAATTAAAATAAATAAATAAATAAATTCATAGTCATATAGCACTTGTGTCGTGCCTGAGATCACATTGTGCTAATAAAATTAACTAAAATTCAAATTGCAACTAAAATTGCTCCGGTCATAAATTTCCACCACATAGACGATACAAAAGTAATATTGACGTAACTTGCATCATCGGCGCGATTACACAAAAAGAATCACCTACATATCCGTTCGGAGCGTAAATACACATCAATGCCAATGGAGTAGACTAAACAATCAGTTTACAGTTGCACGTTATCAATATTACCACACTATGAAGTTTCACTATATTCACTATGGCCCGGTGCCTATATCTTACCGACCGTTCATTTGTCCTACTATCGGTTAACATGTAATGTGCAAACTCCGATGGCCTCATTGTCAAGACGAGCGGGCTTTATTTGTGGTAAGCACGTATCTGTGTGTGCGTAAGACCGAAAGCGGATATGATTGGTCGGCACGCTCGCAACTGATAGTTCCGTCTCACACGCGCACTACCGCAATGTATACGTACGTATTCAACCACAAGTACGGTCCGCACGCCTTACAATTAGTGAATTCCAAGACTGCTATCTACATAATATCACTAATTCGCCTCTTTGCTTCAATAATATGTTATATTGAAAATTAAAATTTTTGAACCTTCAACAAATAATTGTATCGAAACGATTAAAAAAAATTATGTCAATCTACAATGTATATTTTAAAAGATACCTACCACTTTAATTTCCATATTATGATTTATTGAAAATTAAAAAGTTTATTTCCAAAATTTCAATTTTCAAGATAACACATTATTGAAGCAGAGGCAAATTATGGAATGAGATGGGATATGTATAAATATTAAATATATTACAATAATTCTTTCGTTGATTTCATTGGATTTCAAATTACTATCAATCTAGTGAAATATTTAGAAACTTTCAAATTCAAATTCAAATTTATTTACTGCAAAAAACATGGTTTAAAAGGTGTTACAATAATTATATTTAGTTACACATGTTTTTGCCATCTTGGCGTGCAGATTTAGCTCGTAAAATTTACATTGTTTATAATATTATCATAATTATGTCAAAATTTCAGTTAAAATTAAATAAAAAAAACTTAATTGTCAAAGTGCAACTTATCAAAGAATTAACCTACCTTTACAGCTCCTAAATAATCAAAGATTAGATGGCGCCGCAGGTCATTCAGATTTCTTTAGCTTTTTGGCATAATAACATGAGTTATAATGTATTTTAGATCAAATCAGTCCAAAACCGAACCAATTAAGTAACTGTAATTTTTGACTGATTTGGTGAAAAAAATGTTATAAAACGTCGAAATGTGAGAAATGTGTGGGTTTGTGGCACCAAATAGTTTTCAGGGATATAATTATATAGGCGCTTTGCAAAGTAACTTTTCATAATGGACGATTCTCATTTTTTACGATTCTTCTTCCATGGTCTTTAGATGCTTAGTGCTATGTAAAGAAACTACATATTGAGTGTTGAAACACTATTTGTTTTAAGCGATATTTATTGAGCGACAAAATATATTTTTTTAAATTCTCAGTGTTTCAATTTGAGGTAAGTACAAGGAATAATTTCTAATCGAAAACTACAGCTATTCTTCGTTTTGAAAGATAGTAAGTACACAGTTAATTAATGATGCGTTTTTTGGGTCTATTTTATATATACTCTTCTCTTGACATGCTATTAAAATGACGCTGGAAACAAATAGTCCTTCACTGTACTCATATAGAATAAATACTGTGTTTAGAAATACACCTCTAAAATCAATATTAATTATATTAAAAACTCTTGATGCTGCTTTACCAGTTAGTATTTCGCAATATCAACACGAGCATTGCCCTCTATCCGACATTATCGTCCCCTAAAAACACATTACTGTTTTTATACGTTATCAATTATCGTACGTCAACATGCTCAATACGTTGGGACATGTCATTCGATGGCAAAATAAACAGTTCATGTTGGCCAGCGAACGTTGCACTGCAATAGTAGATAACATTGCAGTGTACCCCTGATCGTCAATGTAAACAACAGTGACATTACGTGGAGTACGTGGGCATATGACTATAATTTTACTGGGAAAATTAATTATATTTAACTTTCTATAATACTTAAAAAGGGACACAACAATTTGATCGCTAGATTTTTTAAATAACCTAATAATTGTGAAAAAAGTAAAAAATCTGTTTACAAACCAAAGTTATAACCTTATAAAGAATACGAGACTAATTATCTTCTATATCTTCCCCTTAATAAGAATACTGTTTATATCAATAAGACTATTTTTTTTGTCAGTGGTTTAAGACACCAACATGCGTATAAAACATTTCATTTCGCAACTTGCTCATCGTCAATACGTAGGTAGATAAGTGAAGATTAAAATCTATTTTATAAATATTTGTTGTACGATTTAATCAGACAGACAGACGGCCCTGAAGGAAGCGGTTACTATCGCCTATAGACATTTGCAACACCAAAAGTGATGCAAATGAACTGCTGCTCTCTTAAGGGAGTCTGGAACCTGGCCACTAATGCCGGAACACAAGTCAAGTTCTCTCCCCCCTCCCCTCTCCCTCACCCGCTCTCTCTCTCTCTAATTTTAGTGAGGATGATTTATTATTTTAGGATTATTTAAACGGATTCTAGGTTAATTTTTTGCTATCAAATGTAATATGTATATTCAAATTTACATAGACCGTCGATATAAAAGAAAAACATAACACATGGATCGAATAGACCAAGAAACTTAAATTGCCGCAAGTTTCAACAAATCTTTTTTAATGCTTATAAAAGACAATATTTTAGATATACCTAAAATATTATATATACGATCAGGCTATTATTTTTAAAAGGAATACCAATGAACACCTTGTACCAAATAAGGTTTGTTTGAATTTATTACCCGAAACAATAATAAAGTGCAATTTTACATCGCTTTGTTGTTGCAGTTCCTACTTCTCTTTGTATTGGAACTGTGTCAAGTGCATTATAAAACAATGTAATGCACTGTACGCGTATATCGTTGTGACGCATTAGTTGCAATAACTGCACGATTATTGCTCTGTGTGAAGATAAACCTCTACTACTATACACATTTTCACTTTTAACTCACACCTAGTTTTTTTTATTGCACGAGTTCAGCATATAGACGGCCGACCTGATGGAAAGCGGTTAAAATCGCCTATGGACATTTGTAACACCAAAGGTGCTCGCAATATGCTGCCGCTCTCTAAAGAGTGACTGGAACCTAGTTTTCTCCGTTCCTACCCAAATAAATAATAAAATCATTCACCAAACATAGCACTTAATGCGAATATTACACGACGCAGCAGAAGAAGTAAGGTTATATAATAATATAAACCTTACTTCTTTCCCTAAGTCAGGGTGGTGTAATAAGAAAATACACCCGAAACTTTTCCGAACACCTAAAACAGTTCACTATTATATATTAAGGATTTAAATCGTAGCTACCAAATTGTGTAGACAACATACTTTACAATTCATTTTAATTTTATTTACATATTATGTACATTAAAATAAAACTTACTTTAAAATACTATCACATTTACTTTTAAAGAATTATGTTAGGATAATAAATTACTGTTTAAACAATATAATTAAAGCGCTATTTGATTTCTTTTAGATGTACTAAATTACGACGTCTACGTTGTGTAAGATGATAAAAAGTATCTCAATTGATTATACTGTAGCCTAGTTTATCAAATTTGAGTTAACGTTTTGATATATCTGTAATCTCGATGTGCAAGCTTTTCTCAGGATGACTACCATATATACGTATGTAAATAAGTTTTATACGCTCTCGCAGTTGCGAAACACGTTTTTGTACTATTTGTGTTAAATTATAACAAATATTAAATAACCGAATTGCATTTTAATGCCAACACTGGGATTTAATGTTTATAAAATATTAATTACGGTGGACAAAATTTGCTCGCAATTATTCCACATTGAAACAACGTTTGGGTGATTGTACCGAAGCGTATTTTGTTATGATAATTAATTTAAATTAGTTTTTAGTCTCGTGGGAATGTATCAAAAAGGCAAATGTTGGCAAGTATCAAAAAGGTTTTGTTAGCAGTTTCCGGTGATTTTGTATAATTTGCTTTATAAAAGGAGTCAAATTCAATTTGGGATCCTTTCTAGGACAATAAAAAATATGAAAATGCACATCGTCTACGCACAGTGAAAAGCCACCCAATGATGACGAACGGAACCTATTCTTTTAGTCCTTTGCTATTTAGTTAGGGAATGGAACCCTAAAAGATTTTTGAATTGGCAAGCATATAAACGCTAATCCCACCCGAACGAAGTCGCGGGCACAGCTACTATTTATATTTTGTTCTTATAAGATTAGAACAGATCAAAGTTACGGCCACTGCACAGATAATGTATTTAATAATTAAAACTTCATTAAAATAATTTCCAAGTTCATGGTTATTCATACAAGAACTTCTTCTGATACGACATATGTACGTCTAGAATGACGTTATTTTATAAGTCTGTATCATAATTTCATGGTTATAATTTTCCGAGCGTTAATTCGATGCAAATTAAATCGAGATTATAACGACCAACATCTCAGGTACAAACTCCTACTTTGAGCCGGTTGAGTTGAACAACCTTTATTTTATTGCATTTTATTTCGAAACCGAATTCGTCTGACGCATAATTACTTTTGCATTTGAATTTCATTGTTTCAACTTTTCTGTTGAGGCAGAACGGCCCAAAACGATAGATGGCATACTCTAGATCAGGGGCGGTAGCCATCCAGACAAGAAAATACCCTACCTCCTGGCTGTGGGTTGTCTTGTCGCCTTTTACAACAAGCGGCCCGACCGCAGGATATTGTGTTCTTTCTCCGTTCCTGCACGGATAAAATGTTTTTGTCACATATATGTTGTGAATAATATAACTTAATATTTAAAAATATAATAAAACCAAAATATTTCTTACTTTTTGCGGCAACAGGAGCCTTAAGAGTGGTGAACGTAGGAATGTGAAGTGACGTACCCGTGAACCTCATTTGGGTACGAAGTCATGGATGTAGAAGGCCATAAAATAAGAATAGTCTCTGTCTGTGCAAGGCAAATAACATTTTCTTTAAAAGTATAAAGGTATCAATGGTAGAAAACGTCGGAGATGTAATATCAGATTAAGAAGAAAATTTTACAACCTGAATTGATTAACAAAATCTACATTAACGCGAGGAAATCCGCGGACAAAAACCAGTTGTACATAAATTATACATGCGAAAAAGATCCAAGCTTTTATTTTCTCTTTGATATTTATTATCCAAAAAAATTAAGACCACAGGTCGACTTGACCTTAATTATGTTATCAAAAACAGTAATACTGTGGTTTAGTTCCGGTTTGCAAAACTACGTCTATACGATTCTGTCACCAACTTAAAACACGTGTGTCAAACGAAAGCCGTGACTGTTGTATTTTTAAATAAATAAATCCCAAAGCCGTTTATTTTATTACTTTAGAAATGGAGGTCAATTTGGTCATAATCATAAAAAAAACTGTAATTTATTCCTTTAAATATAAAATACATTATTTAAAACTCCCTAAAAAAAATTACAAATAGTAGCAGGTCCCAAATTACCGTCGGTTGGGAAAATTTGAAAAATAACAAAAGATTTCAGTTATTACATCTTCTATATATGGTTTTAAATTTATGAGATTTTTTGGTGCATCCTTTAAATTTCTTCTTTGTTACAGATAAATCTTTATTTTCATTGATGTTGTCTTAACTTCTTACGTATAATATTCCCTTTAACATTTTCGTCATTGTGTTCTTAGGTTTGCTGATTTCCGTCAAAAAGTATTTAAAGATAAAAGAAGCTTGCAATTATTTATCGGAGACACATGGTAGTGGTAAAATATAAAGGGAATTGCATATGATCGGTGGGTAATCGCGAGTGCAGCGACCTTGGTCAGGCGATGACAAAGCGACCTCGCCGAGGCGAGTCGTGAATGCAACAAAAGATTACCACAGCGTCGATGTAAAGCAATATGACAACATCTACTTCTATACAAACGACTAGCTGTGCCCGGCGACTTCATACGCGTGGATTTTTTCCGCAGAACCCTAAAAACGTTTAAAAAAGTAGCCTAAGGTACTCTTTATAACGTCAGCTATCTGCCAGGAGTCCCTTCAAAATCGGTCCAACCGTTTCAGAGATTAACCGGACATCCAGACGGAGAAAATAAATAAAAAAGCGATATAAGTACCCCGTGTATACTTTCATATGCAGTTAGTAAAAAGCTGTTATTTTGACATTACAGACACTTCAATTTTATTTATTTATATAGATAGGCTAGTTGTTGTTGTGGGTATACAATAAAGGATATTAAAATTTAAAAAAACACATTTGTCTCAATAGGCGTTCTTATAATAAAACAAGTGTAAGCATAGACACCAGAAGGAATATATTGAGCCTGTTATAGACAAACGTAGTAAGCAACAGAATTTAGGTATTTCGCTTTTTTTATTGTAACAAACACTTAAAATAATACAGAACTCGCACTTGGCCGATTTTTATAATATGCCTATATTATCTCTATACGAGTTCTGTGAATTTACCTATACTTCTATGCTAATATTATACGGAGGTAATCTCTGGATCTATTAAACCGTTTTAAAAAATTATTTTACTGTTGGAAAGCTACGTTAACAGGCAGTGTCATAGGCTATATAACATGACGCTATATACCACGGGAGCGGGAAAAGCGCGGGTGAAATGGCGCCGGGCCGCTAGTTGCATATATAACATAGTAAATATTTTTAGATAAAAGCATTTTACTTTATTACACCTAATTTCGATTTTACTTACAATAAATTTCACATACAACGACAAAACACTTCCTCGGAAATAACACAAATTGCTACTTATAAAAAAAATCTAGCATCATATCATTCATTCTATACAAATAATAAACAATCGCATTTTTATACACGTGTTCGGTGTTTTACACAAAAATTTACATAAATCATGAATCGGAATCATTAGCTCCGCAGGGGTCAAAAATAAATTCCATATATACGTAAAATATTGAATCAAAATCTGAACGAATGTAATTTAGTGTTTTTTATTCCCACGCTCTTTCTCTATTGCTTTTCAAATGTAATAGATTTTTCACGCGGCATCGCTCGCGTAAACAATAACAATTTGTACCCCCTTTTGCGTATTACCCACATTTTTTAATTGCAAGTAAAGCGGTCACCTTCACCTATAGACGTCCTAAGAAAGTCGCTGACGCGTTGCCTAGCTCCAAGAAATTAAATGACGGTCATTTTAAACATCTCAGTTTCGTAACACAGAGGGAAAACATCGGCGGGAAGTTCCCTCCAGATCATTGTTGTACACGGCTATACAATATGCAGAGATACAGTCGCTTTGAAAGCTAGACGATTCTAAGGCGATGTTGGTATGAAGATTGTTGAATTTACAGGTATAATATAATAAATCTGAAGAGAGATCGAGTTCGTACAATAATAAATTTAAAAGAAGAGAACATTTCTATTTTATATTATCCGTGCAGGAACGTACAATCCGGGAATCTTCAAGTCTCGTGTGAATAGGTACTATCTAGGTAAGCGTGCTCCATCTTCGACCGCATCATCGTCCGGCACTGGACGTGATCGTGGTCAAACGCAAACCTATTTACAATAAAAAAATTAAAAAATACGGAGAAACACAAGTACAGTGTAGAACAGTTTCCTGCGGCCGGGCGGCCTGTCGTAAGAGGCGACAAAACAACCCTCAGCCAGGTGGTAGGGCATTTGCCCGATTGGATGGCTACCACCCCTGATCTAAAGTATGTCGCCATAACAACCTTGAGTTGTGTTCCGGCATTAGTGACCAGGTTCCAGGCTCCATTAAGAGAGCAGCAGCGCATTTGTAGCACCTTTGGTGTTGCAAATGTCCGTAGGCGATGGTAATCGCTTTCGATCAAGTGGGCCGTCTGCCTGTCTGCTGAACTCCTGCAATAAAAAAAATCAAAAAATAATAATAAAATTTCTGAGTGATAATTTTCCGATTTTTTAGAATCTGTCCCTCCGTTAGATCATGATATAAAAACTACTAAACGTATTTAAAGAAAACATGACACGGATCTATAATCTGTTTCAACACTTAAGCCAATTTTTATTCCGATAAATGACTTTCCGTAGAATAAACTGACATAACCTATAAAATCGTAAAATGATAAAACGAGAGTCAATAAGTATAATAGTATTAATTAAAATGTAACATAAAATATCATTTCTTCACATCAGAAACGTTTATTGGGTGCCAGTGTCACTCGAATTAAGGAAGTTGGGTTCCGGTGATTGATTAACGGTGTAACGTTAAGATGAAATGAGGGTATCCCAAAATAAATAAAAGGCTAATGCACTTACGCCAAACGGAGGAAGATAGGTTATTAATTAATGAAAATTACCAATTTATAGACATACAGAACAATATGCTTAAGCTTTTTAATCAATGTTTAGAATTTTTCTCTGTTTTTTCTACTTTGTTATTTGAAATGTTCTTCCTATTTGGTTTTGTAAACCATTTTGGTCGTAAAAATAAATTTATTTTTTATTTCTATTTCATTAACTATATATTTAACGGCATTTAATAAGATATTATATTTAGGAAGTTTTACAGGGATACTTTTTAATGTAAGTATTCTTCCTCCACACATGCTCTGTGACTAGGCTTTAATAAAAATTTAAATATAGAATGTATAAAATTAATAGGTGGATGGACCCTATCACGCTTTCTCCATTTAAAGATGCTTTTAATATTGAAGCATTATACATCTCAAGCACCTGTTTATTGTTATCATAAAGTATAGCTATTGAGAAGACGGGCGGCCGGCATGGCGTTTTGATATATGAATACATGTATACAATGGACTATATGCCTAATTAAATATGTAATAATAACGCAGGGAAACACGTCTACGCTTCGCTATCACGTCACTTACATATGTACGTTCAACTCATAATATTAATGTTAACAACCGTCGCGGCTTACAAAAGACATCATATGCGAATAAGAAAATCTTTTCTCCTCGCTAATTAAGACAGCATTTCCAAAAATAAAAAATGTCGCTGAAAAAAATCAACATTAAATATCGCTCGGTTCCGAAGTCGATAACATTAATCATGTTAACATTAATTACGGAACACGTCCGTAACTTCGCGGGACGCATTTCAGTGAGCGGGACTTAGTCCGGGGCTCGTCGTGTTAGAGGAAACGGTGTTCCGGTGTGTAATTAATGGGACCAATTCGCTAACATGAGAACACAAATGAATGTTTTCGGGGCGTGGCGTCGCACAATGTCACACATGCTGTGCGATGGCAAATAAAAAAATACAGCGGCGGCGCGCCGGCGGTTTCTATTCGCCGGCGGCGTCACGCCGGCGGCAGCGTGACTATTTCGGCCTTTTGTTAATTTACTGTATTTAAATATGTTTTTGCTTTCAAAACAGTCATAAGTAAGAGTCGGACACCTAAAAGTGTGAACTGCAAAACGGGAATAATTAGGCAGATTTCAAAGATATAACACTCCCTCTGTTCGTTTCATACTTTAATCCATCTATTCTAAATCCTGCTTACAATTTGATTAACGGTTTTAGACAGCTCCGTGGTTTGTAAATACTTAAATTGCCTACAAACATAAAAGCATCATGTCAATTGTTTACAACTCGACCAACGTTCTACAATCGTACGTGCCGCGTGCAAACGGCGGCGGCGGCGGCGGCGGCGCGGCGCTCCGCGGCTGACAAGTCTACTTGCATACATTAGAAGAGTACGGTGTAAATATATTGTTCATTATTTACAATAAAAATAATAATTAATGCAATAATGCGTGTATATAAGATAGACGCTAATATATGAAAGTGTATTCGGATGGCAATATACATTATTTCTGTTACGTCTTTTCTTCACGGCCTTGGACACAATCAGACTTCTGTGAAATTGTATATACATGTATTTTAAGCTTCGATGATCAAATAAGAATAATCATTTTGCTAAGTCCATAACATTTACGATATTCATCGATATAAGAAACCGTATTCACGCGAAGGAGGCTGTATAGAAAGTGCTAATATTTCACCAGTAATCCTTGTTCACAGAATCTTCAGTCAGTGTGTCCAGAAGTAACACCTACGTTGTGTAACACAAGAGATTTAAAACATATAGCTAATAGTTATTTTAAGTTAAGAAAAATATTCACCAAATCACGTCCAAATTATTAAGATGAAACCATTTTACTCAAATTTTTATCAAAACAGGATAAAAAACATCTACGTAGTTATTTTTTGAAGTGAAACTTCTATATAGACGGGGTCTTATGATTTTTCTGTCACGAAAAAGCGTTACGACCGCGTGGAGAAGCGGCATAAATTTAGACTATACGTGGTGAGAGGCAGCATAATTTTAGAGTAGACTATGGAAGCTTTAATTAGATCCGGATCGAAATCAGTTTTTTTGTTTGATAAAATAAAAATTGTTTAAATAAAAACATGCATTCATTAAAATATACCTAACCTAGCCAAACCATAGTTTGCAGTAAACCTGCGAAAAATTAAAATGTGTCCTGGGACACATAATAGAAGTGAAACTTCAACGGACAAGTGGAAAAACGAATGGCAACGGACAAGTGGCAAAACGAATCGCAACTAAATTTTAACTTGAAGTTTTACGGGCAGATTGTTAATGTACTTGTCCAATTTGAAAACCTGCCCGCTAGTTGCGATTCGTTGTGCCACTTGTGCGTTGAAGTTGCACTTCTACTATGTGTCCCAGCACACATATCGATTTTTTATTCCTGTATAGGTTCGCGTTTGATTATCTCGCTCGATTTTGAGCGGAGATATGGTCTAAGATCGAGCACGCTTACCTAGAAGCTACCTATTCACACGGGACTTAAGACACCCAGTTATAAATGAAAGATAAATAATTTATTTTATTTTAAATACTACACTCTTTTATTCACAATATAAATAAATAATGCATCTAAAAAACGACCGCGTCTATGAAATCCCCGCTATCGCCGGAAAAATCGAAAAATCTTCAAGGACGTTGACGTTGCTACAAGCCTTAAGGGATTACCGAAATGGAGTCCGCTGTATCGCTCATGTATTATATATATTTAAAAATATAAATTAACAACATTTTCAATCGACATATCTATTCTAGTATTCTGTTCCACGAATATTAACAATAATATTATGAATATTTGGTTATGTTAATTGATTTAATTATAAATATTATAATAAGTATCACGGAAGATATGTTACTAAACTATACACTTTATTGGCGAAAGTTGAATGTGAGTGACACTGCAACAACAGATGGATTGCGCAATCTTGATGCGCTTGCATTTTCGCATTACTACTGTTAAATATACAGTAACGTTATCGCGAAATGAAATGTGTGTATGTATACAAAAGAACTAAAATGTTACAAATCCCCTGTACACCCATACGACTTAGTCAAAATTAAAACTGGTCTACACTAATGATAAGAAGAAGACTATTTATAATAGACAATTTGTCATAGAACGCGCCTAATTCAGTAATAGTTGCGAAGTAAAAGAAATGTTTTCAATTGTCTTCCACTGGATAGTCGAGTATTGAATTTGCCATAGCCTAACGCAGGCCGCGCTCTAAGCACCATTTTACTGCTGTGAGCCATGTAATGAGAAAATAATTATTTTATACTGTAATGTCAGTCCGTGGCAAGATATGTGATACGTGTGAACGCACACGTTCATAGTGCACGGTGCACTGCTTAGTGCGCGCGAGGCGTACTGCGGCCATCTTTTTCTATATGCGTAACGTCGACCTCCACCGCGATCTGGAGCTTCCCTCCATCAAAAACTACATTACGTCGCTCTCGCGTAAGTATTTCGATCTCGCGCCGCACCATCGTAATCCACTCGTCGTGTCCGCGTCCGATTATAAGCCTCGGCGAAAGGCTCTCGTGCGACGACCGCGTAACGTCCTCACGGACAGGGTCGACGTTATCACAAAACGGCTGGCCCGGATCAGCCCGCCCGCGGTTAGGACGGCAGGCTGGCAGGCACGGACAGACAGACACAGACGGCGGCGTCTCAGGCGCCGCCAATCAAGATCTCTCCACGTCCCTGCGAGGGACGCTAGGAGACATAGCCCCCCCACAGGATAGACTAGGCGTGTTGCTGGGAAGTTTCTTTCGCCGTTTCTTCTCTCCCAGCCATAACACGTTGCGAAACGGCAGTAAGATAGCGTAGGCCGCCGCAAACCACCGATCCCGGCCCGCCGGAATCCTTCCCCTCGGGCTTTATATTACCCGTCGCCCGTTCTCAATTAGTGCTTTGTGTCGCCCTATGGTGGCCATCATTAAATTCATCCCCCTCTCATGGCAACAGTTCAGCCGAGGTAAAACTCCTTAGGGAGCTCCCTCGAGCAAGTTGCCCCCCCGGGCTCGAGCGCCTTCGCTTCGCGAAGGCACTCGCCCCAAAAACCCCGGTAAAGTTGTAAGGTCTTCGGACCAACAACATAAAGTCAAGTCCAATAAAAAAAAAAAAAGGCCATCTTTTTTTTGCCTCTTCCCTTTTTGCATGTCATCCACCGCTCGCGCCATCATTCACATGTGCCGCATTAAATGTAGTAAATTTCAATGTTAAGTGTTTATTCTCGTGTGTAAAGTACTTCGGTATTTCAAGTAAAATATTTAATGGAAAAAAGTGTGTATTTTCAAAGACCAGCACAAACTTACGGTAACCAATCTTAGTATCCAGTCTATTTTGAGGTCCTATTTGTTGCCGCAACCAGACTTGATTTAGATGACCAAATCTGGTTGCGGCAACTGTGTGTGAGCTGCATTTAGCCATCATACATCGTAGTAGCTGTCACGCGAGGTGACGCAGCCAGGCTGCCCGAGTTCACGGCCTAGGTAACAATGAAAACAAATGCACTTTAAAATCTAACAGTTGTCGAAAAAAAGCTCAGGGTACTTAAAAAAATTAAGCAAATGTTGACTGTAAATATTGTACATACATATATAAATCCGGACAGTTTGAATTTATGGATATAAAGTTCTATTGATAGTATGGAGACTGGAATAGATGTCAAATCAATGAAACTGGCTCTTTAACAAGAAATGAATGAAACACCCGAAGAAGAGTTCCTTTTTCACGTGTCACCATAAAGAGCTCTCGTCGTTTATATTGCCAACTAAGAAGCAAACGAGACAAGTGAATTATAACATTATTATTTTAATGGAGGCGATGTTATCGGGCGGTGGTCGATCATGGGGGTAATTTGTGGGGCGTCGAACCTTGGACGCGACGGCCCGCATGGCCCATTGTCCGAGCGAACAATGTCCACTTGCAGCGTGGTAAACCACTTGTGCAAGTTTACTTTGTTCAACGTTCTTCACTTTAAACTCATTCCTCAAAGGCTACTTACTGCACTAGGTCAATAATCCGGCATAGCTGGAATTTATAAATATTCAAATAATGAACAGCAATACCGTCTGTGATAGTTTTTGTTGTGAGCTTTATCTATAATATTATAAAATTTTAAACATGCCGTGTCTTTACATTGAAGCTATTAAAAAATCGAAATGTGTGCTGGGACACATAGTAGAAGTGAAAATTCAACGGACAAGTGGAAAAACGAACGGCAATGAATAAGTGGCAAAACGAATCACAATAAAACTTTATATTGAAGTTTACGCGCAGATTGTTAATGTACTTGTCCAATTTGAAAACATGCCCGTAAAACTTCAAGTTAAAATTTTGTTGCGATTCGTTTTGCCGCTTATCCGTTGCCATTCGTTTTTCCACTTGTCCGTTGAATTTCCACTTCTACCATGTATCCCAGCACACATTTCGATTTTTCGCAGGTTTACTGCAAATTATGATTTGGTTAGGTTAGGTACATTTTAATTAATGCATATTTTATTTAAACTTATTTTATTTTATCAAACAAGAAAACTGAATTCGATCCGGAACCAAAAACGCATCCATAGTATAACTACTCTAAACTTATGCCACCTCTCACCACGTTTGATCTAAATTTATGCCGCTCCTTCACGCGGCCGTAACGCTTTTTCGTGACAGAAAAATCCTAAGACCCCGTTTATATAGAAGTTTCACTTCAAAAACTCAAGCCTGGAGGAAGTAAAATCCCTAGGGGTAGGAAATAGAAACGCACCTCATCTATTAGTAATATTATATTATATGGTTACAGATTATACTAACAATTTCCGAACCAATACAAAATACTATGTATTACTTTGTCACTATCACTTTTTTTAACTAATTTATAAAGTAGTATAAGGTCTAACAAGACAAGACCTACAATACCTTTCAAAGTAAAAAATCTGTATGTAAAACTCTTTCATCTTCGTCTTCAATTCAAATACCATAATCACATAAATCTACCTCGGAATTGGTTAAGAAAAGTGGTCACACCCTACAACACCACAAAAATTAAGTATGGACCACATGTTATCGTCAATCAGAAATCGTTTAATTCTTTACGTCAACCGGTTACAATTTGTTTTTTTTTATACGAACATAACGGCCGTCCACCGTGTGTCGAGTTGCAGGGCTACCGACATAACACAAAGATATTTATCGATTTTAATTTAAATATTAAACGTATAGCTCCCGAGAAAACGTCTTAATCAAGAAATTATTGCTATGAAAGATCGTACAAAAGTATTAATTATTCCTTGAGACACTTTTAAGGCTTGGCAAATGTAAAGAAATGTTTTTTTTTTTTATTTTTATTGCAGGAGTTCAGCAGACAGGCAGACGGCCCACTTGATTGAAAGCGGTAACCATCGCCTATGGATATTTGCAACACCGAAGGTGCTACAAATGCGCTGCTGCTCTCTTAAGTGTCACTGGAACCTAGTCACTAATGCCGGAACACAACTCAAGATTGTTATGGCGACATACTTTAGATCAGGGGTGGTAGCAATCCAGTCGGGCAAATGCCCTACCACCTGGCTGTGGGTTGTTTAGTCGCCTCTTACGACAGGCCGCCCGGCCGCAGGAAATTGTATTCTTTCTCCGTTCCTGCACGGATAAAGAGATAAATGTTATGCAAGACTTCACGGTTATTAAAAATATTATCAGAACAAATGCTCATCAGCCTACGCAGCATGAAAGTTTCTATAGAGGTGATGAATATACTAATATTTAATCGAAAATATCTATCAAAACACAAAAGGACAGAATTAACTCTAACCAATTATAGATGAAAAATCATGCATTGTTTTTTAAACTTATGGTAAAAAAGTTAAAAAATATTTATTGACCTTTGGTCTCCTTAGATCGTATAAAGCGGTAAAGGAACATAGAAAAACGCACCTCAGTCTCTTATGTGTATGAAAACACAACCTGGAACCTAAGGTTAAGATAATGAGATTTAATATTCTGATTTTTTTTTTATTGCAGGATTTCAGCAGACAGACAGATGACCCACTTGACGGAAAGCGGTTACCATCGTCTAAAGACATTTGCAACACTAAAGGTGCTACAAATGCGCTGCTGCTCTCTTAAGGGAGACTGGAACCTGGTCACTAATGCCGAAACACAATTCAAGGTTGTTATGGCGGCATAATCTAGACCAGGGGTGGTAGCCATCCAGTCGGGCAAATACTCTACCACCTGGCAGAATATTATAATCTGATTTTAGATTATAATATTCTGTGTACAACATTAAAATGTTAACAAGAAACGTAATTGTTTGCAAAAAGCATGTTAGGTCAAATATTGAGAAAATTGACACTTTCTAAGCATTTATATAAAGCAGGTTACATTCTATACTATTTCAAAATTAATCGAAAATTATTTCGAATACTTTCTTTAATAAATATTAATTTAAAACTTTCATATGCAAATATTATGCATAATCATCCTTTGAAATACTCAGTGCACTTGTTAAAATATATAAAATTTATTAGCCAACTGAGCAAATAGTATTATTCAGTTAACGTTAGAATATAGTTTTCTAAAGAACAATATATATTGACGTTCAAACAAAAATACATGTACGAAGTAACAAGACATAATGATTACACGTAAAACATCAACAGAAGTATTTCATAAATAAGGTACAAATTGTAAAAAATATTGTGTACCACATACACTGCAGTAATGCTCGAACCCATCATGTGAATCGACTTACATACATACATACATAACTTCACGCCAGTTCCCTTGCGGGGTAGGCACGAACAACAGAGTGCCATTTAGGCTTATTCTTACACACCTCACTTGCCTCTTTGACATTCATAACTCTTGTCATGCAAGCTCGTCTGTTCGAATGAATGAATCGACTTCATTATATAAACAGTATAATAACAACAAAAACAAACATAATATGTAATTATTCTATTTGGTAAAATGATTAAATGTGTTGCAAAATTTTAAAATTAATCTTATTTAATAATAAAAAAACCATGTTCTACAATTTTAACAAATTAATGAAACAAACTGATATGATAAAAACAACGTTTCTTGATATTATATAAAGGAGTTTTATTTGAACGAAATTTAGCGAGTCATTATTTCAATTATTACCTGTTCTTGTGGTCTCGTTTCAGTTCCTTGTTTATTTACTTTTACTTTACTTTATTATTCAGTAATAAACTGCCGATTCTATTATACCATCAAAGTCCATAGGAGCTTTCAAATCTATATTATATCTAAAATAGTATATTAGTTATTGATGTTTAAAATGAGACGAATAATGGCCAGTCATTAAACCATGGTTCAAAATATACACGTCCAACCTCCTTAAACAACTTTTATATCATTAGTTATTCCGTGCCGGTTAAAATTAACATCCATTCGAGTTTCCATATCAGTTCACAGATGTCTGGGCTACATTACAAGTTATAAAAATGATAACAGTTAATTAATTCATGGAGTTTCCACTTGTCCTTCCTACTATAATATTTACAGTCTAAAAGAAGTTAAAGTGTCAGTTTTGTTAAAATTAACATATAGTATCAGAGAGAAAGTATTCTAGACGAAACCTCCCCAACACAACACTGAATGGGTATAAAATACAGGAGACCCACTCTATTCAAATACGGAGAAACATTCAGAACTTTGTAAAAAAAACTTAACCTTACATATCAATAGACAAGGAATAAAGGCTGCTATTTTATTAGGAAATCAATGACTATTGATTTTCTAGGCTAGGTACGAATCAAACAATACCGTGTACCTAAATTTTCTATTAAAGCTCACTATACCTAGTAGTTTTCTTCATAGATGTTATACAGTAAAAGACCAAGTCGCCATTCAGGCTCTATTTCTATTTGGACCAGTATAATATGATGGTCTGTCTTTATATAAATGTATATGAATATGTATTAATTAATATATCTATACTAATATTCGATATTTATAAACCTTATTTCAGATACCCTACCCTACCCTATAGTTATGTATATAATAATACTAGCTTTTGCCCGCAACTTCGTCCGCGTGGAATAGTTACTTTGGGCTAACGCTAACTTCTGTCACACATGACTTTTGTGAAACTTTAACCGTTTACGCAGCGCACGCAGCGGAAGCTCTCAAACGGAAAAAACCCCCGATTTTGAAACATTCTTCATTGGTGCTTCGCTCCTATTAGTCTTAGCGTGATGATATATAGCCTATAGTCTTCCCCGATAAATGGGCTATCTATCACTAAAATAATTGTTCAAATCAGACTTGTAGTTCATGAGATTAGCGCGTTCAAGCAAACAAACAAACTCTTCAGCTTTATATATTAGTATAGATAAAAATATTTAAATATTTTTAGAATATTGTGCAAAAATAAATCCTAGGGTTGTCTGGAATAGCGGATCAATAAGTGATTAGACCGCCATTAGTGGGTATCTATTTCTAAGCAGTTTTTCTGTATTGTTATAATCTTTGATTGTACATACATACATACATACATAACTTCACGCCAGTTCCCTTGCGGGGTAGGCACGAACTACAGAGTGCCATTTAGGCTTATTCTTACACACCTGACTTGCATCTTTGATTGTCTCGTATAAAAACCATAAGGCTCTGTGTTATGTTCCCGTACTACCATCTAATGCAATAACAAAGCAAGTCGTCTAAAATGTCTCTGGTAACCGAGGCATATTGCAGCAGATTACCGCAGTAAGTTAGCCACGCTTAAAAATTAGACTCGTCAAGCTTTTTTAAGTGCCCTATCCGGTGTAGCTCGTCACCGGAGCATAAAACAGTAATTACAATACTTAAACTCTGATTAGTTTTTTCATCAACATTCCGCATAATAATATGTATATAGTCATAAATAGAAGCCCAATAAAAAAATTTGGCTAATAAAGTTGATTAGTAGTAATTTTTTTAAATCTACAATGTTGGAAGTATAACATTACCTTAGTTTATGTACTTAATATAATAACCATTCCAAAAAGTTAGAGATCTATCGCATAGGAAATTTTATCAAAAATGTTAAACCCGTTAAAGTCTGTGTCAAATAATCTATCTTCTGAATCTGTTATAAAATAGTAAAGATAATCAAAATCTTGATAACATATCGACAACATTTAATAAAATTCTATGCAAATCAGATAAAACTTCAAACTAATTAATACAAAAATTCAATTCAAAGATTATCAAGCGAAAGAAACATTTGTCGTAATCACACGCGATCCCGGTGAAAGGCACGCCCACGCCGTGTAATAAATAAATAAATAAATTCGTAAAGACATCTTGTAAATTACAACAGAATTTATTACGTAGATTAAATCTTATTGTATAAAATTTTATTATAATACTTCCCATATCTGAGGCCGCGATTTACATGTATCTGTTGTTTTTCTTCACTTTTATTACTTCAAGGTGTCCTATTTGCATACTAGCTTTAGTTTATGATTAAATTGTATGTGATATAGATCTTTGTTACAACGTAATATTTTATTTAGATTATAGTCATTTCACAATTCTCTTTAAAGCCTACACATATTTTTATTGATTGTTACTGCTCAACGATCTAAAAATGTTGGGATTATACCTACTTCCTACTTTCATAATAATGATCTGAAATGATAATATATAATATATTGTTACGAGTACGGGACTCGAATTAAAATGCCGTTGGAATTACTAAAGAATTTATTAGAACTATATATAAATATAATAACTGAACACAATCAGTTCAAACGTAAGGCACGATTCAATAACACGCGCAAAGTTAGTCACTAAATAGATTACCGAATGTAGTACACACGTCTTGCTCGTATCGCAATCGTCGCTTGACTGCCCCCTCTCTCCATCCTGTCGTCGTTTTATACTTCACAAATACAAGTGTGCCCGCTCGTATCGTCGACATTTCCTAGAAATCGTAATCCGCACACCTGACTAATTATGCCTGCGAACGGCTATAAACGAGTACAATAGGCTGTTCTCCACAATAACCAACAAATAAGTAAACAAAAGAAGACAATAATAAAGGTATTGCAATTGTTCAAATACCGACAGGTAATAGCGTGTTCGTGGAATTTGTCTTTGTCGGGGGGCTAAGTTGTTACAGTATCATAATCTTAAAAACGGCAGTGTGTAATAATATTATATCGTAATAACCAAACAACTCATAAAACACATCTTTTACATTTACATTCACACAATAATATACGAAAATATTTATTTTGTTTCATAAATATGAAACAAAATAAAATGAATAATTTGAAAATATTACAATTAGCCAATCCTAAAAACGTTACCTACAACACATTTTTTCTTTCACCTTCTCCCGATTCTTTGTGGTCGGAAACATATTGTATCAATATGTGTTTTCCTTCTATACTCTATTCTAGCATAAGTCCCCACCACAAATCATTATGTTATTTTTAACAGAATACATCTATCTTAGGTTGGTCTACCTTTCTTTACATTTATACCGATTATTTTTCTCTCATTACATACCACCTTAGTCTTCTTCCTCTTAATCTTTCAATCACGGCTGCAACTTTAAAAGATCCCCTTATGTACTAATTTCTTCTCTTATCCATTTTTGTAATACCACACTTTCATCTCCGTTGAAATGAAAATGTTGACATGATAATGCGATGTTACAAGAATGAATAAAGTGAGAAACGAGTACATAAGGACATGTTTAAAGTTGACACATGAATGAATTATTATGAAGAAGAAGATTAAAGCAATTTGGGCATGTAAAGAGGAGGGATCAACATCATAATTATTACAAAAACAATGATAGACTTGAACATTGATGGAGATAAGAATAAAGGTTTACAAAAAAGAAATGAATAGAAAATTTGAGGGGTTTATTTTATTTTATCGTAAGCGACATTTTGACCTTTTTTTGTCAACGCTGGGGGAATGCATTTGTGCATATCCTCAGGCCCCGGGGGATGCCACCAAGGGGTATGTCCGACTCCCGGCTGCTGGTGTTGCACAGAAGGTTCAATGTTAGAGCTTGCAAGCACCTACCGCCAGACTGCACACTAAACCTTCCAGCGTCCCTCCGCGTTATGATGAGGCGCCACGAGACCGTAACCACGAGTACGACTACCGTGACACCTCGATGCAAGCCGACAAGGAGGAGTGTCCCTAAGACTAGAACACCTCACGTCACTGGGTGTAGGTCGTCGAGGGTCCCCCGACCCCCCAGTCCCACTATGTTATCATGGAGGCTGCCGAAAGAATAAGGGAGGAGAATGAGCTGGCCGACCTCTGTCGCAGACGGCGAACAGGGGTTCACAGGCGGCGCTTTGCTCATCTCCTCCCGATAACAAGCGACATTTCGACCTAATAATATGTTTAGTTGAAGAAGGTATTTTAAGCTACTACTCCACCTGAACCTGCATCCTATGTTCCCGCGCTTGTGGTTGGAAGAGCGTGAGGCTTAGAACGTTGTTACGCCCATGCTCATTCGCGCATCAAGGCCTGAGAGTGCCGCGGAAAGCAAAGCAAACTCACTTCGTCAACACAGGTTTAGTTCCACCGCATCCCCAGATGCAGGTGGACCTCTGTAGCGGAATCACGGGAGGAGTTTTTGCGCATATCTGCGCCTCCGGAGACCCGACTGACGGCTGTGCCCGTGAGTCCCATCCCCTCTCTCCCGGAAGAAGCGGGTTATAGGAACTCACTCATTGTGCGAAACACGATTAGCCGTTTCACGCCGATATCCTACGAGAGAGTGGTATCACAACAATCGGGCTGGCCCTAAGAGCTGTAACCAATGTTATTCCACAACAAGCTCGGCATTGTGTCGTTTCCAGAATGCTTGAGAAACCATGCAAAGAAAGAGAATACAGCGTTCGTATGTTTTAGAATCATACACATAATTATATTGCGCATATTTTATAATTTGACGTGAGGTTCTGGCCGATATAATTTATTGCGTTCATAGTAAACATGTATAGTTGTTTTATTACGTAACAAAGGAAACGCAGCGTGACATCAACCCACGCGTGTCGTTGACCACAGACGTATAAAGTGCTTACTTAATGAACGAAGTTAAAATAAGTTGTACTTGAGATTAATCTACGCTTACGCTCATTCGTATTATTGTTGGATTAGCTAATTAATTAGTAAATTTTACTTTGTAATACTACTAGAAAATCCAGAAATGTTAAAAATAGTATGAATTGTGTCTACACTATGTCCCGGGAGGGTTTAAATTCATAATTGGATCTGATAGGTGGCGCTAAAATCGGGTTCCAAATTTCATCAAAATTTATGAAATCTTTTGTTTTCGAGGTGGTTTAGATTCATAATTGGTTCCGGTAGTTGCCGCTGAAATCGGGTTTTAGATTTTTGTTTTTTAGGTACAACATAATGAATGCCGGGCACACTAGTGGAGTATATAAAAGTCAGATACAAGATGTCAAATTTAAAAAAAAAACTAGTCCGTACAATAACCTATGGTATAAATTATTTCCCTCAACAAACCGGTACGTTATTTATACTGAACCCGATGCGGATTCGTAAACAATTCAGAAAAACTGGAAATACTAGGGCCCGAACCTGTCTTTGCTTCCGTTCCGTTATATCGTAATACAATAAAATAAGACGATTAATAAAATAGTCGTGTAAACCGGACCTGCCTGCGGCGTAATCTTGTGACATTCAACCAGCCTTTTTGTTGCTTTGTTTCTGTTCTTAATATAGGTGCCGTGTATTTAGGCTCTTTATTTTTATCGTGACAAGCGATGTATTATATTGAAAGTTATTTTCATATTTATTATTATACAAATATAAATATTACTTGCGACACGATCTCAATATCATACAGTTAAGCAAAGTTTTTTCAATATTTGGCGATGTTTGAATAGAAGAAAAAATATTTCAATTAAAAAACGAACCTTAAAAAAGCATGTATCGATTCTACGGCCATCTGAAGTACGCATATCCAAAGGAAATTACCTGGAGTCCAATTCTGCTATTTATTGGTGTTGCGAAGATGTTCCAAAGTACGATTCCATTGCAATAATGTCGTATTTGTCTACATCAACAATATCTAATCGATATCGTTGCTGCGGAACAATATTAGAAAAAAAAATTGGTATTACCACTAGCAAAAATAGCATTACCTGAAACGAATATAGAAAAGCTATCAAAATTTTAAACATTTTGTGCGTTTACGCTTTGATGTTTTATCCGCGCAGGAACGGAGAAAGAATACAATTTCCTGCGGCCTGGCGGCCTGTCGTAAGAGACAAAACGACCCACAGCCAGGTGGTAGGGCATTTGCCCGACTGGATGGCTACCACCCCTGTTCTAAAGTATGTCGCCATAACAACCTTCAGTTGTGTTCCGGCATTAGTGACCAGGTTCCAGTCTCCCCTTAGAGAGCAGCAGCGAATTTGTAGCACATTTGGCGTTGCAAATTTCCATAGGTGATGGTAACCGTTTTCCATCAAGTGGGCCGTCTGCCTGTCTGCTCAACTCCTGCAATAAAAAAAGAAGATGTATTTATAAAGATAGAGTTTATTATAGAATTAACAGAATATTGAAATCAGGCAAACCTACGATTGAGACGATAGTGTCCGGTGATTTTGACAAGATAAATAGAAGAATAGGGACTGTGTCTGTGTGTCTTTTCCTACCTTCTTTTTCTTTTCTAGTTTCTTTTAAATTTCTAATACAACTTGTCTTATTGTCCTTCGATCCCGATCAAAATTTATGGGTCCCCCACTCTGCTATTGTAGTTTGGTTGTTGGAAGGTAAACATGCAAGTCTGATAAATATGTAGCTTATCGAGTTCAAAAATGTTAGTGCACGTCGGAATGCCTTTGTGAAGTGACTTGATACGCTATAAAACACTGAAGTGATTATATATACTAACTAGCTGTCCCGGCAGACGTTGTTCTGTCCTGAAGAAATAAAATTTAGAACCCGATTCCAGCGCCACCTACCGGGTCCAAATGTAAGCTATCCTATCTTTCAAGTCGGATCAAACTGCACACGGTGTGCAAATTTGATTAAAATCGGTCAAGTAGCTTAGGAGTCCATCGCGGACAAACAACGTGACACGTAATTTATATATATTAAGATATATAAAGCTAAAGAGTTTGTTTGTTTGTTTGAACGCGCTAATCTCAGGAACTACTAGTCTGATTTGAAAAATTTTTTCAGTGTTAGATAGCCCATTTATCGAGGAAGGCTATAGGCTATATATCATCACGCTACGACCAATAGCATTGGAGCTCCAATGAGGAATGTTTCAAAATCGGGTGGTTTTGAAAACAAATTCCACGCGGACGACGTCGCAGGCACAGCTAGTCACATATGAGAATAGAATATAATACAAACCTTCAAATTAATAAACTCATGCAAATCGTTAGGGAGGGACATTCACGCTCTTAATACTAGCAGTCCCCAAAATTCCACGAGGGAACACACAGGAGACGCTTTATACGTTTATTACTAGAATTACGGCCATCGGAAATGTAAATTAACTTCAATATCGCGATAATAGACCGTTGTTTAGTGACACTTTCCACGAACTAATGGTTATTACGATGAAACTGGTACAACCGAACCTGTTAAATGAGATGGAGATCAAACTGTTAGCACCATTAGCATATGACGCGTCGGAATAAAAATAGGTACATGGATTTGATTTTAACGGTAGCATTTTTTAATACAGATAAACGTTTTGAAGTGAAACTTCTATATAGACGGGGTCTTACGATTTTTCTCTCACGAAAAAGGGTTACGGCCGCGTGGAAGACCGGCATAAATTTAGACTAGACGTAGACACCTCTCACTAGAGAGGCGGCATAATGTTAGAGTAGACTATCGATGTTTTTATTGGTTCCGGATCGACTTCAGTTTTTTTTGTTTGATAAAATAAAATATGTTTACTTAAAAAATGCATAAAATGTACCTAACCTAGCCAAATCATAATTTGCAGTAAACCTGCGAAAAATCTAAATGTGTGCTGGGAAACATAGAAGTGAAACTTCAACGGACAAGTGGAAAAACCAATCGCAATTTTTTTTTAACTTGAAGTTTTACGGGCCGGTTTTCAAATTGGACAAGTATTAACAATCTGCCGGTAAAAAATACAAGTAAAAACTTTGTTGCGATTCGTTTTTCCACTTGTCCACTTTATACATGATGAATTTTTATACATTATATAAACTTGAGAAATAATTGGTCTCCATTCTTTTTTTATTTATCCATTCCCTCGTCTATCTATCTGTAAACTAAATAAAAGACAAAAATAACGTAAATGACGAAAATTACCAAAATAACCAAAACGACGAAAATCACAAAAAAAACAAAACCTATCCTACTTTCTGGGATAACCTTTACATAAATCTATCCCATTATCCGGGATGAAAATTAATTATCGAATTTCAGCGAAACCGGTCACAATATTTTTCTGTAAAAGCATAACGAACGTAGAGACAAATATATTTGGTCACGGAAACTATCCCATTTTTCGGAATAAACAGTATGTCCTATGTTCATCCTCGGCATCGAAAATAGCTTCAGCCAAATCGGTTCAGTAATTTTTCCGTGAAAACGTAACAGATACACAGACAGACAGGAGTTGCTTTGGTGTTTATAATATTAATAGGGAAATATACAAATACACACAACAGTTTAAATAAGCGTGTATGTATGAAGAGATTAATGAAAGTCGATGAAGCGAAAAGTTTATAAACTAACTAGCTGTTTGTACCCGGCAGACGTTGTCCTACCTGCCCTTAGAAATAAAAATCTAGAACCCGATTGCAGCGACATTTACCGGGACCAATAGTTAATTTAAACCATTCTCGAATCCACTTTAATAAAAACAAAAAATCATCAAAATAGGTCCCACCGTTTAGGAAGACTTTAGCGGTGCCACCTACCGGTAGATCTATAATCTATACCTTCCCGGGACCCACTTGAACACACACAAAAATAATTTCACCTAAATATTGGAACCCGATTACAGCTAAATTAATTATTTTACATGTATTTTATCAATAAAATAACTCCGACCGAAACATCTGTTTTAAACGATATTCAGTTTTTTTACATCCTCTTTGACGATATTTGCAGCACGCATTCTGTCAATTCTATGTCAAACGTTATAAGGTTAAAAGAGGGGATAATTCGGACCAAGAGATTCTGAAAATGCAATTTATTGATTTTTTATCTGTCTGTCTGTCTTTCTTTCTGTCTGTCTGTCTATTAGAGCATCACGTGAACACTACTGAACGGATTTAATTGAAAATAGATATGAGCTAGCTTATATCCCGAGGCGTAACTTAGGATACTTTTTATCCCGATAAATGACGTGGTTGCCGTGGGATAGATGAAAATATCGAAAAAGATGGCGCTGCGATCGCATCCTTTTTGAAAACTACAGAAAGTATATGAACGAAACTCGACAGAGTTGGCTTATATCCCGAATCAACACTTAGGATACTTTTTATCCCGATAAATGATGTCGTTTCCATAGAATAGACGGATTAGCTAAATTGATGGCGCTGCAATCGCGTTTTTTCAATTTACATGTCAATCGTTGTATTACTTCAAATCAGGTTGGCTTCGACTCACCTCCATGTTTTGCTGGACAGTTGTGTAGACATGCGTATTTAGTTTCTTTGTTATTATAGTGAACTCAACAAGAAACAGTAAATTAAGTTTTTATGCAAGTAATACAGAGCTAACAACTAGGGTTTCTCACGCCGCGTAGCCGCGGGGAAAACTCTAGTTATTATTATAAGAAATAACGACAGGTGCGTTTACGAAAATTACCATGCGAGGATTCGAACTCGTATCTTCTATGTTTTAGTGAACATAGTGATCTGCCGGCAAAGGCTGAGCCTATTCAATCACAAAGGCCATAATGATAACTACAAGTTCCAGTTACTCAGTGGCTATAACAACCACGATTCGTTTTAATTACTTATATACGATTCCTGGCAAAGAGATCATGCATTGTTGCATTCTCATTAGTGTAAATCCTATTTTTTCTTATAGAATAGCATTTTGAATGTGATTTTTATTTTTTATGTAAATTTTTTTTTGTGTGTTTTGTCGAGTGAAAATTATTGAGAGATACACACGTATAAATATCCATTGTTGTGTTTTATTAAGTTTGTATATTTGAAGTAACACAAAAAGCAGGATATATCTATATAAAATCACATTTCTCTCCTTCAACGACCACAACATGCTTCGCTTAATCAATTTTTGATACCAAAGGTGCAAAATGTTCGTGCTGTTACAATTACCAATTGTCTTGAAGGCTAAGGAAAACAACGACATCGTAATCTGGATAGCGAGATATCTTGCCTTGAATAAGCATGACAAATATGCTGTCAGATTCTATAAAATTGGAGATTGCTTCCCGAAGCGGTCATAACATAATCTATCATTAATAAAGAACAAAACAAGTGTCTTTCTATCTATTTTATAGATGCAATTATAACTGTTATTAGACATTTTATTAATTAAATCATTTATTAATTATCTTTGGATCAGATTATAATGTTAATAAAATTTTCTTTAAGTGGTCTAATACATTAACATTTTTTTAAAATCAATGTTAAACATTTTTCGAGAATAGCTCACACAGCAAGATATCAATCCTAAAGTTCCAACCAAAGCTAAATATTCTTTCTTCAGATTTTATTTAGTATGGTTATTTTTTCTATCTCGTACTATCAGTCATCGATGTTTTGCGCTCTTGAACCAAACCCTTATTTAAAATTATTACAATTAAGTAATCTCATAAAGAAAATAACATTAGCTATCTCAATCTAACACATTTTCCATTAAGTACCGAATTCCTTTATCGGCAATTTGAACCTATATCAAAATAAGGCCAAGCTAAGTTATATATATTCATTTTATAGGCGGCGTCAAAACCTGTAGTACACAATATATACCCCGTTCGATTCCTGGAATGATATATTGACACCAAACATATGCCAGGTGCCCAATTCTGCTATTACTATCTCGACAAAATCTCAATCGTAGGTTTGCCTAATTATGGTATTCCGTTAATTCCAATGGCGTGTCTCATGTCACAGCACTCTATCTTTACAAATATTTATGAGCGAAAAGTCGCGAAATGATAATACCATTTTTTTTTACTATTATTTTACCGCGAAATAGGGAAGATATTGTTTTTTTTTTATTACAATGACTTTATAAACTAATACAATAAAAGAAAACTTAACTTAGTTCTATTGTATTATACCCATAGTACTATAACAACCAGCCTCTGTGATCGTTGTGGTTTTAGAGAAAGTAATATTTGACTATTTAGAATCAAAGACATCTGTCAGTGGCCTGCGGGCTGCGCTGACAGCTATGTAGTAAAAGAAAATAAACAAAATTAAAAATAAATATAATTAAAGACTAAAGATCTTGTTAATTCCCCGACCCGGCCGTTATAGTACCTCAATACTATAAGTAGAACATTGAGCCTAGGTCACCATCTTCCATGGGTAATGTGCCCAGAATGCTGTGGATTTAGTAGAATACGATTTTTCGACATTATCGCAATGGAATCGTATTTTGAATATCTTCGCAACGCCAAAATATTGAAATAGCAGAATTGGGCCCCTGGTAGGCAGCAACTTTTGCTTTTTGTACTCGAAGGATGTATTGGGTGAGTCGAATGCTGTTTGTTAAAGCTCAAGTAATAATTAAGACAGATTCACGAGCATTCGTTTTCTTGTGGATGACAAATTGGCACGTCCGCATACCCGATTACTATGACAGTCGTGTATCGCAGTCGGCGCGTCTTATCGCACGCATTAAACACAGCAAGTAATGACTCTCTCATCTAGAAATATTAGGGCTGGTCTGCTTCGTTTAATTTTGGAAGCAAGTAAGCAGGTTCTCCGTGGCCCCGAGCCTGTAACTCACATTGGCAATCGAAGGGAGTTGTAATCGTAACTATTGACGGTTTTGGTGGTCAGTAAACTATCTCGGATCAATATCGAATCGATCTTGATTAGAGACTTCAGATAGGTATATGACCATCTGTCAGTCTTGACTCGCACTGGCATTTTTTTTTTTGTTAAAGTTACAGACTTGGGGCTCCGATGTTTGCCATAACGATCTGCTCAAGACATCTAATACTGTCGAACCGATGTCAAAAACAACAAGAATTTTTTCAATAAAAAATAAAGATTGTAAGAGCGGACACAAATTACAATTAACTGAACTTAGACTGCAACGTCTGGCCAGCAGCGGATGAGCCCAGTCTTGACTTATACTCGTAAGTCATATCGATTCATCGAAGCGTTCGTTAATTACGAACGCCCAAATCGAGTACGAAAACCTCGACTGCGAATGAAAACAATCGAGAGCCATCGAGATGGTTGAACAATCCAAACATTTCACTTGAACGTCACCTAATTGCTAAAACAAATCGTTCCTACACGGGAGCCCGAAGTTACGCTGAATTTTATAAGACTGTCATCAGTTTGAGTCTGGTGCATAGAACGATTCAGTTAGTATACAAATATTTTGATTGAAACAAAAAGTTTGAACAGATTAAAACATGCCTAGAAATACTCTAGTTTCGGGATCTGGGCTACTTAAATTAAATGCCAACCCTGAATGTTCATGTTCCACGCACTTATTACTTTATTGTTATGCGAGGCATGCGTACAGCCGCGATTATTTTTAGCAAGCGCGCACGTAACGCGGCCGGTTACGTCCATATGGGGTTAACGCACTGACTCTTAGTATTACGACGATTATTACGGGGTAGGTGCAGAATTAGAGAAATCAAAATATTTTCATTGAGGCACAAAATATACATTTTTTTATTTTTATAAAACCTTGAAAAATATTAAGAATGATAATCGCTCAGTAAAAATAATTCTGAAAACGCCTCTCACATTTTTAAAATATATTTTTAACCTAAATAACTCGAAAATAACTGTAGGAACAAAACTTAAATGCGTCCTTGAAGTTCGGACGCATCATTGGGCAGTGCACATATAAGGTTCAACAAAGCTGAGAGGGGAGAGTGTTGCGCTGTCACTCAACTACTATTCGGATTCACATGCCATCTCTTTCCCACAACACACCGTAAGGTGTTACACACATTAATATTATCATTTGACTGGCCCTTCTCAATTACGGAACTATTTTCATTCGAAGCGCATATAAGTCTTGCGCGTACCGTATACAGAAATTTATTTTGAGTTTCAATATTACACTGGATCGAAGCCGAAAACCTGATATATGCATTAATAATCACCACAACCAATAGCCAGTGCATTATTTTCAAGAGACGGAACTGTGTTGAGAATTTCAATAATTTATTTCGTAAAACTTCAAATTACTAAGCACCAGCTATGAAGTTGAGTAAAGTTTTATCAAATTAAACACAAGCTAAACTTTCAAAAGTAAGCGTTCAAAAAATAAACGAAATAACTCAGTTCATTATAAAAGAGGCCGTCACCTTAATAAACAATAAGGCTTTTAATCGATTTTAGTCAATCATAATTATCACGGTTAATTAGGCATGGTAGAGACGATAACAGTAAACTAAATAAATAATCTAAACATTCCATTGTTTTGAAAATATAGCACCTAATTTAAAAGCCATTGTTTCCTCAATGAATATGGCAATTTTGTTCAACCAAAAATAATTCGCTTTGATTAACATTTTTTTCATAAACGAGACATATGTGTCGTTTTTGAAATTTATACTAAATATAAGGTCTATTTGTTGTTAATCTGTGTAACTAATACACACGGTGTCCCCAGAACTTTATAGTAATTTATTAATTGTAAAAAAAAGTCAAAAAAGTATTTTTAACGGACTTTATATTAACGTTATTCTTTTTTAGAATAACTGGTCTTATGCAAATTTTTGATATTTATGGAATTGACAACTTGTTATAGGGGTTTTAGTAGGTCAATGTATATATGAATCTGCAAATTGAAAAAAAAAATCAGTTGCTATTTCATCAGGTTTAAAATTAACATTTAAGATCGAAGATAACCTAAAATAAGAAGTACACTTTTCGAAATTTCGAACACTCATCTTTTAAGTAAAACTCTTTAAAAGCAGTATATAGTATTTTAATTTCCCCATCCTAGTTTTGAGTTTGAGCTCAGAATGAAGACCGACTAAAATACTCAAGGTAGAAATTGTACAAACATCATTGCAGTTAAATCGAACCAAACAAAATCATTAAAATTCATATTTCAATTTGATCGAGGTACATTGCCCTATTTGATCGTAAAATCTCCTTTGATTATTTCTAATATTTTACATGATCATGCAACAGTGGGGTTTAAAGTAAGTATATTTTTATTGGTCAAGCGTTAACGAGGTCCTGCTATATTGTTTACATAGTGAGTAATAAGCTTAACATTACATTAAGGGCAAGCTATAAAAGATTTTATGAATGTTAGCATTTTATTATATTTTGTAACGATTTTATGTTTATAACCCTTATGCAAAACGTGGTGTAGGTATTATGATCGAATCGTAATTTCAATTTTCCAGTTTGTAATCTTACATCAATTTCCTATTCCGATTGGTAGAATCCGAAAGAAAACTGTATGTTTTATTTAAAAATATCGTAATACTTTTTATCATTTAATAAAAAAATAATCTAAATGTGTGCTGGGACACATAGTAGAGGTGAAACTTCAACGGACAAGTGGAAAAACGAATCGCAACAAAGTTTTACGGGCAGATTGTTAATATACTTGTCCAGTTTGAGAACCTTTTATTTTATCAAACAAACAAATTGTATTCGATCCGGAACAAATAACAACATCGACAGTCTAATCTAACATTATGCCGCCTCTCACCACGTCTAGTCTAAATTTATGCCGCTCTTCTACGTGGCCGTAACGCTTTTTCGTGACAGAAAAATCTTAAGACCCCGTCTATATAGAAGTTTCACTTCAAAAATCTATAAGTTATACAAGGTGTGTATCACATTAAAAGAAATATTGTTATTGTGTAAGAATGTAATAGAATAAATCCAAAAATAATCCGAATTTTTATACACCGTGTTTATCGTGTAATTTACTTAGTTAGTTATACCTATTAATCTCTCTCTAATAATAGTCTAATATTATCTACTATTTAGTTTAGCTATTGTTTACGTAACATAAATAAACTTTTAACATTATTGCCAACATGTATTTTATACTACATACTACAAATAGTGCAAATGATTCGATCAAATCCAAGAGACAACATTTCGTTATACCTACCCGACTATATTCGAATCCAAATTTTTTAGAGAATAATTCTACAATCTGAAGACCCTGCCGCTATCGTGCGATCAGGCTTAAAAGCCATTTTAGACTATTTATAAGGCAAAATGGGCATGACTAGATATGCAAAAAACGCATCAAGATAAGCTACATATTATAATTCACATAAAAAACACGTACCTACTTTGTTTAATATAAACACAAGTCATAAATAATTAACAGCACATTTAAATTTTAATGGCGGTTAAAAAAAGTAATTAATAATATCAAAAACTTGAATTTTAAACACATCGTTGGTGTCCGTAATACAGATAAAAATTTTGAAAAATTAAGTCCGCCTTCTCCTCCTAATATACATTTACCATATGAATAAACCAAGAACTCTACTTAAGTTTCTCATTAAATATTAATACATAATATAAATATTCATAAAACAATGTGTGTAACACAGACTAAATGCGCATTAACATGTAGACGAAGTTCAAGGTCAAAACGTAGTTTATACTATCAAGTTTTACGACGAACTGGGATGAACACGTACGACATAATTTCCCCGGTAGGGTGAAATAAATAGATTTTTTTTTATTGCGAAACTCACAATCAGGCAGACAGCCCAGATGATGGAAAGCGGTTACCGTCGCCTATAGACGATTGCAACACCAATAAGCCTTTAGGATGGATGGGATGAGACGAGTCAGAAGGTTCAGACAGGAGTACCGGCCCAGATGATGGAAAGCGGTTACCGTCGCCTATAGATGATTGCAACACCAATAAGCCTTTAGGATGGATGGGATGAGACGAGTCAGAAGGTTCAGACAGGAGTACCTTTTTATCCGTGCAGGATCGGAGAAAGAATAAATACAATTTCCTGAGGCCGGGCGGCCTGTCGTAGGATGCGACAAAACAACACACAGCCAGGTAGGGCATTTGCCCGACAGGATGGCTACCACCTTTGGTTTAGTGTACGCCGCCATAACAACCTTGAGTTGTGTTCCGGGATTAGTGACCAGGTTTCCTTAAAAGATCAGCAACGCATTTGTAGCACCTTTGCAAATGTCCATAGGCGATGGTAACCGCTTTCCATCAGTTGGACCGTCTGCCTATCTGCTAATATGGATTAATAAATGTATGTTAACAATCATCGGCCTCTGTGGTTGAGCGGGCTAAGTCTTTAACGGCCTACCTCACTGCAACGCAAAGGGTCCGGGTTCGATTCCTGGTATAGTAAATTTCGGAAACGTATTTTCTCCGTTATTTAATATGGTCTGGGTGTCTGGGATCGGCCCCAGAGTTGTCCGTTGTATATTATCCATAACACAAGCGTAACTTGCTTAATTTGGGAATATACAATATGTGTGTTTGTCTGCCGATTATTATTATATTATTATTATTATTATAATCATCTTGCAAGGTTCAAAAGATATAACTGCAGAGTTCAAGTCTCAAACGAACAAAGTAACGGGCACAGCTAGTTTCTAAACACCGCTAACATTCGTCAGTCACGTCACGGCTCCCGAGTCGAATGATGATAATGTATAATGCAGAGAACCATTGTAAAGTGCAGTTCAAGGTGAAGCTTATCGGTCAAGTTTAATCCACAAAATCCGATAACATAATACAATCAAACGAAAATACGTTCACCTTGAGAATGTTACATTAATAATTTATCTGTCGGAACACGGCAATGACGAACATTTACCTACATTGACACAAAGATAAAGCCAGCCGCGCTCTTATTTAAATATTAAGTTATGCAATCTTCAATAATATAAAAATGAATCCCTATTTCCCTTGGCCACGCCATAACGCGTGAACGGCTGAACCGATTTCGCTAATTCTTTTTTTGTTGTGTTTGTTATTGTCAGGAGAAGGTTCTTATAAAAAAATACTTAACCACCATATAAAATTATTTCTAATCTAACCTTCGCGCTTTGAACAATATAAACTTTTTAAATGAATCTTAAGACGTTTGACATAGAATTGACAGAATGCGTGCTGCAAATATCGTCAAAGAGGATGTAAAAATTCTGAATATCGTTTAAAACAGATGCTTCGGTCGGAGTTATTTTATTGACAAAATACATGTAAAATAATTAATTTAGCTGTAATCGGGTTCCAATATTTAGGTGAAATTATTTTTGTGTGTGTTCAAGTGGGTCCCGGGATGGTTAAGATTATAGATCTACCGGTAGGTGGCACCGCCAGTCTTCCTAAACGGTGGGACCTATTTTGATGATTTTTTTGTTTTTATTGAAGTGGATTCGAGAATGGTTTAAATTAACTATTGGTCTCAGTAAATGTCGCTGCAATCGGGATCCAGATTTATTTCTAAGGGCAAGACAACGTCTGCCGGGTACAGCTAATCTTCAATAAAGATAAATATATTTTTAATTGTTATGATTGTGACGATGCTTCAACTTTATAAGAGTTTTAGTGCCGATTTTTCAATCAGCAGATTTATTCATAGAATAAAGTTTAACATGGAAAAATTAAGTGTCAGTTGCATAAATAAAAATGTTCAATGGTTTATCTTTTAAATTCACTCAGGTTATAATTTATTCGACTGACAACTTCTATCTGATGATTGAAAAATCGGCCCTTAAGCGCATATTTAATATTTATAGTCGGATAGGTAACAGTCAAAACAATTAAGATATTTTAAAAACTCCGAAGCCATAAATTTTTTTATGTTTTTAGTAAGTTATGACATCATTTCTTAAAGGAGTCCAATGGCGTACTAAGTATTATTTAAATATTTTTGAAAATTAATTAATATTTTTCAATTACACACATAAATAACAGTGATTTTTAGTCATAAACAAATACACAGTTTTAGAAATCACCTCTACGGAACCACTCGTTATGCGTGAACTTCACAGGCACTTGAGCGATTGCAATAGAATTCCTATAAAATCATTAGTCGTATAAATCAGAAACGTGTTTAAGGACACATATGTACCTGCATAGAAGTTGTATCGATAAATTAGAATGTGTTAAGATAAATCTAAGAATGGACGCTGTGAACAATCGAGATGGAAAGTTGTCGTTGCGAACGACGCTTATTTACGACCAAACGGTAATTTAATTGCATATTTAACTATTTTATATGATAATGTATGAAGTTAAAGGACCGTAGTATTTTCTTAAATTGACTAGTACGCGTAGATGTCACATTACACATTAACACTTAACACTTGTCTTCCGTGATCGCGGCTACTGAAAAGTGGCCCAAACGTCGGAGACTAAAAGGTAAAAATTAATTACAATATCGCGCTGAAACCGTTAAAACGTACTTTTATTAAAGGGCCATTCAAGACTAACACTCAAAACAACCATATCTTCTAACAATAATCCTTCCAAATTAAAAAGTGTATTTGAATGCAGGATCGATTGTGCCGACTATGAATAATTGTTAGACGGTGAAAGAAATGAGAAAGAGAGAGAGAATATAGGATGAAATGGAGGCAAACCCAGTTAAACGTGTAGGTGGCTTTGTTTCTTTATTATCTACCGCGCGTCCCACGGGATCAGTCCATTTTTAAATGAGTCTTTATTATATCACTATCTATGCCCGCGACTTCGTCCGCGTGGAATTTTATGCGAGGAATCCTAAAAAAAGTAGCCTAAGTTACTCCCTATAACATCAGTTATCTGCCAATGTAAGTCCCGTAAAAATTGGTCCAACTTTTTCAGACATTAGCCGGAACATCCAGACAGACAGACAAATTTTATTTCAAATTGATTTTTGATATAAGCTGTTATTTTGACATTACAAACAGATACTTCGATTTTATTTATCTGTATAGATTAATTTAATTTACTACACACTTTCACAGTATGAAATATCACACTGAAATAGTTGAAATAGATAGAGCAGCTGGATTATTTGTATGTGCAAAACAGTACAGGCACTTAGAAGACAAGGTATCTAGAAATGCTGATTAGATTCCATTTTTGTCCCTCAAAATAAAGAAGAAAATTATACACGCTGTTTAGTATTTAAATATTGCTTAACCTCGTAAGCCCTTTACAGAACACATTAACTCCCAATTTTATAGCCCCAATGGTGACCAGAATCAAAAGCAGATTCAGATCATTATCATTATTATTAGTGAAATAATGATCAGTAATGAGCGGTTGTTTGTCTCTATTCCAATGCCGACAGAGGGCGCCGCCTCGCTGGCGTACAAACAAGTTACGCTGGCCGTTCCCATTTTGGTCATTAGCCTCCCTTCCCCCTCTACCCTTCATCCTTCCGACCTTTGATAACGCAAACTCCAAACGTGCACAGAGATTGTACATTCGTATGAAAGTTTAGGCCTAATTTGCCATTTGCGTAGAAGTCTCTCAGGTCCGTAGAAAATGCATTCACTCTTGAGGCAAACAACGTAGAATCAATAAAATTATAATTTCAGCCAACTTGGTTGTGGGTCTTACTTTCGAAGAGGCTTTTCACTCAGGATATCTGATAATAACGTACAAAGAGCCTGAAGCAGCCTTAAATGTAATAATGTACTAAATCGATACAAAATCCATTTAATCGATCACATTTTACGACTACGAGCGTGCATGTCAAGAGTTATGAATGTCAAAGAAGCAAGTGAGGTGTGTAAGAATAAGCCTAAATGGCGCTCTGTTGTTCGTGCCTACCCCGCAAGGGAACTGGCGTGAAGTTATGTATGTATGTATATTACGACTTCATTTAAATATTAATAATAATAATCGGCAGACAAACACACACATTGTATATCCCCAAATTAAGCAAGTTACGCTTGTGTTATGGGTAATATACAACGGACTACTCTGGGGCCGATCCCAGACACCCAGACCATAGTAAATAACGGAGAAAATACGTTTCCGAAATTTACTATACCAGGAATCGAACCCGGAGCCTCTGCGTTGAAGTGAGGTAGGCCGGCAAAGGCTTAGCCCGCTCAACCACAGAGGCCATCAAATACTTAGATAGATACTTAGGCCGTTTTATATTAATATAAAACAGATAGTTTTCAAAGCAATTCAAAACCTAGCTAAAAAAATTAGACATCTGACAAGCGTCGCCATCATCGAATAATTTAGTTAATATTTAATTTAATCGATTAAGGACCATATAATCGATCAGCTTAAGAATCTATATCTTTTACGCTGCGTTTTCATCTGCATTAGCGTTATAGATACAGATTATAGACAGGCCGAATGAGTCTTATTTAAAGCGTTAAAAGATTACGCATAGCCACATTAGTTTATACATACATACCTTATCTGTCAATATTTAACGTCATTAACAATAACAACAGCAGAAGGTGATGTCAGGAGCCTTAAGAACAGACGAACGTGCATGACAAGAGTTATGAATGTCAAAGAAGCAAGCGAGGTGTGTAAGAATAAGCCTAAATGGCGCTCTGTTGTTCGTGCCTACCCCGCAAGGGAACTGGCGTGAAGTTATGTATGTATGTATGTATGTATGTATGTAATAACAATAACGCATTAAACCTATCGCGATATCTGCGTGAAACGGATTATATCTGTAACACTATCGCAAATGAAGCCGCACCTTTACAATTCAAGTTATCTAATGTTACACCTAACGTAACCTTGCAATCGATAAACGCTATGAGAATGTGTAGAAAAATCTTATACCGCAAAAAATATGTTTAATAGAAAACCCCAGAAGATAGTCAGAACATCGTCAATATCCAACGCGGAAATTAGAAGAGCTAGGCGAGTACTAGATTGCTTTTAAATCGTATTACACGCTGGATAAACAGAGAGACGACCGGCGCCAAGTAATGAGATACTTGTGCCTTCAATGCAATAATTAAAAATATTTAAGCAATCGTACAAACGATTGACATATTAATGTTGAAGGATGATGAAAGTCATAACAATATTAACGTAAGTATTAATGCAACTGTAAAATATTTAAAACGGACTTCAGTCAGTTCTAAAGGTATACTAATGTATGTATGTATACCAGTTTGCCAGCTTAATTAATTACAATAATGTAATCTTGCCGAGACATCATAATTGGTCCCAGCAGAAGAATACTGCAGTTAACAATGGTCGACTAAGTACCGAGGTTGACACAGTTGTCTTTTTAGTGTTTAACCACACAACAAAGCTACTTAAATAACGTAAATACAAATTTTCTGCCTTAAATTAGATAGGCTTAAAAAGCATGAAACATCGGTTGTCGAGTATCTGTTGTAAAAATTATAATCACGGTCATTTATCTATCAAAAAGTCAATTACAATTTGGATCTAGGCATATATAAGGAGAGTTATGTATGATAAACCAAAGATTTTGTTATGATAATATAATTTAAATAATAAATAGTATGCAAAAGGTGTTGCCGGAGTTAATCTTATTTTAATAACGTCAAAATAAATTGATAGTAACATTCACAAACGTCCAGTACTAATAAAATCGTTAAAATAGTGCAAACTGCTGAACCGAGAAAAGTGACGTGAGTTACGAAACGTATATGACACGTTCGACATATCGTCGAGGAAATTGAGCGTACGGCACGATGAGATTGCTTTTAAATCGTATTAAGCGCTGCATCGACGGTGCAGTCAGCTAGCACCGAGTGACGAGACACCGATATGTATTTTCAATAAATCGTATCGTTCCTCCTCGCGGCTTGCATTTCCTCAGTGCTAAATGCTATTTTTGAATTAAAATTATCGATAGTAACTATTGAATTTTCATATTGAGATGTATAATATTATCCTATAGGTACCTACAGGCCTAAATAACGATTTTATTATGAACATTTTTATAGCCACTTCACTAGTACGTTTGGAACTTAATCAAGATAAACCTTAGAATCAAGACACTGTGGATAATCTTACATAGACTTTAGCAATTAAATATATTTTCCACAATACCATTATGTGAATAAAATGTATGCTATAGCAGGTGTAAGATGATAATAAAACAAAGATATATTATTAGCCCGCTTTACTATTATTGTATGTTTTCATTGTCTCCAACAATTAATAAATTTACCTCCTAGAAGGAAATACTTGATCCGTGTTTTTTTCTATTTATTTCAAAATAAAATATTTCAAACTACTCATTGAACGATAACTTGTATGTGTATTAATTCTGTTATATTTAAGCATGTAACAATTATGCTGGTTGCCGCGACACGGATACCTATAGTATTTAGTACAATAGCAATTGCCAAAACAATCTCAGCCTTTGTTTCAACAGTAATTACTGGTTAGTTTAAGAGCTACTACAAGTAAGTTTATAGATAAACAATATTAATTTCAGTGAAGTCACTGAACGTTATGATACCATAACTGTTTCAAAAGCAATTTTATATTAAGAAGAGAGGTTGCAGGAAAACTCTAATAAAACGGGTTTTGAAACTTGATCCTCCTAACCATCACTAGTTTAATGTAATGGTAAGTATTATCAAGTTTAATGTCTTCCGGCATGACATAAGTTGAATTTCTTAAATGTTCAAATAGCCCTTCCGGCATTAAATCGTTCGCATTACTATCACATATACCACTGACGTGTGATTAATGTAACAATCAGAATATAAAAACAAAGAAACAACTCGATTTCAACTTGTAATAAAACATAAATGACAGAAATAAAACAAAAACTAAAAGAAAATATTACAACAAAAGTTAAAATAACAGTACAAAATTGAAACAAAGCTTACAGCAAACAGAATTGCACTCACAAAAGGGATCGGTCGGTTCAGTCGTAAAACTTTGCTGGATAGCTGGAACGAGCAAAAAACAAAAATGGCCGCAGAGTAAACGATGAAAAAATGCCAACAAAAACCTTTCCCCTACCTAGTGTATGTTTCCAAGTGGACAAAAAGTAATAATTTAGCTAAAAAAATATATTCCGACCCTGCAATGACAGACGAGGGACGTTAGAAAGTCATCAACGAATTCATAAAAGATTTGACATCTGTTCCAAATTAAGCTTGCAAAAAATACTCGACGTCATATATAACACAAATAGGTAATTACTAAAAACGTGTTTTGTTAGACGTAGCGGTAAAAATTGAAACGATTTGTCATTAGATTGATTTAAAATAAAAACATATTAAAATAGTTATACTTATATAGGTACACGAATTAAAATTTGATAATTACATTCATCAGAAGGTCACAAAAACTTTTAATCGTGCAGACGGGGTCACCTTAGAAATAAACACAATTCTGCTCGGACGTCCTGTTATTTTTGACACGGAACATTTGAAACGTATATTTATTAAATAGTTATTATCAAAAAAAGATAAAGAGGGAAAGATAAAGCGTATCTGACCCGATAAGAGACATAAGAAGACGATTGAAAAAACTTATCTATAAAACAAAATGCGGTACTATGTAAAAAGGAAAAAGCAAAAAGACTTCCATTGTGTTGCAGCAATAAAAATTTTGTAGGCTTAAATGTACAAAGCAAAAATCTTAGAAGTTAGACAAAGAGCTTTTAATACCGCCTTTTACTTTATATGTAAATTAAAATAAGCTGTAATTTATTGATGTAAATAAAGAATAATAACTACAGAACGCCATTAAAGGTGTTATTAAAATTAATTAAGGTGTAAAGTTGTTAGTTAATAAGTCATAGCATACAGATATGTGTGTTCGAACCATGCAGAATTTCAATTACTTCCATATAGGGTATGCGGCAGTAGTTACGAGTGTTTGCAAGGCGACACGTAATATATTGAAGGCAGTTGGCATCTTGTTAGATAAAGAAGAAACAAAGGGAGGATACATTATTCATTGGATAGAGTTCCGGCTAGGCAAGGTGCTAGGTGCACCTGCCGGCACTTAGGCCATCCACGTGTCTAAAAACTAACAAGTATGACCATTATCTGTCCAATGCAACATTCATAATTTCACAAAGATGCTAACTTCACTTTTAAGAAAAACAGTTACATGTTGTTCATAATACGTAATCATAATGAAAATTTAATTTAGTTATTTTTATGATAAACTAGCTGTCCCGGCAGACGATGTCCTGCCCTGAAAAAATAAAAATCTAGACCCGATTCTAGTGCCACCTACCGGTTCCAATTGTGCTTCTAAACCATCCGGGGACCCACTTAACACACAAAAACAAAATCATCAAAATTGGCTTATGTCCGTACATACATTTCTACGATTCATTTTCATATATAAGATGATAATTAAGTTATTACAAGAAATGGGACAACTTTCTGGTTTGCGCAGCCATTTTGCTTAAAACTGAAATATAGTAATATAAAATTCGTTCTTCAGTCTATATATCATATTCATCAGCGTTAATTCCTAGTTGCATCGGTTCGATTCGACGTCCAGGATATATTTCTATTTATGTCAAAGTCTAATTCTCAAAAAATACACAGTCTATATGGTTAAAATTTGACACGCTGATCTATTCTATATTATAATACATATTGTGGTAAAATTATAATACTAATAGGGATACTCAATGTAAATGTGGCTGAAGATTGAAAAATATTCATAAGTTTATACATAATATACGTGTATGGAAGTCTTCAAAAATTATAACGATGTCCGCAGTGACTTTTTTCAACCTGAAATATTCGGTTACAAACCTACTGTTTAATTTTGAAAACCGCAATGCTTTTATTGACTAGTTAGTATTTCTTAACTTTTCGCTATTGGCAGATTAATTAAAACGACGTTTTAAGGGCTATTTTAAACAGGACTTTTGTTAAATATTATTTTAAATCGGACGTTTCCTAAAAGATGTGAACACAGAAACATCGGATTAAAATCATTAGATAAATAATCGCAATTATTAATCCTTATAACGCAGTTTTCGTAATGAAAATATAAAAATAGTAAATTCTCATAATTTATAATACTTTTGGTGTAAATCAACATAATATAACATATACAAATGTTATAATAATTTCTAAGCGTCTTCTCAATATAATTAGACTATAACTTGTAACATCAAGCACCATTTTGGCAATTTTCATCAAACCAATAGTTTTTAAACAGCTGTTTAAAGACTGATTTATCCAGTTACCAGATTAAAGTTATTCAAATAATAATATACGAAAATAAATAAATTAGAAATACCAATTGTATTGTTAGTATTCTATTTAATAATGTTATATTTTAGTTGACAGATAACTTATCTGGTGAATTAATAAATCGAACGTTATTGATTTTTTTTTATTAACAAAGGTGTAAGAACGAAGATTTTTCTAGGAACTTCCTATAGCCAAATAATAGATATGACAGTAATACCATCTTGGCAAAGAGACAAAGACAGACCTTTTAAAGTAATTATAATCAATTAATCCGTCACGATAACACAATTCTCAATGATGACCGTTGTTCACTTTAATAGCTTTCAAATATTTCCTGGTATGCCGTAGCATAGCAACAAAATTGCGTCCCCATCATCACGGGGCCTAAAAACTTATAACATTACTCATTTATGACGTATACTGATTACAAATTTCAATAGAATGGAATTAATTGCGAATATAATAATTATTATTTTCCGCGTATTTCCAGTCGCTCAACTAATTACTGATGCAACATTTACAGGTCTTAGAATAATTAGAACATAAGCTAGCAATGTTATAAGGAAGTTATCTAACATCGATCTGTAGTTTGAACGTGAGATTATGCTACGGTTAGGAGTTTCAAAATACGTAGACATCGGTAATCGTACCGGTTTATTATTATTTAACTCCAGAAATCCACCGGTAGATGTAAAAAAAAACTACCGCACCTTCGTAGCAACGAGCCCCTCAAGCGTAAGGGGACGACTATTGTTGAATTTCGAGTTATAAAAAAAATCTCGAAACTTCTCGTGCACCCGTCAGTTTTTTTATGTTATTCTCTAAAAAGCGCCAAAATGCACTCCGAGTATTGCTTACCGAGCATTACATATTCGCGTCGATATAATAATGTTAAATCATCAATGGTTATCGAACCAGTGGCGAGCCCCGCATGCATGGTGCTTTCGGGCCGAGGCCGGGATAATCACCTCGGTCGGCGTAACATAACTTCTCATCTCCCGGGTGCGTCGCGGTCAGCTCCTCGCCGCGAGACGCGCACTGCACATCCTGGACATAGCTCACACACAACACATGATATTTATCACACGGTCACCGATCGGTGGTTGTCACTGCACAGGCACTGTGTCACCGTCACTGATTAGCGGTTGCGGGCGATACGAGCGGCATGAGCCAACAACGCCGATGCATTGGCGGCACGGGCAGTGTGCGCGCGCGGTCCCGGGCGCGCAACAGCTGACGGGAGGCGCAGTCCCCGCGTCCCCCGGCGCTCCCCTGACGGCGCGCTTCCCTCCCCCCGCGGCCCCCGTCCCGCGCGCGCAGCCGGTGCGTGTGCCACACCTCTCCCCCCTCGGTGTGCTCTGCCGCCCCCCGCCCGCACTCCACCTCTAATCCATTATTTACGGACGGCCGACCGGTTTCAGGCGCGTTCGTTCTGCCCGCCGCTCCACGACGATCGTTCAAATTTAATGCCCTTCCTATGTCCGGCCTCTAATGCGATAAGATTACGGTCGAGCATTGGGAGCTATTCAAGTCGACTTCGGACATAATAATTAACAGACGAAATCTTGTGCCTGCGAGGCACGCCGCATGCATAACGTCGTTTTGTGCAGCGCAGTGCGCAGCGCACTCGTCGAATGTGATTCAACCGTGTGATTGATATGACAAGGGGAGGTGAACGAACCGCACGCAGGCATTAGCTGTGGCACTGAAAGCACTAAAATATCTATAGCCAAAAGTTATTATTCTCTTGCGTACCGCAAGTAAACTCTTGAAGCAGTAAATTACTGTGCACGATCATAAAAAAATGGTATAAAAATTGTCTTCAGAACTTTTTCACGAGTTACAGATGATAATAATAATGCATGTGAGCTGACTGATGTTGGAGTAATGTTCAAATGTGCCTTCGACACTCTTGGCGGGCGATACGTCCTGGCCTCTCCAGGCGGACGTACTTGCCAGAGTTCGGCGCTGCCCACAGGATGCTCTCGCTCGTGGCCTGGTCTTCTGCCAGGCCGAACTCGAGACGTACAGGGCGCGCGAAACCGCCTCCATGATCCAATCTTGGTCAGTAGAGTTGGAAAACCCTGCGGCCGGCATTTACACGGTGGAAGTGATTCGACCGCAGCTGTTGCGATGGCTCTCGCGGGAACGCGAGACCCTGACCTTCAGAATGACGCAGATACTTACCGGGCACGGTTGCTTCGATAAGTATCTGCAGCAGATTGCGGGCTGTCAGCCTTCACCCGAATGCCACCAGTGTGGCGCGCTTGACACGGCGTTTCATACGCTAGTCGAGTGTGCAGCTTGGACGCCGCAGAGATTTCAACTCGAGACACTAGTAGGTCCGATCGATTCGCTCGGCAGCCTAGTGCAAGCCATGCTGCACAGCGAAGATCATTGGGTGGATGCGGCCAATTTCTGCGAGACGGTGATGTTTCAAAAGGAGGCCGCGGAACGAGATAGGGAGAGAAGTGGAATTGCGCGTATTCATGCACCTCCTCATGGGCGCTGGCGCCAGCCGGGAGCCCGGAGGCGTAGATATGTGCATGTCTTCCCTCCCTGAATAATACCGCTTCAGGGCCCCTCTCGCATCAAGGGAGCAGAGGAGTCTTTACCCCTGTCGTCGAAGTGAGTTAGCTCTTCCAGGGGCTTTCTCAGGCACTTATTGCGCTAGGATCGGTGTGGGCGTAACTACGTTCTAAGTCTCATACCTTTCCTACCATAAGCGCGGGGCATCGGAGAAGGGAGGTTTTAGTGGGTATTATAGTCATTGTACGTCCAATGGTCTCGAGTCTCCACACAATCAATTACTGTTTGGATTGCCCTTAGTGGAATGCCTCCGTAATTGATAATGGTCTAATCCCTTGCAAAGGACTCGGTATGTGCGTAAATAGCATTTCGCCCGCCTGAAAAAAAAAAGAAATGTTCAAATGTGCCTCCACATAAAAAACTTTCACGGCTCGTCCCCTCTCGTAAGCTAACTTTATCTGGGCATTTATCTTATTTCCTTGAAAACGACTTAAAAACTTTACTCGCTTATCTCTGTGCTTCCAAGAATATTCTTTACAACCCGTTCTAGTGAGAAACTTTAGACTTCACGTCGAAATTTGGCATTATCCTAGACGAATAAAACAAGCAAAGGAATTAGAATATTTAACATTCCTAATAAGCAAGCTTCTCATCGCTGCACCATAAGTAATCATCGTTTAGATATCTTGTGAAAAACCAGACACAACTTTCCAGTCTAGTGATTTCAGGCGACGCTGTTCAACGACCCACAAAAACACAGAATCCAGAAGAGTAGTACATTTTAATACATTGTTTCACGATTACAACAATCTGAACACAGATCAATCGGGTATCAACAACTACATTATACATACGTATTAATTATTAATTGCTTGCGTAGGTTTATTGTGTAATATTGAAAGAAAATGTTTATTGCGTTATGCTAGAACGAATAATGTAATAAAATCCACGCGGGAGAGGTTAGAAATTAAAAAGATCTCTTAATTAGAACACTGAAATATAATATATAATAACAGCAAGCGTATATTGTAGACCACCACGATGCCGTGGCCTCACTACGTGATCCTGTTCTCTGCTATCTAATGAGACATTAGATATCATAAAAAGTACAGCAAATCTCTTGGCTCGGACTCCCGGTCGTCCGTGAGGGCCGCAGGGCGCTTCGCAGTGTTCCATTACACAGTTCCCCGTAACATTAGCGCCGGGCGAACGAGCCCCGAGATTCTCCGGGATCCACTTTCGGTGGACAGCCATAGAAATCACGTAGTTCGCGGAACTTTGTTACCTGTGGTGCGACGGCAACGCAGCGCGCCAAGGTGAACGTTCGGGCCAAGGACGGCCCCGGGCCGCGAGGGGGGCGCCGCCCGTCGCCCGCGCCTCCCCCGTACCACAGTAAAAACGATCCGAACCTTCGGAGACGGGCGTCGGGCGGTGTAGCCCAGCAAAAAAGGGCCCGACGGAACAAATAGAAAACGCTCGGTCCCAAAAAAAGAACACAAATAACAGGGGTCTCGGTTAACAGAACTAGTTAGACACTCCGGGTGGATGTCGAAATGATGTCGAGTTCGCATGTCACCTGCGCCCACGCAGAGGACGGGTCACGCACCGCGCGTGTTCCTATGATGTAATGGAGGCATGGACAAAAAATGGCTAGCGGAAAAGGCGCGGAACCGGCCGCATCGGCGACGGCGACGGCCCACTAATCACCTGGCCAACTTATTTTATAATTTCACAGCTACGACGAGGCGTGCGGAGTGCGGAGGCTAGCCGGACTGAATTAATATTCCGCAGATGACTATCTAAACTTCAATTATTCATGTATCTCCTTGTTATTCGTGAGACGTAATCGAGGAACTTTTTCCATACAAACTAAAGGAAGACTAGGGACGATAAAATGCGGAGACCGCTTCCTAGCCGCGGCGCGCCGTGCGATGACCGGTGCTACAGCTGCGCATTGTAATAACTTCCCCAACAGAAAAACTCGCTTTAACCACCGCGATCGGGTTGAATATTCTCTAACCGTCTGTCTCTTTGAGTTTTATATCGTTTGACAGGCACGTTGAAAGGATTGTTGAGATAGGGTAGCAAGCTATTTATTGCGGCAGGAACAGATCGTTAGAGACAACAGAATCGAAGTGTCCCCGTTAGCAATGGATGACCAGATTATTGGTGACGTTACATCATCGGCTGTAAATAGAATCTCCAGGAGTGAGTACTCGTGTGGTGCGCTTGTAAGAAGGCGACACTCCGCACTGCTCTATCTGCCGGACTCCACGTTGAGAGAAAGGGATGTGGCTGCGTTACAGTTAAGCAGGCACTCTATTTATATGCAAATATAACTTCGGCGTCGACACCTGTTTGCGTATTCTCGACGCTCGTTGCGTCGCTTTGTGGCGACATTATCCCTCCTGTTCCTGTCCTAAGATTATAGACGACCATTGTATTTCTTTCGCCACAAGAGCTCCGATAGTAAAGTTGTCAAGGATAATATGAATTGGTCAACTCCCTAATATGTACCACACGACATTTTTGACCAATATATATTATAAACCAATGAATAACCGTGCAACATTCGCCCATCCCAGGGTTCAGTTGAAAACCAGCATCAGACATTAAGCCTGATTAGGCGATCCATTGCCTAGCATTTGCTGAAATATACCCATTTCGTACCATCGCGAGATATATTGTTATTAGTGTATATACTTTTTTTTTATCAGTGATTTTGCGAATGTGCATCGCTATGCGATTTTAAACCAAATGTGTTTCTTTTATTCTTGTTTTTTGAGGAGCGAAATAAGGCTTTTTGTGTTGAGAATAATTAATTAACTTGCATTAAAAATTACAAAGCCTGAAACCATAAGACGGACTAAGATGATACAATCATTATGTCCGCCCGTCAGGGAACTTCGTTTTGGCTAAATTAGCTAAAGAATCCTAAATTTAAAGCGTATATAACAAACAGTTTTTCTTCATAGTCATACAATTTCATGTAAGTGGTTATTTCTCAGTAATATTCATACCACTAGGAGGGTGTGAGTCTGGAATCTGATGTCCATTCATTATGTGGGCTTCCAGACAGGCTAAGTGCGTTCCTGTGTTGGCCTGCCGCCCGTAATCGTCATATTTGTTTTGTATACACATCGTGCGGAGGCTTCAGATGCATTCGTTAATAATCCACGATGTATTTATGCACAAAAGAGTATTATAGAACATCATATCACTAGTTATTATTACTAGGTTATGAATAACTCTGTTTTAAATATTAGACGGATCAACCAAATTGAAGCAATTTGGTTAAAAGGCATGGAGCTGGCAGGACACGACTGTATTCATTGACATTGAAGCATTCAAATTTATGTCTATAATATTATAAAATTCTAAATATGCCGTGTCTGTACATGGAAGCTATTAAAAAAACAACTGGAATAGACTATATAAACGATGGGGAAACACGATGCAATTTTTTTTAGATTTCTTGTCTGTTTGTTCGGGATTCATGTCCAACCATGGACGAAGTCGCAAGCATATCCTAGTATAGACATAAAATCCAAAATCAAAGTGATCCATATAAATGGATGAGTTTGGTTGATTCAACCAAATTGTAAAAAAAAATGAAACTATCTAAAACAGAAACTATCAGTGTTGTAGTTGACGGAGCGTTTGTTCCTTATAGCATCAGATGTAAAAGTGAAATAAAGGTTGGATTCTCGATCAAATCCGCAAACGAACTTTCTGTTATTGATTTGGTGTGGGTGTTACTAAGATCGGTCGCAGGATTGTCCTTTGTGAGTTCTTAGTTGTATATACGTTATTTTTCTAGCTCTTTTCGGGATGTATCTCTCAATTCGAATTAAGAAACTAATTTATATGATGATACTGCTGATGACAATTATTACGAATTAATTACAGAAACGCGGGTCGATCTCGCTTACTGAAGGGTTCCGAAGTAGCAGCAAATGACTACCATTTTTACCATGTCTCCAAAGAACCTTAAAATTAGTTTTTAAGAATTTTCAATTTGTACCTATTATTATCACTTCTCGACACTGAATTTTATTTAGGACAAAAACTAAGTTAATGTAAATAGAAATAGTATTAGCATAATGCTAGCCAACACGAACTAGCGCTGTTCTTCCGCCTGAGGCCATAAACTAGTCATAGTGGACATTTTGAAGAGTATAGAGTTATAGACAATAGTTAGCAAATAGTACTAAAACTTGACCAATCATATTTTTTGTATACTTAAACATATTACATATATTTATTAATTCCGTAAAATGTTGTAAGTTAATAGCACCGCAAGGAAATTCAATATTCCCAAAATTTCATTTAATAACTAGCAATAATAATGAACGTAAACTATAGTAACACGTAGTAACAAGACTTACGACATTCAAACTTATCTATTGTGTTCTTACGGCCTTTTATTTTTCATTGATATAAGGAGCGTTATCCAAAGGTTATCTGCACACACCGTATTATCAATAGATAACGCTAGACGTTATCATTATACATAGATAGTATTTTTATCATATAAATATTTCAAAGATAATTTTGCGCTTGAGGACGACTTGCGCTCTTCAATTGAACCGGCTAGGAAATGTGATAAAAATATCTATTAAACCTTCAATATTTGTGTATGTTTTGAAATGTGCGTATGAAATATTTGACACATTTTCATTTTGATAATAAATATTATTACGCCCTATAATAAACTTTAGGTACAATACCAAAAAACGTATGTTATGAGCAAAATAATAGGGTAGTGGGGTGCCAAAAATAGTATAGTTTCCCCTACACAGGTATTATATCCGAGTTTCAGTGAAAACCAAAATGTTCTACAAACTTTTCTAATCCATTCTAAGATTGTCTGGAAGAAATTGCTTTTAGTGATTAGACCACGTATTGTTTTCTGTACTTACCTCCTTCAGCTGTATCTTAATGTTATACAATAAGGTATATTGTATTATTTTTTACACTAGCTGATGCCCGCGACTTCATCCGCGTGGTAAGTTTTTTTTACTATCTCACGGGAACTCATAAATTTTTCGGGATCAAAAGTATCCTATATGTTGACCAGGGCAAAAGCTACCACTATACAAAATTTCATTTAAATCGGTCCAGTCGTTTCGGAGATTAGGCCGTACAAACAGTCAAACAGACAAACAAAGAAACAAAAAAATTTTAAAAAATCTAAATAGTTCTATTTCACTTCTTACATCCCCCTGACTCGGTTTTTAGCATTTTTTTCATTGTACAGAAACTGGACCTCTACAGTTTTATTATATGTATAGATAATGATAAAAGGAGACTGACAAAATAGGTGTAAGATAAAAGTGTGGACGGCAGAGTCGTTGTCGGTAGACCACGACGTACATAGGTACTACAATCAAATTGCAGATTTTTAAAAAATGGCCAGGAGAAAAGCTCATATAAGCAGGAAAGAAGGGAAAGAGGTATGTCAAGATCGTAGCAAGTGGAAATTGATCGTCTCTGCATACCCCCATGGGAATCACGCGTGATAATGTGTTTGTATTTTATCTTAGTTATTTTGTAATGCCACATGTTTAACGAACTTTTCTAATCCATCCTAAGGTTGCCTGGAAGAAATTATTGTGATTGACAATATACCTAGTCTGGCCATAAATACCGTTACATAAAAACTTTTCTTTTTTCCAACTTTTTAATTATTTTGAATTTGGAACACGTATATTATTTTCAAAAATTCTTTCGATTTTGCGCCATTTCACATATTTTTTCGTGTTCATTATCAAATGTGTGCTTGTGTTTGTGTATTTATATTAATTTATATGTGTATATCTAAAGTTTCTCCTTATTATTTTCAGTTCTAAGCTGTGTCTGTTTGTAATAGGTTACACAATAGTTTTAGTATTGTACTTTTAATTTGTCTCTTACAATGTTATAATGTAGTAACTGTAGACGAACCAAATAAGTAAATAATATTGATATTAGACGCATCAACCGAACTGAATTAAATCGATTGAAAAGCATACAACTGAAAGGACAGGACAGTATTAAACGATTCAAATTTGTGTTTATATACTCGTAGATCACTTTGGTTGATTCATCTAAATTGAAAGACAAAAATAAACCGTCTAATATCTTAATGTGTTCTATACTTAAATTTCTTCAACTGTATCTAATGTTACGCAATAAAGTATACTTTATTCTACATAATAATAAACATAACTGAGTTAAAATTAAACTTCTGTATTCTGCAATAATGAACTAAGTATAAAGACCTACATAATAGTAGACATAACATTTCGTAGCATTAATCACAAATAATGATTGCAGTACGTGACATTGAAAGACGAACCGACACGACAGTGGAAGGGCGAGGAAGGACGCGGTGGCCGACGCACCCGCGAGCGGACGATGCCACCGCGCGGCCCGATAGCCGAAATGCAACCAACGAGTCAGAAACGTGATTTGCATTATATTAGATAATGAATTATACTGTACACGAATTATACTATACATTTTATTATCTTACAAAACGTCGAGGTCTCAGATTTTGTGTAGATCCCGGCACCAAACTTGAGTGGTCGGCGAAATAGCAAAGATCGTTTTGCGCATCGAGCGTAGCCATATCGATAATATTATTGTTACAATTGCAAGTGTTTCGGGAAGCTGAAAACCAAACAAGTGTTTTGTTTTATTATCTTGATATTTTAATTATCTACTAGAACATGCCCGCGACTTTGTCCATGCTTGACTTGAAATTCCTGCAGGATTTCCGGGACACAAAGTACTAGCTCTCATTTTAGTGAAAACTGTGTCGAAATAAGCTTATTTTTACACACCCGAAAATTTACAAACCGCTCCCGGGAAAATTCCCGCGGGATTTCCAGGATATAAAATAACACACACTTTATTACATTAAATTAGCTATCGATCAGTAACAAAAGCACATTGGAATTCGTTTTTTTTAATCTGGCCATTTTAAATTCTTCCCAAAAGAACTCCCACGGGATTCCTAGGATAGAAATTAGCGCAGAGTTTAAGTCTAAGAATTAGCTGTCGATCAGCGAAAACCGAATCGAAATTAGGCCTCGTAGTTTTTACGTGAATCCCGAACAAATTTTGATTGTCTTGAATGTTCACTGTCATTATTTTTATAGTTTAAATTTCGGTGCAAGTTCTTAAAAGCCATGTTGCTTGTAAGAATTAAGCTTACTAATTTAAAATTCCAATGAATGCATGTTTATTGGGGAGCCGTGTTTATTCTGCGAACATACGGTCGGCCCAATAAGACAGAGTTAGTTGAGTATCGACTACGATCAAGGCGTTACTAAGTGTACTTTTGGAACGAGAATATCACATCCACGGACTTTGCGTGGTTTCTGTTCATTTATTTATTTAGTGAAGGATGGAATACCTATAGGTAATACACATGGGTAAACCTTTGAAATGGACACAGAAAGCCAATTACAAGTTTTTGCGAATAAAATCTTGATAATGGAACACGCAGACATAACTACAGTACATTCTAAAACTAGACATAAAAAAAATATGGCTTAAATACCGCTTAGCTCCATGTTATTATGATTTTATGCCTACGGTTTGAACTTGTTGTATTTCGTTGTGTTTGTAAGAAATATGAATTTACAAATTTTATTACAAGTACAAACAGTACTTGTAATAAAATTTGTGATCTCTCATTTTAATTTGTATCCCGCAAGCATGTTACATTATGTTTTTGTCTCTTTACTTGAACGGGACAATAACCTCATACTTAGAAAAATATATGAAATTTCACTTGTGCGCAGGCCGAGGTCGTCACTCAAGTATCGTACTGGGGATTATAGTACTGTAGGAAATTATGACGTAATAATTTTGTACAAATAAAAGTCAAGTAGCGCGCACAAATGATTGTTTGAACAATAATTAAAATTCTTTATATAGTGATATTGATAAGTGGTATTTTAAAGCCTCTTCTTTTATATGTAAATAATGTTAAAATTTATTTTAACATATATACATACTCTTCTTTTTAATCAGGGAAAATCCGCTTGAGGACTATCCACTGGGGGGAAACGCGGTTGGGAGTTTGGGATTCGTCGTGTTAGGATGGCACTATCATTGCAAGAAAGAAGTGGTTATTGTCATGCCGCGGTCAGGGATATCCAATAAAACCCCTCGGTGTTCCGTCATCCGCCCTTATACCAGGGCCGCGGGTTCATGGCCGTGCTCCACAAGCCTTGGCAGGCGCCGGCCCGATGGCCTCTTCCACTACCGGGGGAAGGCAAGACACCCACGAGAGTATTACTATTTGTGCCTGGGCCAATTTAAACCGCGCCCCACGGGAGAAGAGGTCGGTCCATCTCGGCGGCATTAACAGCAGATCCTTTCCTCAGGGTCTCACCCGCACCGCCCGCTCATGGCGGCCGGAAGTTTGATGACGCCCTCCGGTGTCGACGCGTGCTCCTTTGGTGGGAGCGGAGCAACCTGATACGCCCATGCTCCCGCGAGCATGACGCACTCGCAGAAGGCGACGGCGTCCCATCTGAGGGGGTTCCCGACCATGTTGCCAAGTGCCAACTATGGCCGGGAGTGAATGTGTCCTTCTGTAACACCTAGCTAAGTCCCCGTGAGTTAGCTAGTTGTTATATATAGGTGTTGTGTTTAATTTCTTGCAACTTGAACAAAGTGTCAAAGGAAATTTGTCAAGATTTGTAAAGCTTTCTTCTTTAATTCTTTAATGCAAAAATAGGATTCAAAATTTATTTTGAGATTGTAGGAATATTTGTTTTATGTCATAAAAAATAATTCTTCTTCAACATTTAAAATAGGTGAAAATTATGTAAAAAATCTCTTGATACTTGATATAGAGAATGTATTTTGTAATTATGCATTTTGTTTTTGTACTTGTTTATTTTGATGAGCAATAAAGTGTTATCTATCTATCTAATTCATTTATATATATAGGTAACCCTGAAAAGTCGGAAAACTTATTCTTAAACTGTGTTTAAACAGTCACACGACAGCACAAGTATTATAATAACTCAAACCACCTTTTTGCTACAAGCAATTTATGAAATCAAGATTTCTTTAGTCGAGCATAGCAGTAATTTGGCTTTAGGCGAGTATTTAATATATAAAGTTGAAGTAAACGACTACTATCCCCACGTTATAATAAAATCTTGCACTTTGATGTCTCAAACGAAACTCGTTGGCGTCTCGGAGGGTGGAAAATCGCTGCAGGCATTTCGTTAAGATGGCTGTATACAGTATATATATGTAGGATTATTATATCTACTAGTATACTTCGCGTAATGTTTAAGAGATACTCGTATATAGAGCATCAGGACTTTTCACTTGGACAGGTGTCCCGGGAACATTATCATATTTCACAGTATTGTATTAACAATAATTACAATATATTTATTATATTGTTACGAGTGTGGGACTCGAAATTAAAATGCCATTGGAATTACTATAGTTTATTAGAACTATACAAACGTATAACATAGGTACAAATATAACTAGACACTACTAGTACAAACTGCACGATTCAATAACACGCGAAAAGTCCGTCACTATATCGCTTGTCGAATGTACGTCTTACACGTAACGCAATCTTCGCTCGACTGCCCCACCCCTCCGTTCGAGCATTGTTTTATACTAAATGGTATAATACCGACAAAGGGTCGCGTTCACTGAGTTAATCCGCACATCTGGCAAGCTGCGACGCAATGCAATAACAACAACGATTAGTTCGACACTAATGACGGCCATAAAACAAGTACGATAACAATAGGATATTTTTCTTAATTACAAATTCTAAACACAAAGTAAACATAAGAATTCCTAAATCCGGGAAGGCAATAGACTGCGTTTTACGACAGCCAGGTGTGCGCATTTCTTTGTCGGTATGTAACAATATATTACAATATTGTTAACAATATTGCAGTATTATGAGATATATATGTGTATATACATAATATGATACAAGAAAATGATATAATACATAATATCCTACAACGTGACATATAAATTGATGAAGTTCCGTAATTAGTTTTATTTACATTTAAACTATATTTTAATAATTTAAACACAGCATACAGATAGATAGAGTTGGAAATATTTATAAGTTTTTCCTTTATAATTCAAATTTCGTGTTTTAAAGCTTAAAAATAAAGTTATTATAATATGTAGACATTGAAACTAAAATACGCTATGTAGGAGATCACTGCCAACGGGGAGCGTACCCAGAAGGCTGGCTGCATTGCCGCGCTGTATGGCAATACTTATTTGTTGTGCGAAATATGAGCCAGCCTACTGATCACGGGTAGTGTTAAAGAAATGTATTAGATTTTGAAATGCGACGTCACGAAATTTGGACCCCCTCCAATTTATGGATGTCCCCCCTAACATACAGAGACAGGCGGACAGACAGGCATGACGATTTCGTAAAAGTCCTGTTTTTGCCCATGTCAATACCACTTTGACGCTGCTTGATACATTCTTTCTTTTTTTTCTCCTCCATCCTATCAAACAAGATTGTCAGACACGGTTTTTCTTTCTTTTATGTATGTATATTTTTTTTAATTATTTTTATTATTTTTTGTTTTTTGTATCTTTTCTTTTTATTGCTTTCTTTATTTACATCTTAAAACTATCAATCTTGTTCTTATTGCCTATTAAACATTTCCCTTACTCCTAATTATTACATGATTTTCTAATGCTTATTTTACTACTATTTTATTTATAGCAATTTTATACTTATTTTATCTATTACGAATCTCTATTTTACATACTTGGTACATTGCTCTGCATCTGATCTATACGATACAAATATCTACATATCTACATACATGTATAATTGTTGTCCATCTATATCTGTAGCACGGGGCGTCGCGACGGAAGGCGGCCTAAAGTCAGACTGCGACGCCTCTGACCTATAAACGCTATATAGCGAAACCGAGTCTTTTATCCGCCGTAAATTATTTTGTTGCTTTCCCATTCTGTCGAATATTTATGGGATAGGGACCTAAGGTGAGATTAGAATGCCGTTTCTTTAAAAGCGTTATTCCTTTCTTTCCATATGGATCATTGAATTATTTAAAAGTTTGAAGGGTTCATGCTTGAAAAGTGTTGTTGGTTAGTTATAGGAACATACTACGCTACACATACGAGCTTATGATAGGTATTTTACTACCGACACCACCTAGGCACTTAAAAGGTCGTCTACGATTCTGTTACTAAGTAACACAATATAGTTTTAGGTGAATAATAGTCGAGTCTGATAAGTGATAGTACTTATAATAGTGGTTAATATGTCAATGAAAAAGCAAATAGGGCACAATGTGAGGTCTACTTCGTTATTTAAAATAACAGGTTATGCTTTGGTTCATTTTTTGAATTGCATTAATATAATAATTATATAGAGCTTATATAATTTGCTGCTTTGATTACCGAAGGCATCCTACACTACATTTTATTAAGACGCAGTCTTCACTCCAGGTCCCCAATTCTGCTACTACAATATCGCCAGACTGGTTGACCACTAGCGTCATGTAATAACTGTTTTGTCATACAAAAAATAACCGTTATGTTGCCAGACGAAACAACAACTATTATGACGACCATTCGACCATTCTGATCATATTGTAATAGCAGAATTGGGGCCCAGGACTCGACTGCTCCGTCGTTCTTACGACAGACTTGACTCTAGTCGCTCTTCGCTTCAGCTTGTGAATTTTCCGAGCTGCATTCGGATTATAATATTGGCGGCGTTAACAAGGACTTAAATAACAGTCAATGAACGTCCCACTGGTGGGCTCGGGCCTCCCACTATAGGGGATCGGACAGTATACCCGCGATGCTTGTCCAAGGCGGCTTAGTAGGTTTGACACATCGGGTATCTCGATATGCAGGTTTCATCACGATGTTTTCCTTCACCGTTGTTAACACGTGTTAATTGTAACAATATTCACATTAGGTCAGAAAACTGCCTAAGTGGTGGCGGCATGAGTTCCAGCCAGGATTCGAACTCGTGCGTTTTGAGTTTGGGACGTGTGCGCTAGCCATTACGTTATCACGATTTTTATTTTTAACAAGGACTTCTTTAGGCTTTTTTTATTGCATGAGTTCAGCCAACAGGCAGACGGCCCACCTGGTGGAAAGCATTTTCCGTGCAGGAACGGAAAAGAATACTAATTCCTGCGGCCGGGTGGCCTATCGTAAGAGGCCATAAAAATACCCACAACCGGGTGGTAGGGCATTTGCCCGACTGGATGGCTACCACCCCTGGTCTAGATTATGTCGCCATAACAACTTTGAGTTGTGTTACGGCAACCGTGGCAAGGTTCCAGTTTCTCCGTCAAGGCCGACAGCACATTGGCAGGATTTCTGGTATTGCTAATGTCCATAGGCGACGGTAACCACTTTCCATCATAGTTGGGCCGTCAGTCTGTCTGCTGTGCTCAAGCACGGGCATCATTAGATTCATCCCCCCTTCATGGCAACAGTCCAGCCGAGGTAAAACTCCCTAGGGAGCTCCCTCGAGCAAGTTGCCCCCCGCGCTCGAGCGCCTTCACCTCGCGAAGGCACTCGATCCAAAAACCCCGGTAAAGTTCTAAGGTCTTCGGACCAACAACATAAAGTCAAGTCCAAAAAAAAAATGTGCTCAAGCAATAAAAAAACCATTTAACATCGCCTATGGACATTTGTAACACCAAAGGTGCTACCGATGTGCTGCCGCTCTCTAAATGATGACTGGAACCTGGTTAGTAATGCCGGAACACAACTCGAGGTTGTTATGGCGGCATACTCTAGAAAACTACCCGCAGTTTAGGTATAGGTATACATCACACTCGCAAACTTTGTAGTTTATAAAATTAACAGGATATTCACTATGGATAGAACAACTTTATTCTATAGTACACATCCTTTCCCGTTTGCAAGTATCAGCACGTGCGAATAAACATGCATACATGCGCTCGGCCGCGGGCCCACCCGCCCACACGCGTCGGCAACGTTAATTAAATCTTCATGAACAAAAAACTTAGTACAGTTTTCACTTGTGTTTAACGTTATGATGTTAAATGACTTCGTTATACGACCTGGTACTTATGAAAGCGTGTTGCAAGAATGATTGATTTTACAAATGTTTTTCTTATAATTTCGTAACAAAAGCACTAACGTAACAAAATGCGTAATTTATGCTACGTTTATTATTTATTTATGGAAAACCTACAGCTAAGTACATTTGATTAGATAACTATAATTAATAACAGAAAGCAAAGGACAGGTTTTCACGAAAAGCTATTGGTTAAAAGTAACATGCAGACGTAAAAAACGCACCGAGATTCTTAGTCACTGTTGAAAAATTTAAGGCTTAGACACCACTTGGCTCCTGAAATACTGATTACACATGGGTCCATGTCATCGTGTTTACTTACATTATTAAAATAATTACTTGCTCGCACTAGAAATGAGATTTGTCTGTAATTAGTAAAACCTAAAGGAACATTTATGGGTTGATTAAATCGTATAGACTTCGCTGGTTTTTTTTATTATTGTTATTAATATCTCTACGGACTCGAGTTCCGTACCCTTTTTTACTACTTAATTTCTATGAAAAATTTGAGACTCCATACACGCTTATTGTTTATTTTTGTTAGTGTATGTGACATTATATGTAGTAATTTTTCTGTTTTGGTGTACCTTAAGAATAACTTATTATATTAATTTATTCTAATTTTAATACTAAACTTATACTAATGTAGAGTGTATCTGTTACATGCTGGTGTTGTGAGGAAGTGCATGTGTTGGCCTTATATCTATACTTATATATAGTCGTATCTAGTGCCATGTGTGTTGTTTTTTTTTTCTTTTCTGTGCCTGTGCTGGAATATTAAAGTGGACCTTACTTAGAAGATCTGGGCAATCAATATCGGAGGAGATAAATTTTAACAGAAGTAAATTATTAGCAATATTTCGTCTGTCTTTAAGTGGTTAATTATGAGACAGCTATTCCAGAAATAACATATCTTACATGACCGCTTTTATGATAAGCCTATTAAAATGTCAATGTCAAAAGTAAATAAATGAACGAGCATGTGGTACAGTATACCTAGTTGATAGGCAATTAACATAAACAAGCTAGGTTTCTGCGCACGCCTCCTACTCGTAGTTGATACATATATACACAATCTTTATAAGTTTTTTTTAGTAATTGTCACACTGTAAAAATAATTAAAATATTTATCTATGGTGGAAAAATAATACACCATTTAATTAGGGGTAGTTATGGACTGTATAATAGGTTTGGTTTCAGTTTTAGGAGTAGAAGGAACTGACCGTATGCTGCTGCCCTTGGTCCTCTTCTTCGGCCATAGCAACAGATTCGACGAGATTTTAATTTATTTATACATTTGTCACTTCGCGAGACATGCGCACCGACTTGACTGTAGGGGCGGTTTTTTATAACGGCGGAGAGATGAAATTTAAGCGCGTGGTGCGAACGATGTACTGAGACGGACAGGGAGGGGCTTGCGGCTCTTGTCGTAGAGTTTTTATTATTAGTTTTCAAAATGGTGACATTTTCACTTTTGACGCGGTGAGAATAAGGACGGGCGGGAAGGCTTAAAGAAAGAGATAGAAATAAAACAAAATCTATTTGAATATTTAATTATATTTTATGTTATCTAAAGCCTACTATTATACACAGAGTTGTTAAAAAAGTGATACGATATTATAATTAATATCGTATCACTTTTTTAACACATCTGTACAGTAACACCATATAAAAAAAATAAAGCGTTCCATTGACTTCTGATTAAAAAAAAACTATACATTACCGAAATACTCAACGTACTAGTTGTTTATTACTGTGTAAAAAATGCAACTCCACAAATACCAAAATATAAGTAAAAAAAAATTGAAATTGAAATTGAGCATAAATGATTGTCAAATTTTGAACACTTTATAAATCAATACAGATAAATAACATTGAAGCTTTTTTATTAAATGCATATGTAAGTATATACTGTATTTACACAAAAAAAACAATTATTTTTTTTGTCTGCCTGTTCCGGCTAAACTCTGAAACAGCTGGATCGATTTTGACGGGACTTGCACTGGCAGATAGCCAATGTTATAATATTATATTTAAACATATTTTTTTATTATAGGGTTCTGCGAAAAAAAAATGCACGCAGACGAAAACGCGGGTAACAGCTACTGTAAAATAAAATAATTATAAAATACTAATAAAAAATGGCTTTTCCAAGATTGTAGATTTCCAAGAGTTGCTCTCAATTTCCATGGGATCCTTCATTAGATCCTGACTTGGTGATAGTGGTATCACCTCAAGAGTATACTCTTTCGAATAAAAAAAATGAAAATCGGTCGACAATTGACGAAGAAATCGCGAAACAAAAACAAAAAAACACCGGCGAATTGAGAGCCTCCTGCTTTTGGAAGTCGGTTAAAAATAACCTCTAAGAAAAGATAAATGGCTCAGTAACTAGACCAATAAGCTAGAATAGAGTAATATAGGAGTGTTCAAATGTGCTCCGGCAGGAAGGCGTCGGACGCGACGACATTGCGGCGACGCGCACAATTTTCCAATCAATCGGACAGTGGTACGACCGCTGTACTTGTACCGGTAGGATAGCAACAGTTTCTATTGCTATCAAAAAGGTCGTATCATTCAATTCAAGTGACTCATTCTAACTATCATTTCCCCTTCGTAGATCTTCCATTCGGTTATTAAAAGGAAGATTGCATATGAACAAAATACGAATGGATGACTAAATTTAAAAAGTTCGCAATCAGGTTCTCTTGAAATCTGTTAAGCACCGTAGTGATAGCGTCTCAGATCGACTGACGAACAATAATTCGGATAAAAAGGCACCTTAGCAGATTAATATATTCTAATACTCTTCTGCTACATTATAAGCAGAAGAGCAGCTTGTCAACCCGTTATTAAGTAATAACATACATACATACATACATAGCTTCACGCCAGTTCCCTTGCGGGGTAGGCACGAACAACAGAGCGCCATTTAGGCTTATTCTTACACACCTCACTTGCTTCTTTCACATTCATAACTCTTGTCATGCACGCTCGTCTGTTATTAAGGCTCCTGACATCACCTTCTGCTAGTACACGGTCAGTAATAACATGTGGTATATTATTGTTATTGGATATACAAACATACTAATAAAACGTTACTTTCTATTCCAATAAATTTAAATTAATTAACAATACCCTAAGACTGTTTAAAACATGTCAAAAACTATTAAAAATAAACTTGTTTGTTAAATTATTAATTCATTAGTAATTATTCATTACCCTAATGAAACGACTGATTAGGAGATATTTTCTAACATAAAAATCTAATCTATGATTATTAATTACAGTCAGGTGGCTTCTGTGACCTTTCTGTATTACTTATTATATTTAAATGTATTATGAAAATTAAAAATTTTGGAAATTTATGCCGTCACGTTGTACAAAAACTGCGTCATTCAAAACCTAAGATTTGATTGTTCGTTGCCTATGAAACAATTTAAACTAAAACAAAACAAATGATTTAACTCTAAATAGTCTGAAATATATTTATTCTAAATAAAATGTGTCTAATAATAACATTTATATCGTCTTTAATAAAACACCTCTCATAATGATACCTGAGATTATTTAGCGTTCGATAACCATTTTAGCTAAAACCGAAAATATATGACCTATTTATGTATGTGTGTTGTACACACAGTGTGTGCACATATGATCAAGAAAAAGAAATCAATTTACTCATTTCAAAGTAGTGCAAGAAAATGTTTTTGCATTGTATTATTAAGATAGACTTTGAAAATTATAACGATTATTCTTTTTCAATTAATTCTATAGAAGATGTGCTCTTAAATTTATAAAACGCATGCCTCCTCCTTTAAATTTTTTTAAATAAAAAGTCTGAAAAAATATTTTACTGAAAATACTATAAACAAGGCAAGCTGAATAGTTTTTGAGACATCTGTATATAGCTAATTAAAAAACTCTGGACTTTCTTCGCCTCTATGCTACCGTTTACTGTTCAACACGCTATTGGCAGATGTTACTATTATAAAGATGTATTATTATTTATAATTAGAATATTATTATTAATTATTAGTAATGTGCCAGTTTTTTCGTTAAACAAATATAACCAAAAACCAGACAGCTTGGTAATTCTTCAGTATAGCAACATTAAATTATATAAGTAATGATCATATTAGCCCCCTCGATCATATTTTTATTAGAGAAGTCAATATCTAATTAGACACAATCATTAGTGATATTTTTTGTTGTGTGGTCTGTTCGTTAATAAAAACCAATTAACATAATATGGAGTTCATGATGAAATTTGTAAAGAAATATTACAATTTTTATTGGGATATCACTAATAATTAATTATTTAACATTCGATCCAACCGGTGCAATTACGTATTTTGTAATGCAATAATCAATTATTAAGTACTTTGTAAATTAACGATATAGGCAATTAATTATTCACCGTGTTCGCTATTAAAGCAACATGAAATTATTAAAAATACTTCAATATTCATGGAGCTTTATGCAAATTGTACGGTGTTTTAGACAGGTGCGTGCCACAAAACATAACTGGTTATTCATACGACGAGCAATCAGACGTGTTTTGACTGTGCGTAGAAATAGATTATGCGGAATCGTTTAATAAAACTGCCATGCTGATCTATAATCATTACCGTGATCGAAATAAATCTGACATCAGAAATATAAAAGTAAATTGTTTTCCTTTTTAGGTCTTCATTACGTTTAGAGGTAATCAAAATGTACCTATTAATTTAATTAATTATTCAAATTTATTTTTAATTTTAGGATTCTGTGACGCAGGTGACTGAAATGTAACCGGAACGTCAGATTAAAATTGAAAAAAACTTAATAATGGCTAAGAAACAGTTTTGATTATTTGAAATCGTACTAGAAACTCGCTATGAACTGCATATTGATAGTATGTTTTACACTATTTACATTTTTTACACACGTCTATTGCCAGAAAAGTCTATAAGTAAAAATTATAGCTCTCCACGCGGCTTGAATGATATAAATTTTATTGTATAATACTTCCGGAGACTAACTTATTTTTTTAGTTCAGAAATAACTTAAGTTTATTACGAAATAAGCATCAATTGGCCAATCCCTAAAGCTGTGAAGAAGAAACAAACAGAATAATTTTTACAATTATATAATTAATATGAACATATGTACCTATAAGATGCACTAGCTATAAGTGCGATTAGATAAAAACAAACAATTCAATAGGTAGCATAATATTAATCGATTTACATAATATTCACAACAAATTTTAAAACAGGGTTCATATAAAATATCATGGTCTTATTCATATTTAGTTAGTAAGTTTGTAGGCTACTTTAAATGAGTAACTAAGTGTTTAAATACCTTGCTATCATCCTATTTTTAAACATTTTATCATAGTATTAATTGCAATTTGTGCATAAAGAATATTAATAACATGAGGAATTTTTGGAAATAAATAAATGCATATAAAAGATATTAATGTATAAGTTGTTTAACTCTATAGAATTATGATGTAACAACGCAATAGGTACATGCATATAAAATCAAAGAGGCTGTGAACTTTTGTGTCATGATTAAAAGTATCTCTCAGTTGATTTGACTGCCAAGTACCCAATCGTAATAATATGACACAATTCAATTTTTTTATAGTCCTTTAATGTCTGTCGTGCAAATTGAACGTCGTCTAAGGCAGATTTAATTTAATTCGATATTTGACATACTAGTGAGTTTGGCTATGGTCGTCCAATTTGCGATTTTTGTACATATCCTGTCAGGATAAATTTAATGCTATCGGTAGTTGCCGCCGGCATCAAATATGCAACACAGAGGAAAAGTAAACATTTCCAATATAAACTCGGTGCTGCTTTTATTGTTCGATTTAATTTTTATTAGACGAAATTGTTTTATTTCTTTGGTGCAAGGATTAAATCGGTGATTAAATTTGATTTTCAGACACTTGCTCTAAATCACGGTGACGTGTTAGGAAATAGACGGTCGGAATTTTAACTAGACTACATCCAACCCTGTATCTGTCTTAGGACCGATCTTTCAATCGTCAGATAAAAGTTATTCATCAAATCAAATGCAACATAAATAAATTAAAAATCACGATTGTGTGAATAAAGCAGTTGAGCTGTTTCACTTTTACATTCATTCAGGTTATAATTTATTCGATGGATAACTTTTATCAGATGGTTGAAAAATCAGCCCTTAGTCTCAAATCAAGAAACATCTAAAATTTGATATTACATTAGAAAATTATTTAAATAAAATATCTAAACACACAATCGTGTTTAGTATGATGAGTGAGCGTTCCGATATCCCAGTACCTCCTCCCCTATTCCATTGTCTTAACCAATCCCCCTATTTCATCTTTCTATCCCGTTCCTCGGCAGCAGAAAGGAGCATGTTAGGCATCAGACTAATAGACAAAATAAACAGCGATGAAATACCCAGAAAGGCAAAAAATATTGACGCTTTAAGCACAGTAACAAAACTAAAGTGGAGGTGGGCAGGCCCCGTAGCTAGGATAGAGAACGGAAGATGGAGCGGACGAGTGCGAACGGGAACGCCGCCGACCCCTGAGAAGATGGAATGACGGCATAAAATTAGTAGTGGAAAATTAATGGATAAAGAAAGCTAAAGAGCGAGAGTCATGGTATAAGATGGAGGAAGTCTTCATCCGACAGTGGATGGACCATTTAAATTAGGAAAATCCTTTATTTCATCGCCCTATCCCATATCTTCTTATTTTGTTGACGCAGGAGAATGTCTTTTCTTGCGACACCATCCTCGTGCCTTGGGGGAGGCTTCCTTCCATGTGCCTTGTAGGAGGAGGGGCTAGTTCATATACACTACATCTGTGGCTTGGCTTCTCACATAGGGCACTTTGCGGGGGTGAGTACCCTCTTCTTCAATGCATCATCATAATCATGCCATCCCCTCTATTCCACCTTAAAAGATGGCAACGCATAGGCTTCTCCCTTGTTATTGAACCATCTATAGGCGACGCTAACCTATTTCCATTAGGCAAACCGTCTACCTGTTTACCGGCTTCGCAATAAAACATAAATATAAAAAAAATATCTCCAAAGAAAAAAAATGGAATATATAATATACCTTGTTTTTCGTACAAGATAAATTTTTGAATAAAGTTTTAGTTAAATTGTGTTTTTAGACGATTAATATAAAACATTTCCTACTGTAATCTAATAAATCTAACTTTACACGTGGCTCAAGTTGCCTAAGACATTTAAACATTATTAAATAATGTAATTCATTGCAAAAATCGGGTTAGTAACGTACGAAAAATGTTTCCAAAGAAATACAATGTAGAGATAATAAGTACGGTATGCGTAATACAATTAACATCATGAAACGTGATTTTTTTATTACTAATCAGACTGTAACGTAATTTAAGTCATTGTTATCAGCTGTTTTGCATACGTCTATGTAAAAAAAAAATGCACAAAGTAATATTTTTACTAAAAATATCCGTGCGTCAGTCATTAGCAAAATTACACGTTCTAAGTTAATTTAATTCCCAGCACATTTATATTAATTTACGAGGCAGCATCGCGCCATCACTCCAACGTACGACCTCTCAATGTATTTTGAATACTATCCTTTATGACATAAGTGCCAAGTCACGTATTAGTATGAGTGGTGTTAAAAACAAATAAACAGAGCCGATCTAATTTGTCCCCACTCGTGCTAAACGTACCGAATTCATTCAGTATTGTGTGAACTTCGTAGCTTTTATAAGTTCGCCTGTCACTTGATTCGCGTAGAACTGGCCACTATATTCATATCATCCGAAATTTGTATTGAAATGAAATACATACATGAAAATTAAATAAAAGTCCTACATTAATCATTAAAATTGCCACTGAAATCCACTGGGCCGTTTCGGAGACTTCTTTTCTTACACCTTAATCCAATTTAATTCCTTATTCTGTATTTTGGTATACATGTACTGACATGTACTGTCTCACCACAAATCATCATATCATCCTCCACACAATCTATCCATTTTCTTTTTTGGTCATCTTTTACACTGAAAACAACCCACAGCCAGGTGGTAGGGCATTTGCCCGACTGGATGGCTACCACCCCTGGTTTAAAGTATGTCGCCATAACAAACTTGAGTTGTGTTCCGGCATTAGTGACCTGGTTCCAGTCTCCCTTAAGAGAGCAGCAGCGCATTTGTAGCACCTTTGGTGTTGCAAATGCCTATAGGCGATGGTAACCGCTTTCCATCAAGTGGGCCGTCTGCCTGTCTGCTGAACTCCCGCAATAAAAAATAAATAAAAAAATCTTGTATCCAGTGATCTTCTATTTTCCCATGCTCATTGTCCTATAACTTTCTTCCTGTCAATTCCCAGTAACAACGGGTGCAACTTTCAAGGGGGCGGGCCCTTTGTACTAATTTCTCACTTTACCTATTCTTGTAACACACATCCATCTCGAAATTCTCTACTAAGTGGACACGTTTTTAGTCCACCACTTTAGTGGCGACAAAAACTTTCGGACAGACTGATAGACAAACACTTTAAAAACTGTCACTTGTCATTAGGAATCCTATAAATTGAAAGCAGTTTTCACTTAAACACTGACTTTGGATACATATTTGTGGCGTTCGGTGTCCAAACTCTAGGGCCATGGAGTCCCGAAGCCTATCGGTTTTATCGAGTCTATCTGTAGATAAATTAGGATCGGCAGTGGTCTGTTTTCATTATTCAAATAAGCACAAACAAGGATATTAATATATATATAATGTATTAATTAGTGTTACACGAATGAAAAGATAAAAGACAAGACATAAGAGGACAGAAGAATATATCAAAACATGTGGTGTCAAAAAAAATTCAAATGTAACATGACTTCTGAGGTGCCAGTGCCAAGTTACACGACCTCATTTTAACACTATCACCTCGTTTGATAAAAGTCTCACGTGACCAAACTGACTTGTACTTGGGGCAACGCATCGGCGTTGCCATCCAGCCCGAAAATGCGGCCAGCGGTTTGGGCACGTTCCCAACCGACAGCGATTTGGGATTTATATATTAGTCGTACTTATTTTTTGTTAGGAAATAAAACAAAGTCGTTTATTTTGAAATCACTGACAGACATTTCAGTGTAACCTATTGTTTTTTTTCTTCAAAATATACATAATAATTTATTAATCTAACACATTGTAAACAAATAATAAAAGAAAAAATATTTGATATATTGTATTTTACCTATAATCCCTAAAGACTATAAGTAGAATACTGAGCCTAGGTCACCGGCTTCTATGGGTAAGGTGTCCAGAATATGGCTACGTTTCGTCGCTAGATTGCCATACTGATCCCATTTCCGAGGCAGGCACCAGCCCTCCAATCTATTGCTATAAATTTTAACTAAATTTCACAACGAACATTGACTGTTAGTCCAAAAAGGGCAGACTATGTTCATTATGTCGAACAATATACATCAGTTCTGTATGTATATGTGACAATTTACACAATAAAATTTGTTTATTTCTATATTTCATTTGGTTGAATAACAGCTGTCCACAAATGGCTACTTTACACCAGGTGGATCGATCCTTCGTCTATTAACGACAGTGGAGACATATAAATGACCTTTATTTCCTTATCACTTATACTTCAGACTGTTTTATTTAAAAATAATTTTAAATTTATTAATTAATACCGTCGAGACGTTTAAACAGCCGTATGTGTATAATAATATAGTAGGTAAATATTTTACTAATATCAGTATCATAAAAGGAGCCTTTAGAACAGACGAGCGTGCATGACAAGAGCTATGAATGTCAAAGAAGCAAGTGAGGTGTGTAAGAATAAGCCCGAATGGCGCTCTGTTGTTCGTGCCTACCCCGCAAGGGAACTGGCTTGAAGTTATGTATGTATGTATGTAGTATCATAAAATAGCTCTTTTTACTAATAGATTTGTGTTATTTTGTAGGTATAGTTTTATTTATTATATTAATGTATAGTTAGGATTTTATTTATTATTGTTATAATCCATATCCACTTAGGTTATTTTTCATTAATATATTTTTATATTTCTCAAGACCGCGGGCCATAAAAATGGCACGGACTTTTGGAAAGCTTGCGTGGGGCCATGGGAAGGCCAACATGTGGAGGCCCCTGGACAAATTAAATGTAAATGTGGCGTGACATTGAGCAGCGATTATCCCTGTGTACACCATATACCCGAGGATAAGCCTCGGTCAATGTAGGAAATGAGAATAAAAGGTACCGGGCTGTTAAGAAGAACTGCTAGTGATCCTAAGGCTATGGCGTTTGCCTGTAGCAATTTTATGTTTAAATAGTTGCATATTATGACCATATCTTGTATATGTATATAACTTATGTGTATATTTGTATATATAGCATAGTTATGTGTTAAAATGTATGTAATCGTACAATAGTTATGTATACCACCGTCGCCACTCCTAATCAGAATATTCTTGCCACGGGTTGTCTGGAAGAGATCGCTTTTTAGCGACAAGACCGCCCTTTGTACCCAACTAGACTAATACTAGTTCGTAAGTTTTTCTGTAATGGTGTACAATAAAGTGTTATCTATCTATCTATTTTCGGGGAACTTGGTAAAATGGCCAGACGGTGACTCGCCACTCCTAATACATCTTGTATATAATATTAAATTATAATAAAAACCTTGATGTATTTCGTAGAATAAAAATAGTAGAAAACGAAAAACAATGAAACCTCTATAGACCGTACCGTTGCGTGAAAATTCGAAATTAAAAGTGAAATGATAATATCATGTACACAACATATTACACAACTTCAAAATTAATTTATTGACGAGTGGCTTACGAATTCCCAGCGTAACACACACCCAGACACTCAAATGATCAAAATAACCTTAGACACCACGCACCTAACTATCAAACATAAAATGCAAACTAACACCGCACCGACCGTAAGGGCCGTTAAACTTTCATCAACAGTAATTGCGTGTATACATGTACACACGTACACGTACGTTTGAATATGTATACAGCCACTACTACTACATTGCTGATACTTGCATGTTTCAAAAGTAATAGTATCAGATAACTATAGAAAGTACAATAATGGAAATGTAATTTTGTATTTAAAGGCAGAAGTGTCAGTTAAACCAGACATTTTATTTGAAAATGGAATACCTACAGTCTCTTATGCTTATAAAATTCTTTTAAAATTAAAATGAATAATAAACATTTCAATTAGAAAAAAATATAAAGTCACGTTAGCTAATTGTTCATTAAGCTCTTTGAGTGTTACTGCAAAACTTCTATTCATTTAATAATTATATCGTTTTGTACAAAACATATATAAGTATAATATAAATGAAAATACGAGTCTCTTAATCTTAAACATATAAATCTCTATACCTGTTTAGCACTATATTATTTTTGCAAGATATAGTATTTGAAGCAGCATAGGACAAGTGTAAACTAAGCTTAATTAATACGAAGCCAAAGCTGTGGCTAATGCGGAATTGACGATAAGCCGGAAGTATTATGCCGATTTCAGGACTATATATAAACGAGCAGCATGTTGATGATTCAGTATTAATTGCGAGAAACCACATTTGCAACTGGACAGTAATAGTATCTTTATAAAACAAAACATAGACAATAAACAGAGTATGTTTAAAAACACACGTGTACCGCTCGAAGGATCAAATGGTCCTTCGTGCCGGATTTAGATCTTGGCAGCTTGTTTACGTAATAAAAATAACATGATGTTGAAGACTCTATTTACACGACATTTATTGCCCACGTCTTTAAGCACGGCGGTTTAACGATTTAATAATAGTGACTAACTCACATTTACACTGATTGACTAGTGACTACACTAGGGGGTAAATGTGGCTCAAACTGCATTTACTAAATACAAAATCCTTGTTCATAATACTTTTTATACAGGTAAGCACACTTCAATACCTAAAACACATTATAAATCTAATTATGTACATTTTTATTTTTTCTACGTAACCTTCTTTTATATGGTAATCAGATGTGTCCCTTTGAATAACTTACAAAGTTGAACGTTGTGGCTGTTTATTTTTTTTTTTCGTGAAGCGCACCCTCAACGTATCCAATTATAAAGTGTATTAACACAGTGGCAGTCCTGTAATTCAATCAGCCAGGGTTGGGTTTCCTATTGACATATCCATTAGGAATTATTCGAGCTCTAGGGTGGCATTCATTATTTGTATGGTAAATGAGGTATGCACGATGCATCTGCAAGTAGGTTGTACGTCTCGAGTGTGCAACACGAGTATTTGTGAGCAAATATTCCAAGTGGAGTACACTTAATATTGATTGTTACACCGACTGTCGTTTCTGACTCCTGCCATGAAAGAAGAATACAAGACGCCAGTAGTCCGTCATGCGATATACGTAAATTTTAGGTACAATCTACACGGCTGGGATGTAGAACAGATTGATAGAACGCTTTGTTGTAATTTACAAGGCTTCCAGGCTCTTACGAGTTTAGCTTCAGCTGTTGGGGCGCTAATGGTATGGGTTGGCGTCCTTCACAGCTAGGTGGGTCCCTTTTGAGGAGAGAATTGAAAGTTTGGTGTGTTGCTCAGATGCGAATTTATTCCCCGGATCTACAGACCACCTCTCTGTCCACTGTCTCCACTGTTAACCCTTTCATAAAATTCCTCACACAGCAGTTTGCTTATTTTGCAAGCCTCCTTACACGGTTACATATGTATCCCTAAAGTCTTAAATAAATATATTGTGAGTATAAGATTATGAGTGATACTGGTATGTCTTCAAGTAAGTGTGCTAGTCTCAACTATATGATCTACTATAATTAATTTAAATAACAGTTCACCGATTTCAAACATCATTGGCATTGCTGGAAACAAATCTCCCAAGTTTCTGCCACACATCCCATTCTTACCTTTACAAACTAGTCACCAGTGGTATTATATAACAATTATATATAGCTGAGACCTGATTGTTAATTCAGGTTATTAATTAGAACGAAGTTCTTTATAGCATGCTACTCAGCGGATGGGTGCTAGACATGTTCTCGAAAAAAGAAATGCTGACCAGTGTATATTATTATACAATTTCGAACTTTAATGCAATAATATATAATATAATATACATTAGTGTAATATACGCTGCTTTGGAAAATGGAAGGTCTTGTAATTGCCCTGATTACCATACAATTTCTTCAATGGTCTTCGATGGTGTGCGATGACCTTCGATGTTCTTCGGAACTTCGTTTCTCCCAATCACACCTCATGAATTCTCGGTTTCATTTGTATAGATAGTGTAATGTGAGAACCACCGTGTTACATAATATAAGCTCTAACAAGTAACTAAGATTCAATTCTAGTGCTTGTTTCTCTGATCGAAATCTTTCCTGTTGTAAGAAGAGCTACCACATCTTTATAAAATGATAACTAAATTTTAATCGTCTGCTTGGATAAACTTTAACACGGGGAAAAACACAAGTTACCAAAAAAAATTGTCTGCTGTTTAATGTTGGTGGATGCAAAAGTAAACATTTTTGGTAAAACAATGTTTGTTTCATTATTTAGACTTACTTATCAAAATTCAGAACCCAGACTCAAAATGAAAGGTAAGTTTTTAAACAAGTCGCGGATTACTTCATTTCGGCGAACAAATATAATCAGAATAGTCAACAGCTCTATTTTTTCAACAACGGGGATAGTTTTAACATATCACAACAAATTCTGAATCAATATTCATATAAAAAAGCGGGTGTTCAAATACCAGATCATCATCATAAATTAGAAATATTATGATATAAATAATTTTAATTACTGCTTAAACTATAATTAATATGCTATTTGACTCATTATAGAAGTGACGACATAATTTAGAACGCTCCTATAAATACTCCTTCGGCGGTTTGTAATATGTTAAAAAGTATCTCAGTTGATTTGACTGTAAACTACTGCTACGACTTCCCGTCACATTCCCGGAAAGCATCCCTTTCCCGGCAACATTTCCTCTTCCACCTTCATTCGGTCGGTTCTAACCAGAGGGCGCTCCACATACACATGCGTCTCATTGGCCGAGCCGAACCTTTAATGGCTGCTGCCTAAGTATCGTCGCGACGCCACGCTCGCCGATAAAAGAAATTTATCAACTACCGTATTCGATGCTTTTGTGTCATACGAAAGTTACTGGTGATGTACGACTGTTCTGCAATTCATACATTCTACACTGCATTACGTATGTGACACTTTTTATATATCGCATACATTTTAACAACAAAAATGAGGAAGCGTGAACAATCCCCTTGCATAATTTGCATATAGCACTTTCAACTCGCAACTAATCAACATAAATGTTTTAATGTGATTATTACACGGGCTTCCTGCGGTCGCGGCCGCTGACAAATTGTGTCCGAATTACGAATTCACCATCGGAATATCCGTTTCCGTTTGATTTCGCGATATTCGATACTGAGTGCCGTAATTCATTGAGATAGTGACTGACTTGGGCACTTTGCTATTCTATACGAGACGGTAACATGAACAAAAAACAATCGTGTGTTTATATATACACTTACGAAGTGAAACTTCTTATCCATGTATCATTTTTATTTTATATATGTTACGGCTAATACCCGAAGTGCGGCTACACCTAGTTCTAGCCGGCTAAAACTAGGTGCAGCCGCACTTCGGTGTTTAAACCTAGGTGTAACAGATTTGTTCACGGCTAATATTAGGTGTAGCCGATTTCATTTGGTTAAAACTAGGTATAGCCTTCTTTATGCTGACTACAACTAAATGTAGCCGATCCTAAGTGGTTAAAACTAGGTTCTATTCTTCGTATTGGTTCAACCTACAATACAACAAGCTACAATCAACAAACGTTATTATTTATTTGAAAAAGTAAACATAATAGAATAGATAAAAGTGGGTTAAACTAAATTTAAGAAAAATATAAGTCAAAACTCCAAAGACGTGTTTGTCGTTAGAAATAAATAATTACTCTCATTTTAAATAAATCCTCTTTTATTATATCACCTTACTATCAAATATTTGTTTTACACAAATGTAAAAACATGGAAATATGTATATTGAATTTGAATCGAGTACAACGGTCTCTTTGGTTCAGCGGGCTAAGCCTTTGTCGGGTTACCTCACTGCAACGCAGAGGGGCTCCGGATTCGATTCCTAGTATGGTATATTTCGGAAACGAATATTCTCCGTTATTTACTATGGTCAGGGTGTCTGGAATCAGCCCCAAAGAATTCCGTCGTATACCATCATAAAAAATATAGAATATGTGTGTTTGCCTGCCTATTATTTATTTAATTACGTCGCTATTTGTTCAAAAATAACGCCTTTCTTAGTATAAATTACACATTTTAGGTCGCCGGTGGGAGCTAGATAAGTTCAGCGGAGGACCGGAATATGTGGCGTAAACTTCCAGCAGTGGAGAACGGTTGGCTGACGACGAATACATATTTTCGACTTTACCTAATCACAAAAAGTATACAAGACACTGAATAGCGAAAAATACCACGTTACGAACGCTCTGCATAGGTCAGTCCACAAGTTACACTCTGACCATATCCGTAGGTGGTGAGTTATGCAGTTCAATAAACTGGGCTTGTATACAACCTGTTGATTCACACTTTTGGTAATCGACTACAAACTTCGTAGCGGGTTTTTTAATGTCCTTATCGCCGGAAGACGTCCGCTAGAAAAAAATGCCATGTACCTTATTAGGGTGTTAGATAACTTTATTTGTGCAGTCAGTCGCCTTTTGTCATATTCGCAAACAGTGCAATGACCGATTTCAGCGTTAGTAGGCTGGTTGAATTTCTTTTTTTTTTAATTGTCAGAAGCTTACAAAGTTCAAAGTTATAACTTTTAATAGAGCTACAGGTACACCTATAAATTGTACTAGCGCAAGCCTCGAAGACTAAACGCGTACTACGATTTATCATTCATTACCAGACTCAGCCATGTGACAATCGTAGTGCGCGCTTAGCATTAGTAGTTTCATAGTTTGTCATTGCGCGTAATTTCAGACATATCCAGTGTAGAATCGTTATATTCATCATCATATAGAAACATAATAAATTATGTTAATAATTCAAGAATTAATTTATATTTATTTGTAAATATGTATATAGTAGTATTATTTTTAGGTTTTTTTTTTAAATATTGAATATTTAATAAAACTACGTTTTAACGGTTTTAAGCGCGGTAATTTTATTTGATTTTGGTTTTTCCGACGTTTCGGCCACTTTTCAGTGGCTTCTTCTTCCGTGATCACGGCCACTGAAAAGTGGCCGAAACGTCGGAAAGACCAAGATCAAATAAAATTACCGCGCTTAAAACCGTTAAAACATAGTTTTATTATGTATACAAGTCGCGAAAACTTAAGAAAATATTATATTGAATTTTTTTATTTTATTACAGGAGTTCAGCAGACAGGCAGACGGCCCACTTGATGGAAAGCGGTTACCATCGCCTATGGACATTTGCAACACCAAAGGTGTTACAAATGCGCTGCTGCTCTTCTAAGGGAGACTGGAACCTGGTCGCTAATGCCGGAACACAATTCAAGGTTGTTACATACTTTAGACCAGGGGTGGTAGCCATCCAATTGGGCAAATGCCCTACCACCTGGCAAATAAAGGTAGTTATAAATAATTTTATTAACTATTTTTAGTTTTCCCTAATTATAAAGAAAGAAAATATGTTGTAAATAAACAATCCAACATTATCGACAAAAATAAAATAAATCTATATTTTAATTACTTAATTTTGTTGGTAAAATATTATAATATAAAATTCATGTCTATTGCACCTGAAAAGAACTACCCTTAGTAGTTATTGTACTTTGGAGCCGGCAACATTTTGAAGTGAAACTTCTTTAGAATCGTTGTGATTTGAAACTCGATGAAACGAAAAAGCGACACTAAAAAGAGATACACATAAATCTATAGGACTAAACCTGCGAGAGAATGAGATAGAATACATTATACAGCGTTTCATCCTACTCGGTCTCCTTTTTGTGCGGTGCTTCGTAGCCTCCTCACTATTGTCTACTAATCGTTGTAGATATCATTAAGCTCGCCATATATTCTCGGAATTTTCACTTCTACTCTGCGTGTGAACTGCACAGACACATTTTACTTATGTTGCATAGGTTCGCGTTTGATCAACGTTGCGCCTGATGTCAAGTGGAAATTCAGTCTAAGGTGGAGCATGCTTACCTAGAAGATATCTGTTCGCACGAGTCTTGAACACACCTAGATTGTATTTTTCAGGAAATACAGACAACGGTAAAGAGTCTCATTCTTCAGCGGTACGTATGATAAAAGTGGAAGCATAGCGTTTCGTCCCCTTTGTTGGTATTTCCACCATATATCGGTGGCGTGAGCTCGTGCGTCTGCTTGTCCGGTGGCAATATGGTGAGGGAGGAATTAATTCGTGCAATTCCGTGGCACAGTCGCCGAAGTGTATCCTATAGAATACCGACAAACTAGCGACTTTACGATGCTGATCTACGCCCTGAAAGCCTCTTGTCGAATAGTCGGTTATTGCCTATCACAGCTTTGTAGTTCTTTTCTCTATTGACTCGAGTTTCTCGGGCTGGTATTTGGCTGAACCATCCCAAAGATGAGCGCAGTATTCCTCGCAAGACTGTACTTGTGCTTGGTAAGGATTCAGCAACTGAAGTGGTGTGAAGTACTGCCTCATATTTTTTTTTTATTGCAGGAGCTCAGCAGACAGGCAGACGGCCCACTTGATGAAAAGCGGTTACCATCGCCTATAGACATTTGCAACACCAAAGGTGCTACAAATACGCTGCTACTCTCTTAAGGGAGACTGGTACCTGCTCACTAATGCCGGAACACAACTCAGGGTTGTTATGGCGACATACTTTAGACCAGGGGTGGTAGCCATCCAGTCGGGCAAATGCCCTACCACCTGGCTGTGGATTGTTTTGTCGCCTCTTACGACAGGCCGCCCGGCCGCAGGAAATTGTATTCTTTCTCCGTTAAACCCTAGATTTGATAGAAACCCTAGCTTTTTGCCAGCCAGCTGAGCAACAGACTATATAGTAGCCAAAATTTAAATTTAGTATTTGTGTTAAGGAGATGCCGAGAAGCTGAAGACTGTTAGCTTTCAGTATGTATACACCTCGGAAAGTAGGAGTAAAGTTAAATATCGTCATATCCTTGCAGTCCGTGCCTTTCAACAAACTTGATTAGATTTGGTTTTATCCGTCTAATATATGCATGATGCAATTTCGACTCAATATTTAGAAAAAGCACCCTCTTAATTCTGTATCAAACATACATACATGTGATGAAGCCTTGTCGTCGTACACTTTCAATTAACATTGAGCTTTGAAGTACGCTACGACGCGTCTGTATTTGACAACCAGCATTTCATACGTTGTAAACAGATTTACTTTCCCATTTCAAGCTTTCACAGCTGCATGGCCGCAGCTAATGGACGCCTCTGACAGTGCAATGGAACAAGTTCAACGGAGGTTACTATTTCAGTATACTGACAAATACAGAAGGATTGAACTTTTGAAACTAAATAAAAGAGAATAAAGATCAAATTACCGCAAGCCCATTATACTAGGAAAGGAGAAAATTATTGCATCTAATTAGAGTATTAGGACTATTTTTAAATCGGTGTCTAATTCTCAGTGAAATATTAGCTACCTCCTTTACTATCCCTTCTTATGTCAGAGAAATAAGCCATGTTATCTAATTTTAACAAACAGTATATACCTATAATGTAAACGCTAATTGTTTTTTTCTTCTTCATGAACTTTTTTTGATGTCGCAGATGGAATGTCTTTGGACACTATCCTCGAGCCTGGGGGGATGACACCGAAGGGAGGGGAGTGTGAAACTCCTCAACGACCGGATAACTACATGATCTCCGAGCGGAGACCACGGGAAAGTCGTCCGTCAGACTACCCACTAAACCTAACCTGTGCCCCTCTCCTACGCGTGCTTACAAGCGGCACAGGAACTGGTTACGAGACAACGCTTGGCCGACGACCTCAGGGTGTCCTCCTTTTTCGTGACTTAGGCTAACTAATTTTCAAGGAATGAACGCTTACTCGCCACCACCATCATTAAGTTAAAGCGAATTAACGGGTGTCACATGTTGATAATCGTTTTGCAGAGTCCTTTACGATGTTTTCCTCGATATGCACATCTGGCCAGAAATAGGTACTTTATAGTCATGCTTGGCTTCCTAGCCAAAATTGAACCCATATCATTGGAATAAAACAAGGCTGCCTTAGCCACTAATCTTTGATAAATAATTTAAATATTACATACTATTCTATAAAATTGGTTTAAATTTTATACTAACACATAATACGCTCCGTCTACTTGATTACAAAGCCTGCAGCGCACGTATGTCACGTTCACGACGCATGTGTGTAAGCAACCTAACGCCGCGCTGCGTTTCTTGCACCTTTGATCTCGCACGCACGTGTGTACACAGTCGATTTGAAGCCATTATTCCATAAGTTCGAGGAATGAAGTTAGTGTGCGGTGTACATTTTTACCGATAAGTTATTTTTATTGCTTTATTTCTAGAATTAACTTAATGTTTCAATCACAAAAGAAAGTAGAAAGGGAACTGAGACGTGTTGAGACATAGCTCCATGTAACTCTAGGACAACGGTTCTTAATGTTTAATTATCAAAAGAAACTAAGAGAAGAAAATAAAAGTCAAAATCTGTTAAGGCACAGCTCTAAGTCAAAGGTTCCCAAAAGGGTTAAAGCGCCCTCCCAACAAAATTGAAATATTTCAAAAGCTCTAGAAAATATTAGTTTTGATTTACGGAAAAGGTTTAGAAAGGGGCAGGAAAATAATCAAGAATCAATCCTAACACTGTGTTTTTATGGTCCTATTTCTGTTATACTACTATACTATTCTAGAATGGAAAAATGGTTCAATAACCTCGAATAACGACGATTAAATAACTTTTTTCTTTTTTAAGGCTCTAACATCGTTTTTCAAGGCTGTTAGTTACATATTAACGATGAAGTTATAAATATTACTTGCCATACCCCCATATGAAAAGTTACTAATACTGTCTGACAGATAGTACCTTAATTTATAACTACAAAGTAGCTTCAGAAAATACAACAAATCAAATAAAAAATTAAAAAACATTACTATTTAAAATGCTATGAAAGTCGAATTTAAATTTCAGTTTATTGTAATATCATTCTCCTAATTCCTTCCAAATTTATTTTCTGTATCAAAAGGTTCTTTAAACACCAATACAAATGCATTGACTATTGTTTTGTTTACTTTTTTCTAGTAATAACAAAAATTTATTGTATCTATGAAAAATTAGATTAATTAAAACATGACTGTATCTGTATAATTGTAATTTGTTTTTTGTTTCGCTGTTTTGCTATCAAATTTAATAATATCTAATTATAATGTTATTCATATTTAGGTAAAACTAAATTAGTAAGAGATGGGATGAGCTGTTCCAAGTAGTTTGGGATACATTGCTTTAAAGTCTACATTTGTAGGGTACAAAAGTCTTGGTCTTTTCTTTTATACTCAGCTATCTATTATAATATATTATGCAAATACCGTAAACACACGTCTGTGTAGGCAGGCAAATGTTCCAAACCGGTCTTGTGTAACCCGACCGTGTGCCGGTGGTCGGTGTACGGTGTTCGAGGAAGCGTGTTTAGTTCCCACGGGGCTCGGGCGCATGCGCAACACACGGACGTACCTGCGGACAAAATATTGTATAGGTTAGGTGCTACTTTGTTGCAAGACATTGGCATCTGGAGATGATTAGAGAAGCTATTGGCTTTCATAGGCTGATATTGACTGTCTTTAGTTCACTGAATAATCGATAGTGTATAACACATTAAGACACTTGGCTGTTTATTTATTATTTTTGGCGGCTTTGGAAATTAACCAGTTACAATGAAATTAGGTATATACATACTTTAGATAAAACATATACAGATATTATCTGTAGGGAGACTTAGAAAGCCGATTTAAAAAGTTAGTACAGGAATACGGTGTTTTAATGGAGTGGCGACGGCTGATGTAAACTGGCGATGGACAGGTAAGGGGTCTGTAATGTACTTTCATTCCAGTCCTGTGGTGAGAACTGAAATTCAAAACAAATGAAGTTGCAAAGAGCTCTGTTCGCTTCCGTGATTAGTGTTAAGGTCCATTTAACACAGCAGATATATTGCGGACTTTATTATGCATACTCATATACCTATATATGTGTACACGTACTATAAATGAGCAAGTAGATTTCTTCGGCTGTTTTTTGAAGTGAAACTTCTTTAGAATCGTTGTGATTTGGAAATCGATGGAACGAAAAAGTGACACTAAAAAGAGATATAAACCCATCAAATTCAACCTTATCTGATTCGAAATAAAACACTTTTCTCTTTACCCGTTGGTATTAATTTTCAATTTAAATAAAACAAAAGATTTCAAATGAATTTTAGCTCTATCTGTATATATTTAAAGCAGATATCCTTTTATACGCAGATCAAGCGAAATTGTCCGTAACAGTACATTGAAATTTGAACTTTATCCCAGTGATTTAAAGTGTAATTTAAATTGAATTATGATATATTTAAATTAATAAAAGTTAGAGAAGAATTATCATTGAGTATATTCTTTGAAGTTTCACTTCTACTCCGTGTGAAATGCGCACACACACGCATTTTTTTTAACTAATATTTATTTGAAGTTATGTTTAAACAGCACAAGTCTGTTGAAGGTGTGCGTGACAAGCTCATGTTGCAATTATTTTGCCTAATAGTCATTTTGTGTTGTACTCTATTTTATTTGCCTAAAAACACATACGTTTGTTATTTTTATACGATTTCGGTTAATAATTGGTTTTCTTGAATCTGAATCTTTTATTACATACATACATACATAACTTCACGCCAGTTCCCTTGCGGGGTAGGCACGAACAACAGAGCGCCATTTAGGCTTATTCTTACACACCTCACTTGCTTCTTTGACATTCATAACTCTTGTCATGCACGCTCGTCTGTTCTTAATCTTTTATTAATGTGTAATAACCAACCTCGAAATCAATAATCTTGTGAACGAGCCCTACATAGAACGAGAAATCAAAGCTCATCGCCTCCGCTGACTCGGGCACGTAAAAAGCATGCGAGAGGATCGCAGCATGAGGAAAGCATATTTGGGTCTAAAATATTGCTGGAAAGACAGAGCGGAGGCTCACCTGTATGAGCTTCGGGCCCATAATAATTAGCAAGAAACTGCTACTCAGGGAAAAATAGCATGCGCTCGTTTCGGAGACCAAGACTCACTTTGGGTCGCTGAGCCAACAGAGTAAGTATATTGTGTAACAAGAGACTGATTACGAAAATAGTACTTTTTATATACCTTGTATCCACAGGATACATTAAAAAAAAATACTCAAAAAAGCTTCATGTTGTCTAGTAATAATTTAAGTAAGTTTAATTTTATCATGACTTTTTCCTGCTATCCTTCCAGGTTAATAATATGACATAAAACAACAAGTTTAATGCAAAATTCTCGTCATCCGCCTCGCTTAGCGACTCAGCGTTGCTCCCATATACGGCCCGGCACTTCCTACTCAGCGTATCAACCACCATTAGGTGCACATCAAAGGAGCCGTTATCGTGTGCCCACGTCAATGGCGGTTCTCAGAACTACATTTATTATCATTATTTAATTACAATTTTCATTCATTCTTAACGCATGCTAATTAATAAATTAACATGATAACAAAACGTTGATAATTGCTCCTTCACCTGACAAACACGTAAACAAATTAAAGAATATATTAATTTTAAATTAATATTAATAATAAGTATGCCATTTTACCACTGTAGTGTTTCAAATGCATGGACTTTCCAAAGATTTAGATGCATTTGCATGTATTGTATTAAGTTGGAGGCGAGGAGTCAGCAGTCAAAAGTCAAAAAATCCTGTCATTATGGCAATGACAGGACTTTTTCCTAGTTTGGACTCCCGGTTTTTCCACCTATAGTTATGATTTTTTTCTTCTTTATTGTTATATTTGTGGAAAGGAAAATAAACAAATAAAAAAAAATATAACCGACTTGGAAAACAAGTTCGTTTATTCCCGAATATATATTTTTTTATCGTTGTTGGCGGTTGATAGCTATCTCACCTTATGTTCAGTGAAGATGCAATCTTCGATGGAGCACGCTTACCTACTAGATAACTATTCACTCGTGACTTGAAGACCACTGGTTTGTATGATTCGGGGAACACAGTCTCATATACTTAAACATAAGTATTATGGTTGTTTACTGTAGAAAATATAAAATATCTTCCAGTTGAGCGGAACAATGACTTATTAACACCTCTTCACATTTTTGAGAATTCCGACCTTCATTTAGGTGTTGAATTCTTGTTTTTTTCCTCTATTGTAATCTCTGTAATAATATAGATTATAATAACAGTCCATAACGTTTCACTGCAGGCCTCAGGTCTTCCATTTTTTTGGGGGATGGATAAGATACCCATCAGGTTTGTCGAATGTGGGTTTGACAAATCGGTCATCTCGATGTGTAGGTTTCATCACGATATTTTCCTTCACCGTCAGTATATTGTAATTGTAACAATACACAGATTAGGTCAGAAACTGCTTAAATGGTGCACAATTCCATGCTCGCATCAGTGTCTTTTCAGTTTGCAACTTAAGAACTTTACCCACTAAGCTACCACAGCTTACCATATAGGTTAAAATTTTATAATGATAACGGAATTGTAGTCCTACTAGTAACCTAATTAATTCTTTTTGTGTGATTAATAATTAAAATAGATAGATAAAACTCTTTATTGTACATCAATACAAAAATAAACTAACAGACTAAAACTATATCAGATTATGCACAAAGGGCGGTCTTATCGCTAAAAAGCGACTTGCAGACAACTCCGAGAATGAATTGAGATGATAATGGCGATGGTGGTATACGTAACATATACTACGAATATATTTTAGTATTTATGAATCAGACCGCAGTTTTCGAGGCTCCATATGGCAGGAAGCTGTATCGTGAGTAAGCGTTATGCGGGTGAGGAAGCGGCGTGTCCGGTGCGAGAGGCATGTGGCTAGATGTGATCGTGTCGCCTTCTTCCAACAAAGACAGATAGAATCGTGTTCATATAGATGATATCTGTAGAACTGTTTAACTATTGGATAATTGATTTAAGTTTTCATTTTTGGTGGATTTCAGATTGAATAATGATCAATTAAATCAAAGGTAACATGTTATCACGAGCAGGGCAGTCAACATGTACACCAAGGGCACGACTACATATTTAGTTCCGCGCTTGATAAATGATATACTCGTCGTGTTTAGGGAAAGTAATAATCCAAAAAATATTAAAAATAAACTTAAGCTCTCCTTTTTACATATGTATAATCCAATACCTAATACCTGTAAATGTTTTTTGTTTTGTAAAATACATTAAAAAAAAAAACAAAATATCAATGTCTAATTTGGAAAATACTCGGTACAATTATAGTTACTCAATTTCTTTTGTTATAATTCATTCATATCTCAGCTCACGATATCATAGATAGGTTATTACAAATTTTCGATGGATTACATGCGACTTATAAAAATGCACCAACATTTGTGTTATAAAATTAATTGTTGTTTATTACTCGAATTCTAAAATCGAAATTAATTTATAATTAATTCGTTAGGCATCATTTAAATATCAATTAAACTTTAACATTATTTTGATATCAATTTTATTTTTTGGTATACTTTGTTTTATTGCTTCATCGACTCATTTTCTACAGATGTAGGTACTTCATTGTGAAATAAAACTAAACGGTTTATATTTTTCGTGTTTATGAGGGTTTATCCCCCGAGCGCATCATTGTTCTATGGTGGATAAAGATAAGGTAGTACCTCTTATCTTATATAGAGGGAAGTTGAAAAAGTGTCCAGCAGTATGCTGAACATAGAGGTTAAAACACCTATCACAATAGCGCTGGCGTACGAAAATCTAAGATATGAATTAAAAGTTGTTGAAGTGCCATAAAATTTATAAAATGCCAGTATCATCAGAAATCGTCAATTATTTACGTATTTTGAAATATTTTAGTAAATATAATGCTGTGAGAAAACGTGTAGAGTGATTTAATAATTGTGAATTTTTGTGCCTAGAAAAGAGGCATGTGAGGTGTGTAAGAATAAGCCTAAATGGCACTCTGTTGTTCGTGCCTACCCCGCAAGGGAACTGGCGTGAAGTTATGTATGTATGTATGTATGTATGTGAATTTTTAGTAATAAAAAACAAAGTGGATATCTTTCGGTCCATGTTTAATATTCTATCTCACTTTAATTACTACCGCAGCGCCACCCTATTTATTATCCGTGTTTTGATGGACAACAATAATGAGCATTAATTTGTCCAATATATTTTTATCAAGGCTGTATAATATTCATATTGACTAATTAAATCATTACTTTTTTGACGGTATTTGAATTGTAAATGTACTTCCTTTAATGGGTCGACACATCAGGACTTTTATAGTTAACGATTTGTATTTTCATTTGTTAATGTGTGTGCTGTTGGTCTGCCATAAATAATAAATAAATAATTAATTAGTAATATTATATCAGAAATGAGGACTTCCGTAAGAGAACGAAGGTAATCGACATGGCTCGCAAAATTAGCAAGTTGAGATGGCCGATGGAGCAAACGAGTCTCGGAGTGGAGACCACGTCTTGGAAAAAGTAGCGTAGGACGCCCGCCAGCCCGGTGGACTGACGACCTGCGCAAGATCGCCGGCAGGGGCTGGATGAGGAAGACGGGAGACCGGGATATGTGGCGCGTACTTGGGGATGCCTACGACCAGCAGTGGACAGAGATTGGCTGAAGAAGAATATTATAGCCGAAAATGAATGACCTGGCCTGAATTCATAAAAAACTTGGTTACAGACAATGTTGCTCTTAGAAGATTCATCGATGAACGTCTCTAACTTATCTTCTCTATGTCTTATCAAGCATATGAGAAATAATTTAAACCGATCGTTCTAAAAAAAAACTACTTAAAAACATCTAACCATAATAATTGCCCATGTGACTAGACCCGTCTATTCTATGTATTTCGATGCGCTGAATCCGAGTCTAGGGTTAGTTTAGTCCATACACCCTAAAACTTTTGAGTATTTATAGACCATAAGATCGAATTTGGTTCATAAACCCTCAACATTTTTGACAGTGTATCGACCAAACTTCAACTTAGATTCGGATTCAGCACATCGAAATACATAAGAATAGATGAGTGTGGTCAAAAGTACAGTCCATTTTTTTTTTTGTGGGCCAGTGTAATTTTGAAACTACCAAGAAGTAATAAATAACAAAACCGATAATCCAAATGAAACTAGTTAAACCTGCCTTCCTCCCTAAGCCCATCTGTTATTATTGAACATTCCACGAATCCCACTAAGCTCGTACGCTTTGTTTTGTTCACCCCCTTTTTGAACGCCATTGTATTCGTTTATTTATGAAAATTAATTAAATGACAGCAAATTAACACGTGATCGTCGACGCATTTTAAAAATGTGCGCTATCTACAGTATAGACAGAGAGATAACACTTTATTGATGACCAGAATAAACAATACAAAACTGGTGATGGTGAGATATTGGGACAACTTTTTAAATAAATTATGTGTAAGGAATCCGTTTAAATATTAGATACCTTATTGAGATAGACTAGATAACATCACCAATGCGATGCTATTAAAGGCCAACTAAGTAATAAGTGCTATTCTCAATTACTTATATACGTATAAGACCTATGTAAAACTTACATAATAAAAATGATTTGATTTCATTAGTGAGTGACAATTTACGCACAACGGAGGGTACTGCAGCGGTGGGATACTTCTACTGTGTACTTCATTTAACTACTAAACCCTAAGAAAGCGTAGTAAATACACCTAAAAAAATTCAACAGAACTTGTAACTTTATTTCAGAATTTTCTACCACATATTTTCAAAGTTAAAGGGGGGGGGGGGGACAACATTTTCAAGACTCTGGAAGCATAATATATCTTACACTTATTACCTACTTTACTTAAATAGAAAACTCATTAAGAAACACTTATGATTTTTCGAGATCTGACTAAAGATGACCCCACATGAATGCTATCAGTTAAATGTATGACAGCCTTCCCTAATCATCATTATCGGCATATAGGGGAAACCTATATGCCGATTCCATATTTGTCAAAATGGAAATATCAATAGAAAATAGCTTAGGCCCGAAAAGTCACAATCACACTACAACAAAGCTGGATTGCATATCCAAAAGAAAGGCTAAAATCAAAATATAAAAGCTAAGCAGCGATGTTAACTTCGGGAACTTTCGGCAGTACTCGGCAACTCTCGGATGCCGTCGTAGGCGCAAACAATGATCCCAAACCCAGCTGTTTGTACCTGGCTCTGTTTACAGAGACGAATGTTTGTTGAGACTCTCTTTTGGTTACTGGTTGGTATACAGAGTAGCTTAAACGTAGTCGTGTGTTTGATATTACGAGCTTGGTGGCGGTAGTTTTCAGAAAATATTATTTTTATGGCTTTTTATTTAATTTATTATTGACAATTGACAACTAATTTATTTTATCATATTGTAAATGAAATGAAATCGTTTTATTTGCCAGAAACATGGAGATAAAAGATGTTAGAAGTGAATAAATACTACGGTACATGTAGGCATACAAATGTTTATACTTAAAGAAAATATATAACTAAATACTTTAAATAAATAGTAAGTTATGAAAACTATTTTAATGAATTCGTAGTTAAATATATTAAGAAGAGTCTTTAATCGTTATTATTATAATATAAGGCTCATAAGATGTTACAAGTGAATAAATACTACGCTACATGTAGGCATACAAATGTTTATACTTAAAGAAAATATAAAACTAAATACTTTAAATAAATAGTAAGTTATGAAAACTATTTTAATGAATTCGTAGTTAAAATATAATACGAAGAGTCTTTAATCGTAATTATTATAATATAAGGCCCATGGCTTGTTTTCTGTTTGTACAGTTATTCATTATTCTGTTGTTTCAGTTAATATAATCTAGCAGAGCAAAATGCAAAATCAACCGTATTCAGTAACACTGCTGCCGTTCAAGGTTTTTGCAGTACAAAGAGTAATCGATCCCACTGAAATTGATCCGTACGATCCGCAAGACCTCGGTAAGGGCACGCACTGCGGACACGCTGCGAGGACAAAAGGTCGTAAGTAGTGTTGGCCACCGATGAACTTACGTCATTGTATTAAATGAACGTTATAGGTGATCTTTATTTATGATATATCGATATTAATTGAGCGAAGCTCTTGTGGTAGACTTGAAAAACAAATGCTCGCAAGTGTGACGTTTAAACAATTTTTTTTTCTTCAGCCAGTCCACGTCCACTGCTGAACGTAGGCCTCCCCAAGAGAGAGATAGTGTAAACAATATCGAATATATTTTAAAATATTATATACTTACTTGAGAATTGATTTGAATTTTTCAATATAAGATTTGAAAAGTCGATTACTATTTTTTTATTTTACTGGCCGTTCAAATGCAATGGGTTAAGATTTGTCATAAGCTCCATACAAGAAATATCAAAATTCAACAAATCGCCCGTAAAGCAAGTGAGTAAATAATAAGATATCGGAGCTGTCCATAATAGACAAAAATCTTATCGAATAGATCTATGTTAGCAACATGTCTTAATATTTTTTTTATTCATTTATTTTTTTCGATAGTTACAATACTTTACACACATTTTCTTTGCCAAACTGCCACGCACTTTATCCGCAACGTTATTGTGTATCATATGTTATACTTTTATATAATTCTATGTCTATACTTAATATTATAAAGAGGTAAAGTTTCTGAGTTTGTGTCGTTGTATGGGGTAATCTCTGGATCTACTAAACCGATTTTAAAAATTCTTTTGCTGTTGGAAAGCTACGTTGACAGGGAGTGTCATAGGCTATATAACATGACGCTATATAGCACGGGAGCGAGACAGAGCGCGGGTAAAACCGCGCCCGCTGGTATTTAATAATATACTAATTTTAATCAAATTGGCTAAATGTAACAGAATTGACATAACATTTGATAAATTATACGCATTATCGATAATTTGATATATTAATAGTAACATTGTTCATCACTATCCAACCCGCACGTTGCTGTACACATATCCCCTCCATATCCTACCATCCAAGGGGATACTTAATCCCCTGTCTATTTCAAACACGTTTCACCTCATTCGTTTCGCGTCCGACAAAAAACTTATTAAATTTACCATTGAGGCACTCACTCCCTTAAAAGAGAACTAATCGATAATGTGTACTGTGATTTGACAGATTTGTATAGAGCGTGAGGGGAAAATTATTGGATTATTAGAATTTTTGACCAGAATTTGGGTTATAATAAGATCTCTAGGAGATAACACTATTTTTTAAGCGACAGAAAAGTGAATTTTGCGGTATTAGGGTTTTTGGGTGAACCTTGCGACCGCAACCTGAATAACAGTTATTTTAAAGTCCTTGTTGAAATAAACCTTGTCATTTCAACAAGAACCTTTTTTCATAGGGTCTTCTATATTTAAACTACATTATAATATAGTAACGTCTTAGTGTCGGTTGTTTTTTTAGGTATCTAAGTATCCGCTATGCGTGTATGATTGTCAAGAATAAAACTCTGCTGGTATTCACAATATGTGCCGTATTATTTCCCGGTCCATAACCAACAGTCCTTATGGATTTTCTGAATTCAAGTGCCTACTTAATAATAATAGTGAACATTAATAAGTGTATTTTCTAACCGAAAGTGATCTACCACGAGTTAAAAGAAACGTGGTTGTGGACAATGATGCACCCACAAGACTCGCCCTATTAAGCGAAGCAAAAGAGAAACTATCCATTATAGATTTTAGACTCGTGCGATCATGGCTATTGTAAAACGTAGATATTAGAAGGTCCACTTTTGATGTGGAGTCATGTTGGAATCATTATCTTGATTACAATTCTTAGGGCCGATTCAATCGGTGTGATACCACGCTCTCACAGAATATTAGCATGAAACGGTTAGCCTTGAGCTAATTTTGTTTCTTACGGTGAGTAAGAACTCCGATGGCCCATTTTGCCTTCTCTCCTATCTCATCCAGTTAGCAAGGCGTTGGCTTCGCTCCTGGTTTTAAAAACGTATATAGGCGGCGGTAACCACTTTCCATCAGATGGGCCATCTGCCAGCTTCGCAATAAGAAAAGCTAACAAGTTTCATTCAAATAAAACCACGTGTTTCGCCCGTACGTACGATAGTTGCGATCTATAAACTTTTGGCCAACATCGCTTGTAGTGGAGTGACGCGTCTCGCGGCGAGTGATGAATTAAAATAGCCGGCGAGGGAGGCGGACTCCCGCGGAGGCTGCAACACATGGCCTTATCGACCTGCCGCAGCGGGCCAAGGGATAAGAGAATGCGATGTTGTAACAATAATATATTTAAAATATAAATTACAAACTAGTACAATGAAGGAAACTTAACTAATATTGTATTATACCTATAATCTCTTTAAGATTAAGTAGAACACTGAGTCTAGGTCATCGAAATCAATGATTCCCAAAAGGCTACGTTATCTTACCGGATCGCTATAGTGATCCATTGTCCGAGGGAGGAACCAGCCCTCTGATAACTCGAAGAGGCAATGATGACTCATGGCCTCGGGACTCGACGGTCCAATCATTTTAACAGCAGACGCCACAAAAATATAACTCTAGCAATCTTAATAATAATTACGAGAATAAAATATTGTATTTTCCTGAAACACATTTTTTAGAAACAAAATATAGAACTGAGAGCTTTATGTAGTCGAATATTTGCCTTTTCATATTTCTATTTAAAAGTGAGTTTTGATGTATGTTAATGGCTGCTTTTCTATCCCCCGATAACAGAAAAATACATAAATACAAAAATGAATTTACAGACTAAAACTATATCTAATTATGTACAAAGGGCGGTCTTACAGCTAAAAAGCAATTTCTTCCAGACAAAAGAAATATTTTATAAATTAGTTCATCATTGTTCTACTTTTGTATTGTCAGGTTAGTTGATGAGTAATTTTTAACTGGTGATTTATATTGTTACTATACACTACTTACTATACTATACTTAGACTATAATTTAATTTAATTTTAAGTGGAATAGAGTCATTTGATTCAATTATAATTTAATTTGATCTAAATGATCCTATGTCTATGAAGAAGATAATTTTCTTATTAATAAGTAAGCATTGAAATCATTAGTAAACATTAGTTATTCAAATTCTACAAAAAGTCATTACAAAAGATATCTTTAGTATACTAACGCGGGAATGATAAGCTTTGACTGGGGAATGCATTTACACATGTCCCAGGCCCAGTTGAGAGGTCCTAGAATAATGTTCCTTAATTTGTTTATTATCCTTAATTTTCACTTCAGTCCTTTCAGCCGTAGTAATAACAAAATGATTCGAAAAATAAAAAATCTACAATAATTATTTGAAAATCATAGTCGCCTACCGCTTATGACATGATACGGTTCCGTTCACACACGCGCTCTCCTCCTATCCGCCTATAATAATAACTGCGCGCACGCACGAGCCACGCGGGTGACCGGCGGCCAAAATAATTGTCCCATTAAGAGGGATAATACGATACCATGTTTGTGATGCGGACTACGGTTGACATGAAAAATATTTGCTTCAAATGGCTTTGGTCCTGTAAAAAATAACAATATTTTTTCGGTTTATTATCCCGGGAAAATCGTTGTAGGAAGTAAATACTGTCCGCATTATTAGGAAATACATTACCTATTCTATTTGAAAACGGAAAATAATGAATACAAGTAATACCGATTACAAGTTACGATTTGTTGATGCAGCAGCGGTGCGGAAATGTATCAGGAAACGCTCAAAGGAATATAAGCGCTCAATAAACTTTCAGTATCGCGCATACTAGACTACAAATTAGAAAGCGGTATAAATTTTATTGTTGTTAAATTTACAGCACAAAGCTGCAAAAATTACGTGAAAGAGCTCTTCAATTCTTTTGAATAATAATTGTATTAATTTTGATCAATACAAGAATGATTTATGAGTAGGTGTTACTAAAATTTGTTTACTACAATCATATCAAAGAATTGTTAACAATGCTCAAAGATTTTCACGAGCCCAAATACTATAATTATCAAACCAATATGCAGCGCGACCAATAAATAGCACTGAAGTTTGCTGCTCGTCATTTATTTATTTTTTTCCTGAGAATGTGACCTATTTTACCATCAGTCAACAAACTTGAAGAAGCACGCGGATCTCCCGGGTCGCTCTTGACCAACATTTCCTAGACGGGTGACGTAATAACGTCAAATGCGAATTAACCCAGATACGAGTGTCGTAAATGTAGCTTATTTAAACTGCCCTATGTCCCCCGCATATTTACAATTTAGGACCAACGCAAATGTACGAACCAATAAACTATTCTGTATCGTTGCGGAAGTTTACATTCTCATAAATGAACTTCCTAATACTGAACATATAATAATCTTCAATACACGCATACAACCTTACTTACCGAAGTAAAGTAGGAAAAAGGCGGTCATATTGCTAGAAAAAGTATTAGCATAATTAAAGTACTGTGTCGTTGGAAATGCTCTTTGCAAACCGTCGAAGAGTTTAGAAGAAGATAAAATGTGGATGATGACTTGATAAGTTCCGAAAAGATTTGGTTGGAAAATCAGGTTGGAATAGACAGTAGACGTAAAAGGAGAGAAAGGGATAATAATGGATATTCGGTAATGATAAGATCCAAATAAAAGTGAAGTTCTAGCAGTAACTAAGAGCAACAAATTGAACGGTACAGGTATACTAGATCGAAAACACTTTATATTTGTAAATAAAAATATGAGTATGTATTTTGTTCCGAGCCGAGATAAACTCAAAGATACTGCAAAGACGAATACAATAACCAATATACCAACAGTCATTATTAGTATAGGTGATAGATTCGTCATAGATTCCGTAATCATTCTTCCACACGATCGAAACAATGGTCATTAGAACAATTTGTAACCTCTGAAACGACCATAATTACTCAAGTGTACGTGAGGCCCATCACATAATGCCCAACGGGGATGAAGCGAAGGGGAGGTAGGGGATTGAACTCATAAACCTAAAAATAGATGCGACGACACTACGCCCTCTGAATACAAACTGAACAATCTGTCAAATTTGTACCTAAACAACTCTTATGTGTAGGATATAAGACCGAAAATATATTTGACAATATTCTGGTCCATGAAACATTTACTTTGTCAAATGTTACAACATGTGTCAAAACAATATGCTCCGGAAACAATAAACAGTTGTTTAACTAGTTAATTTTTAGTGCATTTTCGATGTGCCACAGATTAATTAAGACAAAAGAATATAAACACTTCATTAAGTTCGACAATGAACAATTATTCCAATTTATTACACTTTCTCAAGGGATTACACGCTTTCCTCGCACATTTTCAGGTTTGCGTTTATAGATAACCTATTCTACAGAATTCGTAGTATTTTTCGATATAAAAATTATTTCATTTACAATTGCACTGGCAACTGTAGTCCTTATACACCAAATATCATGAAAATTAATGTTTAAATCTAACGATGTTAAAAATGGAACAAATATTTTAATGCTTTCAAGTTTAAGTTAATATAGACTTTAGAGTGTTAAAAGATTGATCGAGTTTTAACTGTACTGTATGAATACATGCGAATGTTTTTAAATTTTTAACTTATAAACACAACTATTTTTTAAGTGTTATGTATAAAAAGTAAAGGTGAAAATATTAAATACAGATAAAATATATAACATTTAAATGTATAATATAATTTCATAATTCAAATAAAAAAGATAATTTCGGACGTAGACTCCCATTAACGTGACAATAATAGTTTTTCATTTCTCATATTCTGAAAGTACGGTTGGAGTTGCCTAATCGCAAGAATGAAAACTATTGTCAAAAAATTAAGAAAACTATGCGAACCATAGATAATAAATACATGCGACTAATGTCCCAACTTTTTATAGCCACTGTTAAATGTTAAATTTAAAAATTATCAACAAATTTGTAACATCATTTTACTTTTCACTAAATTATGATTTAATTTACATAAATTTGAACTAAATATTTACTATAATCAATGACAAGAAAATAGTGGCTGGTAGAATGCTACAGAAAAGAAATTTACTTAACATTTCATATGTGATTTACGTGATTACGTTCATCAGATTTAGATATGGATTTAACGCCTGATTTTATTAGAGAAATAGTTGTTTATTAAACTACTCACACGCTTGTCCCTAAATAGGTCACTTTCACCTCTCGTGTAATATAATCTACTACTGTAGGATTTTGAATAATATTTTAGTTAACATATCATTTAGTTAGAACAAGTTTGGTGTGCTTGCTGATTTCAATGAAGTCATATAAAATGGAAATAGTTATAATTGCCGCTTACTTGTAACAAGGGTCTTAATTAATAAGCATTTTGATGGTTAAAGGGCGCCGATATTCAACAATGTTTCCGAGACGTTAACTTTTATTGAAGTTGTTTTATGACTGTAATTACCATAATTAAATTAAAACAAATACCAGAGGTCGAAGTACGAGGTAGATCTACTGCGAAAGTTAATAGGGTATTTTTTAAATTATTACACAATATACTAGTTAGCGAGTGCTGGGGAATTCTTATTCTTTAATAAGAATTATTTACCCTTTTCAATATAAAGAAATAAAAAAATAAAATACCTTACAATTCCAAATCAAATTAAATGCAACGTAACTAAGTTTTACACCAACATAAAATACATTCGTACCATAAACATATATATTTATTGTGAAGAAATTAAGACCACAAAGAGCGTATTTATTTAGGTCTTTATTATACACTAGCGGCCCGGCGCGGTTTTACCCGCGCTCTGTCCCGCTCCCGTGGTATATAGCGTCATGTTAAATAGCCTATGACACTCGCTGTTAGCGTAGCTTTCCAACAGTAAAATAATTTTTGAAATCGGTTTAGTAGATCCAGAGATTACCCCCTACAACGTCACAAACTCACAAACTTTACCTCTTTATAATATTAGTATAGAAGTATAGATACATACGTATAAAATAAAGCACCACACCTTACAATTTTATACTAAAAGGTTTTGGACAGGTCAAAAACAGAGGAATAATTAGTACCCATTTACAATAACAGTAATTTAAAATAATTTCAAAAATAAAACCAATTCTCAATCAGAACAAAACCATAAACATTATCACCTGATTTGATATATTATATTTAATAAAACTTTGTTTCATTTTCTGTTTCTTTGTTTGTGATTTCACAGACTTTTTGCATGTTTTAGATTTATAGAGCAATATTAGATATTTCTTGATAGATGTATGTAATAAATGATAGTATGCTATGATGTAATGAGGTTGAATAGAAATGAAAAAGTTACGTTAATCGCAAACATTACTCAAACATGAACCGGTAATAATAGTAAGAAAATCGCCTGCAAAACAAATCTCTCTTCATCAAACTTGCGCAGAATTTCGTAAAAAACGTAAAGAGCAAGGAATACTTATAAGTTCGGACAAAACTCAGTTTCGTATGATAAAGTCTCATTATGCAATGGTTGCGTTTCCTTGAGGGTAGAAATTACTCAATGCGGCGTCACTCGATGTTACAAATTTTACGGCCAGTTATAAAAAGTTGGCGAGAAGTTGCGCGGTGCGGGCTTCCCCGGCCTCCCCCTTTAGGGAAACGTTGGGACTTTCGAAACGCTGCCGTGTTACGCGAATTAGGTAATAATTTATTTAGCTTTTCCACTTATTCCCGCTGGATGGTTGGACTCGTGAAAGTTTTGTAGTTCTTTAGATTGGTTCGCTGACAAATCTTATTACTGTTCCATGAAAAGAACGATAGTGGGCAGGGCTTTAGTCTTTAATACTTTAAGACGATTATATTGGATACAAAAGTTGTTTTTAGCATTTATAAATCGCCTTTTCGGACTAAACAAGTTTATTATCGATAATATTATAAAATTCTAAAAATGTCGTGTCTGTACATTGAAGCTATTAAAAAAAACCAACTGGAATACATTACATAAACGATGGAAAACACGATGCATTTTTTTAGATTTATTGTCTGTTTGTTAGGGATTTACGTAAAAACTACTGGGCCAATTTCGATGCGATTTTCGCTAATCCAGAGTAAATTCTTAGACTTAACTTTTTTTTCTGGGAATGATTTAAAATGATCAAATTAAAGAAAGAAATAGAATTTATGTAATAAAATGTGAGATGTATTTTATCCCGGGAATTCCATGGAAATTTTCCCAGGAGCGATTTGTAGTTGTTCGGGTGTATAAAAACTAGATTACTCCGACGCTGTTTAGAGAGCAGCAGCGCATTTGTAGCACCTTTGGTGTTGAAAATGTCCATAGGCGGCCACTTTCCATCAGGTGGGCCGTCTGCCTGTCTACTGATCTTATGCAATAAAAAAAGTTTTCACTGAAACGATAGCTTACATATTTACATATATTATGAATATATTATGTATCCCTGGCAAGAAATTAATTTTATAAACATTTTCCAAGAGAAAGGTCATTAATTGAGTTTTCAAATAAATCAGTTTAAGTCGCATCTTTATTTGTGTGGGCATATAAAAGATAAGACCCTCCTACAAGTGGATTTCTAAAATATATTCAATAAAGATATTTTAGAGATTAACACTTAACTGCATTTATTACAAAGATAACACCGAGAGTAATCAATCAAACTTTAATCAAAACATCTGCGGCGTAGACAGACTCTATGCAGGGATTAATTGAATGGAATGGCACCGCGCACCGGCGGTCAAACGACGAATTGTAGCATGTCGTTGACAACCATTTTATTGGCACAGTGAGAGCACTGGATTCAATGACCATAATTTATTTAGAACATTTTTTAAAGCTATTTGCACGATAGTTGTTCAGATTAATTGTATGGTGGATGTTATGCATATCAGCAGATGCACAGGCAGACAAACATCTACAGTATACACACCGTATTTTCTCAAGCTAAATTAGGTATGCTTGTGTTATTAATAGTTAGAGCAGACAACTCTGGAACGCGCTTAGGTACCGCGAGGCCTAACAATACCCTCGGCGGAAGATCTTCCTTTGAGACGGAGAAGCATTCCACCTCGCTCCTCCACCCATTCCGGTTAATCCTAAATGTGAAACGTACGTAATTTTTCCTCTCACCTCGGGTCGGCTACTAATGAAGTAGCCCGCCTGTAAATGGGCTGGCTGTCTTCCGTGTAGGCTGGAGGCGAATTGCGCTGGATCGGACTGGGCGTAACTACGTTCTAAGTCTCAGCCTTTCCTACAAAAAGCGCGGGGCACATGGGAGGAGGGTGGTTTTAGTGGGTATCGGTTGTTGCCCGTGCAACTTCTCGGAGTCTCCACACAAGCCGGTTGATTACTGTTTGGATTGCCCCTTCTGGGAAGGTCTCCATGATTAACTATGGTCTAACCCCTTGCAAAGGACCTGGTATTGTGCGTAAAAGCATTTCCCCCGCCTTAAAAAAAAAGGCTGGAGGTGAATGCGCAAGTGAGTACGCAGCTTGGACGAGAGAAGTTCGAGGATCGGACAGGTTTTCAGTGGGCATCCCTAACTGGGATGTGGCAATAACATTTCATCCGTGACGTGCTAGTGCCACACGACCTAGCGAATACTACACACGAGCCGCGACCTCTCCCCTCGCGCGGCTTATGGTCCTGAAGCTGATTTCCCTTGCATAAAAAAAGACAACTCTGTGGCCGATTCCAGTCACCCAGACCAGAGTATATAATGGAAACTTCTTTTACGTTCATTCCTCGTACGGTAAAACTGTAATAGGCAGCAAACCTGGGGTGTCTACTTTTTAGTAAACTAAGTGAGGTCAGTGTGTGTTTGGGGGTCAACACACACTTTTCGACTCAGAGTCTTTTGGCCATATCTGAATAAAATTAGTATAAGAACCCAAGAAGGTAAGTGTTCGTAAAGTCTAAAAATTAAGTTGGTGTCAGGTTTTGAAGCGGAAGCTTGTATATCACAATAGGGAAATCAACACCAGAATAATGAATTTATATTTGACAAAAGATATGCTTATTATGTTCTCGGCATACCTGATGGAAAGTGTTAGCCAGTTTCCACCAATAGTTACTGGGCCAACAAGACCCAATTTAAGCCACGTTTGAGAAACTTTGTGATATCCATTTTCACTTATCCCATTTAAATTACACCCTGTAACAAATATAAAAAACTCTTTCAATGAACTTTGTTATAATTATTAATTCCTATTTAATTATTCTTAAGGTACACCACAACACAAATATACATTCATTAAATGTCACACACAATAACAAAAGTAACAAATAAAAGTGTACAACTTTTAAACTTTCTCTTAAATTTAATTGTAAAAAAAGGGTACGGAACTAGAGTCCGTAGACTTGTTAAAAAAAATTGACAGTTTAAGCTATTAACAACACTATTTTTACGTCACCAAAGGACGGGCGTGAATAAAAATTTCAAAACATTTTAGCCAAACTGGGTGCTTTGAACACACAATGTGACGCGCCGATGGAATCTACGGAATTCAAACATGTGCCCTTCAAAGGGTGCGGAGTGGTTTTCAAAATTAAAACGATAAACATTCAGGTGACTCCAACTCGAAAAGCAATTTGTTTTCTTTTACAACACTGGGATGTTTGTTCAGGTTTGTTACATTAAAACTTTCTAAAATTCAGTTACACAAAATATTTACACGTCGTTGACAACCAATCACAGTCCGCCTCCGCCTTCCTCATCCATCGCCTACCGGGGACCTTGTACAGGTTGTCAGTCCATCGGGTTGGAGGGCGTCCGATACTACATTTACTGAGACGCGGTCTCCACTCCAGGACTCGACTGCTCAATCGGCCATCAGTCCTGTGACAGATGTGACCGGCCCACTGCCGCTTCAATTTGCTAATTTTGCGAGCTATGTCGGTTACCTTGGTTGTCTTCTGTATTAAATATTTAATACGAAGAAAATATTCAGTTACTAGTAAATTTACCTGCTACCTAATCGACTACAAACGACTTCGCAACCTGTTCTCCTGGTTTAAGAAAAAACAACATCAGAAAACATTTCATATTTTTTAAAGTAAAATACCACATTCAATATTTTATAGGTTATGAAGTAAAATGTCATTTGTTGCATGTCAGTGACGTGGCACACAGAATGTGGTAATACTCGGCACGCACTCTAGCGAATTGTATTCGAATAAATAAATTGATTCGATACAAGTTATTACGAGAGTATTTATTTGAATTTTTGAAGTAACGTATTTATTTATTACGTAGTTTTATTATTATATAACGTATTAATTTATTTGTTTTACGTATTAAATATTACAAAGTAGAATTCGTTTTATTAATTATTTTATTAACAAAATTGGGTCGTTTTAGTCTTACGCCAAAAGGAAGGTTTGTACTGAAAATCAGCGTTGTGTCGGATATAATTCCGGCACAGCAATATGCTGAGTGCAAACCTCGTGTGCTAAAAATGCGGCGTACAAATTCTCAAAATAAGCTCTGTGTATAAAAATATATAAGGAATGTAAACACGTCGCTATTTCTGCAAATAAAGTCTGTCTTTCTTTCTCTCAAACTCAATTCCTTGTGTACATTTGGACATTAATTAATAATTATTCTTTTGAGGTTTCGCCATAGTGTAATTTTTCTTTAACATTAAAAACACAACAAAACTCGTATTGGTTATGGTAATTGGTACTGTATTGTAATATAATGAATATTTGGTTAACCCGAATTATACGTACAGTCGACATAGAGCATCACAGAGCAAAGAAGTCCCTCGCGCCGACGCGGCGACAGACGAATGACGATTTTCATAGCTGTGTAAAAGTATGATACGCGCCTTGCTTAAAGGTAGTCCTAGACTAAATAGACATTATCCAGGTAAAAATATTCAAAGATTGGTGTTGAATATTTCGATGATAGATTGCCCTCGATCTATTTAATATAGATAAATATCGCTACATCATCCAAATCCCCGCACTCAACTTTATTACATTTCATGATAGTTTTGTAGCCATATTAGTGATAAAATAAATAACTATAGAAATATTGTAATAGATAGATATTAGATTTGTTTTAGCTTTTATACATTAAAATATTGTTGCAATTGTTTTCTTATTCCTTAAATAACTTTCAGTTGACGTCAATAACAGAAGTTTTAGTGATTTTAATAATATATACTCTTACGAGGTTAGCGGGACTTGAATTAAAATGCCGTTGGAATTATTACAGAGTTTATTAGAACTATACAAACACGTATAACACAGGTACAAATATAACCGAACACAACAAACCCAAACGTAATGCAGAAGGTTGTAATTCAATAAAACGCGCTAAGTCCGTCACTAATAGACTACCGAACGTACACACGTCTCGCCTTGATCGTGGTTCTCGCTCGACTCCCTCTCCCTCACCCAAGCCATCGTTTTATACTGCACAAATGCAATGTGCCAAATAAAACTATAACAATATTCATTGATACTTGACATCTTTGTCTTCGGTGATCATGGCTACGGAAAAGTGACCGAATCGTCGGAATAATAAAAACACCATTAAAACGCATTTTTATTATAGTACAGTAAATAAAACTAAAATGTATATAGATAAATAACACTTCATTATACGCCAACATAAAAAAAGAACTAACAGACTAAAACTATACATAATTATGTACAAAGGGCGGTCTTATCGTCTTATCGCTAAGCGATCTGTTCCAGACAACCCCATACGTAAAAAAATGTTTTAATTATTATAATAACGTGCAATATTAATAAGGTAACTAATTATAAATAAACTAAATTACCCATCCATATAGACCTGAGTCGATATCCAAACGATGAAAGCGCTGATTTCTGTTGCAAGTCCCGAAACTTTTATAAGGAATAATAATATAATATCAGCCCATAAATGTCCCACTGCTGGGCTCGGGCCTCCAATTATAGGGGGAACGGACAGTATACCCGCCACGCTGGTCCAAGGCGGCTTGGCAGGTTTGACACATCGGTTATCTCGATGTACAGGTTGCATCACGATGTTTTCCTTCTCCGCGTGGTAATTGTAACAATATGCATATTAGGTCAGAAAACTACCTAACTGGTGCATGCGTTCCGGCCAGGATCGAACCCGCGTCCTTTGAGTTTGGGACGCGTGCGCTAGCGATTACGCTACCACGACTTTCATAATGTATATCCGCCATAAATTGATTGAAAGAACAAAGAGAAATGCTAGCAAAAAAATAGAAATGAATACTAATAAAACACAGCAACAACAGGTGCAATAATAAGCAACTTTGAAAAAAGAAACTAAAAACAAGTGATTGTATATCATAAAGAGTTGAGGGTATGGTGAAGAGAGTACGCACATCTTTCATTAACGCAATTCACTGTTCTCTCCAAAACCTCATTACCCGAACACGCGTCACGTACGGCACATAACCGGTTTTTATTAGGTTTCTCTAACGCGCCCTAAATCAGATTCGTACCGCAATGGGGGGTGTAAGGACAGAACTTTAACTGAATTGTAGTATGCTTACAAAGTATTGTAGGAGTCGAGTTGAAAATATGACTCAAGCGAGGTAAGCGTGAAAAATGTTAACAAAAATTATTTGTTACGTCCAGCAGATAGATCCTTTGTACAGCGAAGCTTATAGATTCAATGTTTCGAAATACCTACTAAACTGAGATAATCTACCTTGTTATAATAGGTAGATTGTCCTGTGCACGTGTGATTTTAATTTCAATAAATACTGTTCACTGAAAACTGCTGTACACGGCTCAGCTAAATTGAGTCAATTTAGGTGAAAGGTGCAGAAATGAAAGGAAACAACGACATTCTATAAAATTGAATAATTCAATTTTATCGTACAAATAAATGTCAATGATGATGAATAATTTTGATATATAACAAAATAAATTTTGATATAATTTGTTGTGATCGTGTTTTAGCATTTATGAGGAAAATCTGTTACTCTGGATGATGCAAATAACTTATGTTATTAACCAAAATGGATCGCTTCTTTAACAAAAGATTAATAATCTTGTTTTATAAAGTTGTGTAATGATACAAGGTGCTCACAATAAAATTTGACATTACCAAACAATAAAATACATTTCATCAAAATATTCAAAGTGGCCCAAACAAGACGCCCACTGACTCAAACCCAGCTGCTGTCATCAGACACGTGTAACTTGTTATTTGACTTTGAAAGAAGTTAATTTCCATTTTACAAGTATTCGAGAACATGTTACATTTCGCTATTTCATGTTACCCAAAAAGTGGAGCAGTCGCTTGGATGAGAAATTACGGATCATCAAACAGCTTTTCTACATTAAAAAGTTTGCTACAGCTGAGGAAGTTGAGTTGAATGAAGTTGATAAACTATCCGTGCAGGAACGGAGAAATAATGTCCTGTGGCGTAAAAGGCGATAAGACAACCCACAGTCGAGTAGGGTACTTGCCCGTCTGGATAGGTGCCTCCCCTGGTCTAGAGTATGCCGTTATAACAACATTGAATTGTATTCCGGCATTAGTGGCTAGGTTCCAGTCCTCGTTTCGAGGTCGGCAGCACATTGATAGCACCTTTGGTGTTACAAAATTCCATGGGCTAGTGTATGCGCGGATCCGAAATTAAAAAGCAACCCAGGATATTTCGAAGTGTGATTTTGTTGCCTTGAGTTGTTGTGTAAATGTTTGTTGAATAATGATTTAGTAGATGTTCCTCACTATAATATTAATATGAAGACTTCCTGATAAAAACATGATGAATTATCCAATAAAGGGAATTTAATTCGCAAGATTTCCTTTAATTTAAATAACTTGAGCGATTATGTGATTCATCCCTAACGATTATAAAATAATAAAAAAACAGAAATTTAACCACAATCCTGTTTTGATATTAATCAAACATTATTTCCAAAGACTAAGGCCCCAACAACATAGTTATCCCTTGGTGAAACTTAGTAGTAAACTTATGCAAAGTTTTGATGGTCCCATTCGATTGTCCTGTAACCCAAATATTAGCTTATTGTATTGAGATCGCCCCAAGAGACTAGTTATAGTCGCTTCAGGTACTTCACACTTTCGAGATATCGAGGGGATCTCTGTTTATGTACAAATATATTTTAACTATTCAAGATAATCTTATTATTTATATTCATCCCCATTTTATTTTTACACACTGAATGAAGTTAAAACACAATTATAACGTTGGATTTATGTCTTTTGTCTAAACCACTAGCGTGTCTTTTTTTATTTTTTTATTGCAGGAGTTCAGCAGACAAGCAGACGGCCCACTTGATGGAAAGCGGTTACCATCGCCTATGGACATTTGCAACACCAAAGGTGCTACAAATGCGCTGCTGCTCTCTTAAGGGAGACAGGAACCTGGTCACTAATGCCGGAACACAACTTAAGGTTGTTATGGCGACATACTTTAAACCAGGGGTGGTAGCCATCCAGTCGGGCAAATGCCCTACCACCTGGCTGTGGGTTGTTTTGTCGCCTCTTACGACAGGCCGCCCGGCCGCAGGAAATTGTATTCTTTCTCCGTTCCTGCACAGATAAAAAGGTCTGACAGGCTGTTGTGACTGACTGATTCGTCCCGTTTTGTCGCTGATACTGAAAGCGTTGAGTGCGAGGATCCCAGTGAACTAGAAAGTTACTTATATTTGTAATAACATTAGTTCCCGAGACCGTCGCAAGTGGCGCTTCAAGGTGACACAAAAATATGATTGTTATTTATGTGCAGCTGCCAGTATAGAAGTATTAATACAGGTTAGTGCCAAATATGAATGAACCCGACGAAGGGTATTATAGGCTGCCAATCCCCTTTTTCAAGCCCTTGAAGATTATTTTTTGAAATGAAAGGTAGTTATATCATCCTCCAGTTTACATTAAATCTCTTTGCCAACTTTGATAAGATCCGTTAAGTCGAGAAAGACAACAAAAAGAGTTATAATACTTTGGCATTTAAATATTAAGTATGCATGTAGAGTGAAGTGCATGGATTTTTCAACTCGTTTTAAATTTTTAAACTAACTTAACTAGAGCCGGTGATAATACAATGCAGTCTTTATTAAAAACGTTCTTGTACTTAGTAAACTTATTTTTATTTTGATTTTTAACTTTTTGTTTACGTTGTTAAATATGATTGAAGATCAACCCAATTAGTATAATAAAAGTTGTAAACAATCCATATACAATACATTGTATTTATTTATTAGTTAGTCTATCGAAATGACCTCTGTTCTATACGTACAATAAACTATTGACATTGCATGTCCTATTTCAATCTAAGGTTAACGACCTATTTACGACGAAACAAGAAACCCTACAAAGTGAGCTCCTGAAATCGATAAGGTTGTAGAAACCATACAATCTAGATTCTTAATCAAGTCTATTTGGGTTAAGAGATAAATGCAAGCTTGAAATTTGCTAAATAGACTGGACACTGGGATGCTTATTTCATTCGGTCAAAGGACAACTAGTCCAAATTAACACTCGCTATTCACCCCTGGCGTTGTGACAATAGACAAAACCGCGCGTGTGTAATGTTTGTGGCAGGGTGTTCGAAAGCAAAAGTACTAGGCTTGCATAGATGCGTCGGTGGTGAGTTCAGTTGCGGGCGCCCGCGTAGGCCCTGCGTCGGGCAGACGGCGGGCGTGGGCGGATCGATAACCAGGCCGCATTGTTGCCCCGGCCCGTCCCCACACCTCCCCGCCTGCATCCCCTCTACACGATCCGAAATTCGCCCCATTTGATCCCGAGGGCGCGAATCAATCGCTTTTGTTGCAGCACTTGATGCATCAGGTCATTGGTTCAAGTGACACATCCCATTAGAGACGAAAAAGAAAAAAATACATTCAATTTCCGTTTGAATTGTACCGTAAATAGATGCCATAATGCAATGTGAAATAAGAAAAAAAAACGAGGATGCGATAATATCTTTTGAAAATAACATCTATTTAACTATCGATGGAATGAAATGTGTACAAAACATGTAGTATTGTTCTCAAAAGGTGTATTTAACAAAGAACTTTGTTGGGCCATAATATCTCAATAGCACTACTCTATTGGGATAGCGTAGTTTCGTTTATTATTGCACCCATAAAAGCTTTAAACACTAGTGAAATACCAAGAATAAACAACGACCCGATACACGTTTTTCCACCCTTCACATAATTATGTAAAAGGCATTTTAAAATCCTATAAGTGTTAGTGTAATTACTGAGTTATTCAAAGTATAGGGTAGCAATACCCTGGAACTGAAATCCAATATGGTTACAGAACCATGTTGAGTTTCAATTAACGATATTTGGCAGAAAGGTATATATTTATGCCCCAACATAGTGGTTTAGTGATATCGAGGAAAAAAATATATAAAAAAATTAGACGTAGCCGCCAAACACGTAACTAAAAGGATAAACAAAATAATACGCATGTGAACCACACGGCTATCATTGATCAGGCAATCTATAATTAGATAGTGATTGTCAGTTTTAGTGAGACAGTTTTTATCATCTTAACAAACCGACCAAGTCCTTTAGATTTTGTACGAGAACAGCAAGTTATGAAGTTACAAATTAAAGGAGTCAAATTGCGAATTAATAATACTTGGCAAAAAACCATGGTCTGTACTTTTGAGCAGACCCTTCTATCTGTTCTTATGCATTTCGATGCGCTTGCACCATACACCATCAAAAGTTGAGGGCGTATGGACCAAACTGACCCCAGATTCGGATTTAGCGTATTTGTCATTTTTTTGTGGGCCTATGTAATTGTTTAAACATATAATGAAATGTAATAACACTACGTTTTAACGGTTTTAAGCGCGGTAATTTTATTTGATTTTGGTTTTTCCGACGTTTCGGCCACTTTTCAGTGGCCGTGATCACGGAAGACAAAGATGTCAAGTGTCAACGAGTATTGTTAAAGTTTTATTTAGCCTACCGCCAACTTGTTAATTTTAATAATTTAATTTTAATTTTGTTTATGGTTATTATTTACTCTATGGGAGCCTAATCTAATTTACTACCGCTTCGCAACATGTTATGGCTTGAAGAGAAGAAGCGGCGCAAGAAAAAGCGCCATGACACTTGACATCTCTGTCTTCCGTGATCACGGCCACTGAAAAGTGGCCGAAACGACGGAGAAACCAAAATCAAATAAAATTACCGCGCTTAAAACCGTTAAAACGTAGTTTTATTATGTACACAAGTCGCGAAAACTTAAGAAAATATTATATAATGAAATTGTTTTTATCATGATATTTTAAAAGTAAGAGGTACGTTAGCTCACGCTCTTCTATATGAAAACTGTTTTAGAATTTATTGTGTAACATGTGTCATTTACCCAAGTAGACATATTTATCTCCACAAACTCTGAAATCCAGGCCCTTTTAAAATGAATGCAACAGCAAACTCAGAAAAAATAAGCCATTTTTTTTTACATAAAGTACTCAACTTAAGCACGTTTCACAGTCGACTGCAACTTTTGATTGCATGCAGGCACATTGAAGAAAACATAATGAAGGCACATAAAGAGCATATAATTTCTTTGGGCTATTAAAAAAGCGTTTGCTAACGATACGGGTATGCTATGATAAGCTATGGTGTATATTTAAAAATGAAACAAGTTAAGTACATCAAGTAAACTTCTCAAAACAATTACTTTATATTTGAAATATGTATTACTAAAAATATTTTGATAGCAGCTGTTACTCCGTAGTGATTCTCTTTAATTTGAGAGCCTGGCTGAAAATTACTATAATTTAACCGAGCTAGAAATTTTTACATTAGTGAAATGTTTTTCGCATAAAAGCTTCTTGAGAGACTGAAATTTGTATTATTTTTAAGTTTAATATTTGAGGAGATGAAAATTACCAAAGGTAGATCAATTAGCCGGGTGTAAATTTCTAGGTCTTTAAAATAAAGAAGCAACTGTAACACTGAAAAACACATAATTCTTAACAAACACCTACATATATGCTTTTTCAACACACTTGCTCATAAAGTGGCTCTATGGTCACCGCAATTAGGCACAGAATGACACCCATAACCAAACTGTGAGTAAAAAACATTATAACTCACTAGTGAGTTATAGATTTTTTTTTTAAATTTTATTGGTTGAGTTGCTTTGTTCTTAAAAAAGTTTTTTATTAAAAAAAAAAGAACGTGTTTTATAGAACAAATAAATTAATGTTCCTATTGCTTGCTCATTTCATGCAACTTCTTATTTAAATAGATAATTTTAACTCGTACGTGTTTAATAAATAAAACTTTCACTCATATATAACTTTTTTTATCTACTAAATAAAATGAGTTTTTGTTGTTATTTTATTCACAAGTGTGTTGAAAAACGTCGTATGACACACGTGTGTATTGATGATTACCGTCCTCGGCTCTCTTAAGACCCTCGCCTGCGGCTCGAGTCTCAATGGCGCCTCGGCGGTAATCACCAATGTTACACACTAGTACCATAATGTACTATTATGCCACTAACGTGATGTTTTCACAACCTATATGGGTTGCCCATATAAATTTTTATCCCCTATTAGACCCCCTTCAAGATTGTATTTTGAAAAATAAGGTAGTACATCACACGTTCTTCTTCTTGTTAAATTTCATTATAATCTTACCAGCCATTTATTAGTGATAATAAGATAACAATCAAACAGAATCACTTTTGCGTTATGAATGTAAATTTTGAAAAATAATAGACGAAATACCGGGCTGTATAGGAAATTCAGTCATAAATATTATTTGTAGAATTTCAGATATTTGCACGAATAAAACCCAGCTACAAAAACAGACAAATTCACTATTATCCTGTATAAATATGTATCATACAATATTCCGGAGTTAGGTATGTCAAAATAAAAACAAATATTATTTTGCAGCAAATAGAATAACTTTTTCCCCATAGTTAAATAAAGCTAGTAATAATACATTACACACCCAACATAAAGGCTAAATTTTATTCTATAGGAAAACATAATGTATCATCTTTTTACCTACTCATTCTATTAACATACCTAAATAAAATGTTAAATTAACGTCCTTGCTACATCTGGGATAGTGTTAATAACTGTGGTCAATTGGGTATTCTGTATAACGTTAAAAAATAACATCATTAATGATCAGCTACATTAGTGTTGTCGCGGCACGATTTACTAAAAGAAGGTACACACCGGTCCAGCCGGGTATGAAATTAGTACGCTCGCGCCGGTGTGTACACGCAATATCAAAATTGCCTATGACAGACGCTCATTGTCTACGGCCAACCGCCAATATTCGAAAATCAAGAACGGAACGACGACGAAAAATTGTGCGAGCAACAAAATTTATTGTCAATTCGCAACATATTAAAATATACGCATATTTCAAGCCAAAGGGTGCTTCATTGAAGACTTCCTACGCTTCAAGTGTATTTATATATGAGTTATCTGTCATTGTTTAGTTACTAACAATGACGAATCTCAAATAACGCATACATCTGCGTGACACAGGCACCAACACTAACATTACCCAAGGTGTAGTAGAGACGTAAGGCGCACACTATTATTTTATTGTAAGTGTCAGTACGATTATAAGTATACAACAACAAAAGCAAGTATATGTGTAATAGTTAAAAAGAAAAATAGTTATCGCGATTAGTATACATAATAAAACTACGTTTTATCGGTTCTAAGTGCGGTATTTTATTTGATTTTTATTCCGACGTTTCTGCCAGTTTTCAGTAGCCGTTAGCACAAAAAACAAAGATGTCAAATGACAATGAGTAATGATAAAGTATGAATAATAATAAAATGGGTTGGAGGTAAAATTTATTTAATTTACCTCCCACAAATTTTAATCTATAATATTATAAAATGGTAAGTGTAGTTTTTTGTTTCTTGAATTTTTGGTTTTTGTCTGTTTGTTCGAGATTCACGTAAAAACTACTAGGCCGATTGCGATGCGGTTTTCGCTGATCTATAATAAATTCCCGGGCTTACAATCTGCGGCACTTTATATCCCGATAATCCTACGGGAATTTTCTCGGGAGAGGTTTAAAGTGGCCAGGTCGAAAAATAATCTGATTCCGATGCATTATTTTTATTGAAATGATCTGTGTAAAACGACTGTGTTCGTACTCAGCCAACGTGGGCGAAGTCGCGGGTAAGTCCTACTATTATATAAAATTATTAGAGCTAGGTATGTTGCTGAAGAGTTTCTTGCGCCGCTTCTTCTCTTCAAGCCACAACATGTTGCAAAGCGGTGGTAAAGTACATTAGGCTCCCATAGAGTTAATAATAACCATGAGCAAAATTAAAATTAAACAAGTAATTAAAATGAACCAGTTGGCGGTAGACTAAATACAAAACTTGAACACTACTCATTGACACTTGACATCTTTGTCATCCGTGATCACGGCTACTGAAAAGTGGCCGAAACGTCGGAATAAAAATCAAATAAAATACCGCACTGAAAACCGTTAAAACTTAGTTTTATTATATATATTTATTGCGAAACTCGCAAACAGGCTGAACACGACCCAGCTCATGGAAAGTGGTTATCGTCGCTTACAGCCGTTCGCAACATTAAAAGTGGAGCCAATGTTGGAGCGTTGCCAGCCTTCGGGATAGGAGCTACATCCTGGAAGACGGAATAGAGGGATCAGACAGGAGGAATGAGATAGAAGGGACGGGATATAGGATTGGAATAGGTGGAAGGTTGGATAGGGGAAGGGGGGAGTGGACCATCGGAACTCTCACTCACCGCACGAAACACGATTAGTTCAAGGCCAACCATTTCACGCCGATTTTGTGAGAGCGTAGTACCACGCCGATATTGTGAGAGCGTGGTACCACGCTGATTTTGTGAGAGCGTGGTACCACGCTGATTTTATAAGAGCGTGGTACCACGCTGATTTTGTAAGAGCGTGGTATCACGTCGATTTTCTTAGAGCATGGTATCACGCCGATTGAGCCGGCCCTAGGAGCTGTAATTATGATAGTGATTCCAGCATGGCTCTAACAGGTCAAATGCGTAATAATAACAGCCCATAAACGTCCCGCTGCTAGGCTCCGGTCTACCAATTCTTAGGGGAACGGACAATTAATCCGCCCTGTAATATACCTGTATTAAGAGCCATGACTAATGGAATATATGGCTGATATGCAGTAAAGCTGCTCAAGCTTTACCGTTACTTCGAGCCGAAGATTGGAACTTCGTTTGAAATTAAGTGGGTGTTATAGCATTGGTTAGGCGTGGCACCTACACTTTCCTTGTAAACTTTAGATTTTAACTCTCAAAATTCACATTACAACTTTTTAGTGAATCTCATATCGCTTAACGTTTCTGTATAAAGAATTATAATATTAAATTGTGCTTACCTATAATCTTCCATACAATACAATACTCCTTATTGTACACCAATATAAGAAGAAACAAACGCTTATTTTGAATACTATAAGGCAGTATAGTGGCCGGTACGAATCTCGGGCTGTCGGCCGAACATTAGGGATCGCTTTGGGCATTGATCGCAGCCAATGTAATATGACTTATTGATATATCGACAATATTATGTTCTTGTCTCTTTATTCGAAGGGGACAATACCTCATACTTCGAAAAAGGATCGAAATTTTACTGTGCGTCCAAAAAAAATTACCGCTCAACAATCGTGCCGAGGACTATACAATAGACGGCCTTATTGCTTAATGCAATCCTTTTACCCTTGGGATGGACAGGTTCCGATGGAAAAGATTGCGTTGGTGTGCAGTTTATCATATCATATCAGTTTATATCAAATACTAATACCATCTATACCAAGAAAATGTAATTGTCCGTCTGATTTTAAAATTAATGTCAAAATTTAAGTGAAAGTTTTACGATGCTTAACAATAATAGACTGTATTAAGAAATTATGTCTGTTTGAAGTAAATCGGAAAACCTCCTTTCAGTAAAATAATTTAATGATTAAAACAGTATTTTTTGTTTAATTTATATCAAAGAAAAATGTCCATGTGTTCCATTGCGATATCTTATAGGGTTGATGGGACCCAAAGCAGCCGCTTACAGAGAATTGTATTATGAATATGACAAGTATCAACATAAAATGGAACTTTATGCTACGTCTTACACCTGCCAATGTATCTAAATACCTGTCAATTTCACTACGCGATGTGTCCACATGCAGCTGCTGTGCTGCTCCTGCCCCCAAGAGATATTAATATAAATAATTGTAATCCAGTACCAACGAAGTTACCGACAGATCTAGTTACATAATAAGAGTTATTTTCAAAGAACCTTCATACGTGTACGAACGGAAAAAGAATACAATTTCCTGCAACCAGCCGGCCTGTCGTAAGAGGCGACAAAACAACCCACCGCCAGGTGGTAGGGTATTTGCCCGTCTGTCGAGTTGTGTTCCGACATTAGTGGCCAGGTTCCAGTCTCCCTTTAGAAAGCAGTAGTACATTGGTAGCAACTTTGGTGTTACAAATGTCCACAGACGACGGTAACCGCTTATCATCAGGGTTGTCTACCTGTTTGCTGAACTCTGCAAGAAAAAAAAAGCCACGGTTGCTAATAATTATGACAGCGGCTTTACTACAACGTGTTGTCAGTTAAATACCATGCAAGTATTTGGAAACAAATATTTGCAGGGTAAACAAGTAATTAAAGAAACCAATACAAAAACAGCCATGTAATTCAAAAATTTAAGACCTTTTCAATTTTCAGGTACGTTCCTTAATTTATGGTTTCGTAAGTATAAAAATTAACAACCGTAAATATGAATGCATTTATGATGTACCCAAGTATATTATGGGACATATCATTTAACGACTTCATTACGTTAATTAATCCACTAATGCATTGCAGACATTCAATAAATCAATTGCCGCGGACTGGTTCGCGCCAAACCAATAAACCGCGCTTATCTGTACTCCGCTCCGGCCGAGCGACGCTTTGATTTATTTCACATCCCACAAGTTCAGATAACTGCCCATATCTATTTTTTTAAACTGGTTTCGTGATGTTATGCTACAGCTGTATTAATGCAAAAGAGTATGGCGTTAATACCAAGCATGTAACAAATATTTGAAACCGAGATAAACGCCGTGTCACCAATGATGGTTTTGTAGTTCGAAGCAGTTGTCTTTCTCTCTTCTTCTTTTCTCGTGTCACACTAGCGTTCCGTAGCCATTTTAAAAATGTATGAAATCGTCATGTCCACTTATCCCTAGGAAATATGAAATCCAGTCTCAGTAGGAATGTGAAATTTGTATACCCTTATTCAATGCTATATTGATGATTCAATGATATATTATAATACAAAAAGAAAGAACGATTAGGGGTAGCCGTCTAAATGCAACTGAGGTTTGAATATTTGTTCAATGTATTTTCTATTACTGGAGTGCAGAAGCAGACAGGCTGAAAGCCCACTTGATGGTAAGTAACAACATGCTGCCGGGCTCGGAGGAGAGACAGAAATCCAGGGACAGTGATACAAGAAGACAACTAAAGGCTACTATAGCGCCATACTCTAGACCAGAGCTGGTACCTATCCAGATAGGCAAATACCCTAAAACCTGGGGTACTTTTGTCGCCACTTACAACACAGACCGTCCGGCCACAGGAATCAGTATACTTTCTTCGTTCCTGCACAGATTATACTTGTGTAATATATTATAGTTAGTCAGATCTTTAATAATCATACGATTATTCTTAATAACTTTATTACTAATTAATAAAGGCGGAGGAGATATTTGCTTTCCCTCTTTCAAAAAGGTATCCTAAACTCTTCTTCAAGTTTAGAACTATGATGTGGAAAATCTTAAATAAATTCAAGGACGTAGATCTTAATCAATATTTTCAACGAATAACAGTTGCGTAGTTTCTGATTTATGGAATACTAGAGTTTACCCCGCGGCTGCGCCGCGGGTTAACCTCTAGTTCCTGCTTCTTGTTTAAAGAGCAGGCGTTAATACAGGTTACACAATGTACACCATTTTTATGTTAGTGCCATTTGCCCCCGAAAAATTCACTTCATTTTATATCGCAAACTCGATGCTTGATATATTCTTATGCCGATCTCTTGGCATGAGTATATATGTCCATTTTCGGCATTAAAACTACATTTAAACAAAATTACAATAAAAACGATCCAGTATTCCCAGTGTTTTCCGAAAACTTAACAGAAAGACATATCGAGTTACTATCGCATTTTTATAGACGATGCATTTTTATATCTATGAACTTGAGAAATGATTGGTCTCATCCAAACTTTCATCCTCTATTACAAACAGTCCTAGTTTTATTTATCTATCCCCCGTCAATGAAAACTACAAAAATGTCAAAAGGGACAACATCAGCAAAAAGGACAAAAAGAGCAACATGGACAAAAAGGACAAAAAAGAGTCGAAGAGCAAAAGAGCAAAAGAGCAAAAGGGCAAAACGGCAAAAGGGCAAAAGGACAAAAAGAGCAACATGGTCAAAAAAGAGTCGAAGAGCAAAAGAGCAAAAGGGCAAAAGGGCAAAAGGGCAAAAGGACAAAAGGGCAAAAGGGCAAAAGGGCAAAAGGGCAAAAGGGCAAAAGGGCAAAAGGGCAAAAGGGCAAAAAGGCAAAAGGGCAAAAGGGCAAAAGGGCAAAGGGGCAAAGGGGCAAAAGGCCAAAGGGGCAAAAGGGCAAAAGGGCAAAAGGGCAAAAGGGCAAAAGAGCAAAAGGGCAAAAGGGCAAAAGAGCAAAAGGGCAAAAGTCAAAAGGGCAAAAGGGCAAACGGGCCCAACGGCAAAAGGGCAAAAGGGCAAAACGGCAAAAGGGCAAAAGGGCAAAAGGGCAAAAGGGCAAAAGAGCATAAGAGCAAAAGGGCAAAAGGGCAAACCGGCCCAACGGCAAAAGGGCAAAAGGGCAAAAGGGCAAAAGGGCAAAAGGGCAAAAGGACAAAAAGGACAAAAAAGAGTCGAAGAGCAAAAGAGCAAAAGAGCAAAAGGGCAAAAGGGCAAAAAGGAAAAAGGGCAAAAGGGCAAAAGGGCAAAAGAGCATAAGAGTAAAAGGGCAAAAGGGCAAAAGTCAAAAGGGCAAAAGGGCAAAAGGGCAAAAGGGCAAACGGGCCCAAGGGCAAAAGGGCAAAAGGGCAAAAGGGCAAAAGGGCAAAAGGGCAAAAGGGCAAAGGGGCAAAAGGGCAAAAGGGCAAAAGGGCAAAAGGGCAAAGGGGCAAAAGGGCAAAAGGGCAAAAGAGCAAAAAGGCAAAAGTCAAAAGGGCAAAAGGGCAAACGGGCCCAAGGGCAAAAGGGCAAAAGGTCAAAAGGGCAAGAGGGCAAAAGGGCAAAACGGCAAAAGGGCAAAAGGGCAAAAGAGCAAAAGGGCAAAAGTCAAAAGGGCAAACGGGCCCAAGGGCAAAAGGGCAAAAGGTCAAAAGGGCAAAAGGGCAAAGGGGCAAAGGGGCAAAAGGGCAAAAGGGCAAAAGGGCAAATCACAAAACAAAAAGGTCCCACTTTTGGGATAAACTTTACATAAAGCTATCCCAAAATCTAGCCCATTATCCGGAATAAAAAGTATCCCAAGGGCAAAAGTACCGAGCAAAAGGTCAAAAGTCTTTCCGTAAAAGGATAACAAACAGAGAGACAAATATACTTTTATCCCGGAAACTATCCCATTTTCCGGGATAAAAAGTATCCTATGTTCATTCTCGGCATCGAAAATATATATGTACTGAGTTTCAGCCAAATCGGTCCAGTAGTTTATACGTGAAAACGGAACAGACAGACAGACAGACAGACAGACAGACAGACAGACAGACAGACAGACAGACAGACAGAGTTACTTTCGCATTTATAATATTAATAGGGATTTTCGATTAAAAACTTTACGATTTCGTAGCCAAATTACGAATACAGTGAACATTTATCACGTTCCCGGAACTCTTCAACGAACTTGTCTGATTTTATTTGTGATTAAAATGAACACATGTTAAAGCTAATATTATTTTAATTAGCAGTACATTTATCTCACATCGCAGTCGGACCAAATGCAGATGAAATGAACGTAATGGGAACAACGGATAATACAAGAAATAACGTACGTTTACATATTTCTTTCTCTTTCTATTTCTATCCGTGCAGGAACGGAGAAAGAATACAATTTCTTGCGGCCCGGCGGCCTGTCGTAGGAGGCGACTAAACAACCCACAGCTAGGTGGTAGAGTATTTGCTCGACTGGATGGCGACCACCCCTGGTTTAGAGTATGCCGCCATAACAACCTTGTGTTGTGTTCCGGCATTAGTGACCAGGTTCCAGTCTCCTTTAAGAGAGCAGCAGCGCATTTGTAGCACCTTTGGTGTTGCAAAAGTCTATAGGCGATGGTAACCGCTTTCCACCAAGTGGGCCGTGTGCCTGTCTGCTGAACTCCTGCAATAAAAAAAATAAAAATAAAAAAAATTTCAAGTGTCTACTATCAAACACGTACCACCCGACATTTTTTTAAAGCAAGATTTAGTACACTATATATTACTACTAGGCTTGTGAAAAGATGTGAACACTGTTGCAAAGCATAGTAACACTACCTATACACTAAAATAAATAGCATACGCCTTGTCGTTAAAGTTCGTGTACTTAATTGCAGATCTATTCTAAAATTTCTTGTAAAATCACTCGCTAGGTTTCGACATTTTATAGTTAATCTTTTCAGTGGCATGTTTTAGTCAAAATCCTGCTATATAAATTTAAAGTAGTGTACTTAAAATTGTATACCTAAAATTAGTGACTTCGCTCTAGCACGGAAAACAAAATGAAACGAATCGTTATATCTCGCATTTTGTGCACGATATGGTTGACAAACAGATAGTTATGTCACAACAATACAAATATACTGTCCGGTATTCGGACCAGAAATCGATCAACGCTCCACTAGATAACAAATCAATGTGTACGAATGACATAATGATATATTTGATTCCAAAAAATTATTCCGCCAGAAAATTAATATTATGATAATTAGTTACTTGTGTACAATAATAATATTTTTTGGGGTTGCGTGTGATGTTTGCTTCTTCCAAATAAAACTCGATGTGGACTGTATGACTTATTGTTTGATATTTACAATTAATTTAAAACTATACATAGACGAGTAACAGAGAATATGATACTGAATGGCAGAGAGAGAGAGTAGTGCGATTGAGTGCAAGTACTTGTGCAATATGTATGTGTGCATTCCTCCGGCACCAAGGCCGCTTCTTATTTCTTACGTTCCGTCCGACACCTAGCTGCTAACTGTGTGAGCTGTGGGAGTCAGCGGTATGCGGGGCGCGGAGAGCTGTGCTCCGGCGGACGGGTCAGGAGGGTGCTCTCTATCCGCAACACTTACTTTATAAGAAATGAAGTGATACGATGGCAATTGGCGCATTTTAAATGTCGAAATGGAAGAGTGGAGATCATTCATCTCAATATTCCAGGTGCCAGTAAGGGGTATCGCTTGCGTCGGCTTGACTGCCTATGAAAAATGATGCAAGACCGTGGAGAGAAAAAAGATTATTGGGCTGATCAAATGGACATCGAAAATTCTGAAAAATCCCAAGGTAGTAGATATTAAATAAATAGTTTCAATGAAACCTAGATTGATCGGTCGATCACCCCAGATTTCGCTGAGTGTCATAGAGAAGGCTGGCCAACGATAGCTTCAAGCTTGTAATTGGTAGGATACAGCCGTGGACAGGAAAACTCCAAGTATCTTTGTTTCAGAGGCCAGGACTCATTTTAGGTGTTTGAACCACAAAATTTACGTTTGATAATTAATAATATATAAGTGGTTAATGAAAGAAGACAAGGGTAAATTGTATGACAGAATTGTTTAGAAAGGAAATCCTTAGTCTATGCCTACCTGTACAGTAATTAAGCGTGATAGTATGTATATATAGAAATGAAAATCATTTATGTAAATAGTAATTCACGAAAGGAAAAATATGATGTAAGAAATAATACAGGCTGTTTAGATTCAATCAGAGAATAGATTAGGTATATCAGTAAGAGACTACGCTGCAATACGAAATAATAATTCAAAATAACTATGTTGTAATTCCAAAGGATTTGTTAGGCAAATACAACTAATTGGAATCCCTTTCGCTATTAGTGTTCGCAGATGAATCACCGAACTCCAGTTACCAATTGACTCCAGTACCGGTTAAGCAATCAGAACTAAATTTAGCGAGAAGAATTGTTTTGAATCACTTGATGTTCTGAACATACCTGCAACAAATAAAATAAATCTTTAAGTTTCATGTGTAATAGAAAAAATAATTCGTCTAATATAAAAATCACCATAATCATTGCAGGGAGCAGTGCCAGTTGAAAGCCTACTCAATAGAAAGTTTTTGGATGATTTAGTTAATAAATAGATGGTTAATTTTAAATATTTTGTACTTTATAATTTGACTTTAGATTTTCGTTAGAGACCGTCCACAAATTACGTCACACGTATTTCATGATTTTTTGACACCTCCCCCGTCCTTGTCACATTCTTGAGACTCCTCCCTCCCTAATGTGACATCACATGTTTTGCAACCTTACAACAATATATTAAATTAAAACAACAGTTCCGTAATTATCCGTGCAGGAACGGAGAAAGAATACAATTTCCTGCGGCCGGGCGGCCTGTCGTAAGAGGCGACTAAACAACCCACAGCCAGGTGGTAGGGCATTTGCCCGACTGGATGGCTACCACCCCTGGTCTAGAGCATGCCGCCATAACAACTTTAAGTTGTGTTCCGGCATTAGTGACCAGGTTCCAGACTCACTTAAGAGAGCAGTAGCGCATTTGTAGCAACTTTGGTGTTGCAAATGTCCATAGGCGATGGTAACCGCTTTCCATCCAGTGGGCCGTCTGCCTGTCTGCTGAACTCCTGCAATAAAAAATAAATAAAAAAATAGTTTTTAAATTATTTTTTACAATTTAAATGCTATGCTCATAAAGAGAGTTGGAAATTTTTTGAAATATGACGTCACGAAATTTAGGACCATTGTCGACAAAACGTGACGTAATTTATGAATTGGCCCCTGATAACTAAGACATTCAACATTAAAACTGTAATATTATTACGTGATCCTAAAAATGTACCATTGAGCAAATTATTTAGTCTACTATCAGTAGCTATGGTCAGGAGGTTAAGAAGCACAAGCAAGTACATATATATAGCCTAAAAGTGGACGCAAGAAAAATATTTCACATCGAGTTTCATAGTAATACATATTACATAACGATAGAACGGCTTTCGAATGACAATTACAAACTATCGGTTCAAGTAGATTGAAAATCCAATTAAAATATAGCTATTGTAGTTCGTATTCGAAGAGAGTTTTCAACTTGGCCCGTTATTTGTAAATCACCAGATCACAAAGGCTATGAATCAGACAGGGTTGATTTGCCTCGGGTTGAAATGCGAGTGACTTGTGTCAGTTGGGCGTCGGCCGCGCAAGTATCGTCGATTCGCGATCACTGACCTTACCCAACACGACTTTATTGGCTAAACGCGTCATCAAACGTAATAGACAACATAGACGATGTAATAGCTGGATGTGACATGTGATTATGTGTTTTTATTTTACAAACATGATTAATGGAGGTCGTCGACTTTAACGTTGTAAACAGATATACACGTTGTTTGTTGGGATCTAAAAGAATATATTATCTCTAAATACAAGATAGAACCGTGTATTCTAAAACACATATTTTGAAAAAACCACTAAGGTATATATACTGAGTGACTTGTTGCTGAGTGGTTTACTGTGCTGCTTCTTCTCCTTTCACATCAAGTAAGATTGCTTTGGAAGCACTAAAATAATTATGACTTTCAAAAGGTGACCCACAAGAATCAATTTTAAAATAAATTCATATATTATACTTTTCAAGGTCGAACTCCAAAAAATATTAGACTATAAAATATATATCAACACCTTTAAAAATAATACCAGCCCATCAATGATCAATAATTGTACGATATTTATTGCATTTTTGCAACAATTGTGCCCTTTTGAAGAAACTTCGAGAGTTTAGTGAGTGAAAGTTATTGTAAGTTGGTCTGAAAGAGAGTGTCGGGGTGAAGGTAAGGAAAGGAATGCTCCAGTGGTTCGGGCATGTGGAAAGAATGCATGATGAAAGAATGACTAAATAGATATACAATGCAAAAGTGGATGGATGCCGAAGTCGTGGAAGGCCACGACACACCTTCCATGATCAAATTGATCGTGTACTAGCAGAAGGTGATGTCAGGAGCCTTAAGAACAGAGGAGCTTGCATGACAAGAGTTATGAATGTCAAAGAGGCAAGTGAGGTGTGTAAGAATAAGCCTAAATGGCACTCTGTTGTTCGTGCCTACCCCGCAAGGGAACTGGCGTGAAGTTATGTATGTATGTATGTATGTAAAGTTATTGTGTTTTAGTGAAAAGTTGCCTGGAAGATATTGCTTTATGCAATAAGACCGGTCAATGAACGTACTACCTTTTATTATTCTAGCCCATAAGTCTTGTGTTCTTGAAGTGAAACTTCTATATAGACGGGGGTATTAGGATTTTTTCTGTCACGAAAAAGCGTTACGGCCGCGTGATGAGAAGCGGCATAATTTTAGAGTAGACTATGGATGATTTTTTTTGGTTCCGGATCGAATTCAGTTTTTTTGTTTGATAAAATAAAATATGTTTAAATAAAAAACGCATTCATTAAAATGTATCTAACCTAACCAAATCATAATTTGCAGTATAACTGCGAAAAATCAAAATTTGTGCTGGGACACATAGTAGAAGTGAAACTTCAACGGACAAGTGGAAAAACGAATGGCAACGGACAAGTGGCAAAACCAATCGCAACAACATTTTGACTTGAAGTTTTACGGGCAGATTGTTAGTGTACTTGTCCAATGTGATTGTTGATGTACTTGCCATTCGTTTTTCCACTTGTCCGTTGAAGTTTCACTTCTACTATGTGTCCCAGCAGACATTTCCTTTTTTTTTATTATGTTGGTGTACAATAAAGAGTATAATTGTTGTTGTTAGTAAAGTTATAAAGGAACGGTTTTTCCCTGGCAGCTATTTGCCTTAAGAAATTTCTAAGACTTGAATAAAGAACACTACAGTTATACACATAATTCGTGACTGAATAACCAGTAAATCAATAGAGCCGGCTTTTTTTAATGTTTCAAATATTTGGGATATCTCATATATCACTCAGTGAACGATTCACAATTTGTAATTCTCATTCAAACGTCATCAACTCACAATTAAATGCAGATTACTATATTATTTTTTATGAATGACTGATTAATAAAGTCACAGTTGTACTCCGATAAAATAATTATTTGTTTTAATATAATAGTAAAGCGACGTTATATTTTCCATGTATGTGATTACATGACGATACTTTATTATTTGAAAAACTACTTGGCTTTTTCGTAAAAACATTCTAACAAATATGTTAGAAGAGATAACATCATCCAATTTTAAAGTACTGAAAATATTATATTTTTTACGGTTCTGTAGTCATGTAAGATCGAAAATACTAAATTGTCCGTCTGTCTTTGTATATCACATTAATTTTTTGAAAAATAATCGTCTTTGCGATACATGCTCTTAAAGACGTAAAAAAGTCCCAACATTTCCTTCTTCTTACTTTTAACAATGATGTGAGTAAAATCAAAGTAAAAAGTAGATCTTCTAAAAACACTTTGAAATGATATTTGTTTGATAGAATACGCTGAGTACTTTGAGATTTTAAAGTTTTGAAGCCAAAAGTAAAATAAAAATAGCTCGTCGATACTACTGAACAAAACCGACAGGTGATTGGTTGATTTTTCTCTTTTAGAGTCAATTTTTCAATCAGCAGATAAAGTTATTCATAGATGATCATCATCGCACCGCTCGCCATCGGTTGGGAGTTCACCCCCACTTCCTTGAGCCGCTTCGCTCATATACGCGACGGTCCTGTAGAACGTTTCTCTTGCGTACCGTGGGGATCTGGAATGAGCTCCCAGCCGAGGTTTTCCCACAGCGCTACGATATGGAGTTTTTCAAAAAGGGTGTCATAAAATTTCTTCGAGGCCGGCAACGCGTTGGTGACATCTCTGATGTTGCAAACGTCCATAGGCGACGGTAACCGCTTTCCACCAGGTGGGCCGTCAGCCTGTTTGCTGTACTCCAGCTATAAAAAAAAGTTAAAGTATAACACGAAAAAATTAAAAAACGTCAGTTGCATTTGTAACATAGTTGAATGGATTCTTCAGGTTATAATTTATTTGACTGATAAGTTTTATATGACGATTGGAAAATTGGCCCTTAAAGAACAAAATGTGCCTTAATATCTGTAGGCTAACCATAAGTTAGGTCTATTGCAAAATGGATCACTTACTCGTTTCCTGTAGGTCTAGCAATAAGACAATAGTAATATACATATGCCACCCTAACGCAAAATCGGGAGTTCGCAATTTTCAAATGTTATCCGCTCGTCTTTTGTTTGAGCGTCATACAACTCTGGATTATTTACTCCTCCCACCTATCGCAAAGTTCGTGATATTCTGTACAGACAGATCTATGCAAATGTGACATACGACAGTACACTTCAAGAGCACATGACGTATAAGGCGCTTGGATATGTCGTTTCTAAGTGTCATTGTCATGTCGCTTCTGAACTGAATATGGCATATACAATACCTGACAAAACGTCTCGCGACGTATACGATGAGGCGCTGAATAAAAAACAGTGCAACATTCCAAATGGCCATGGGGCTTGGCCTGAGTTATACCATATCGTGTAAACCAGTTCATAACTTGAAAGATGAGATGATAAATGGTTTGTTGATGGGTTACTTCTTTATGTGACGTGTTTAAAGGTTTCTTGTAAAAATATATTAATGTAGAATGATGACTCTTCGTATCGTCTGTATGTTCATGTCATTGTTGATCAATTTATAAGAAGTTTTATTTGTAGCACAGTCTGAAGCTTTTCGCTTGGTAAATGTGGTCAGCAAGTTTCAACTACCGTTTTTACCAACTGCTGCTTTTTTATATTTTTTATTGCAGGAGTTCAGCTGACAGGCAGACGGCCCACTTGATGGAAAGCGGTTACCATCGCCTATGGACATTTGCAACACCAAAGGTGCTACAAATGCGCTGCTGTTCTCTTAAAGGAGACTGGAACCTGGTCACTAATGCCGGAACACAACACAAGGTTGTTATGGCGGCATACTCTAGACCAGGGGTGGTCGCCATCCAGTCGAGCAAATACCCTACCATCTGGCTGTGGGTTATTTAGTCGCCTCTTACGACAGGCCGTCAGGCCGCAGGAAACTGTATACTTTCTCTGTTCCTGCAAGGATAAAAATAAGATTTGCTTTTATTAGTTAATACCAAAATGAAGTTCGACCTAATATTTTTTTTAAACTGCTTATTTTTATAAATAATACCAACATTTAAACGTACCGGTGCTGGGCTTGAGGCTCTTCAATACTCTCCATTTTAGGGGGATGGACGGTATACTTACCACGCTTGTCCAAAGCGAATTGGCCGGTTTAACATATTTGTTGCCTCATTGTGCAGGTTTCATCACGATGTATTTATTTTACTAAAAGCATGTGGTGATAACAATATGCACATTAGGTCAAAATTATCACCTAAGCATTAACTTCCCGGTCAAGATTCGATTCTACGTCATTAGGATGAAACACGTGTGGGTTAACCACTAAGTTACCACGTCTATAATATAGGTTATTTTAGACGTGGTATATTAACTAAACCAGAGGCTGCTTGAAAGCTTTATGACAATTTAACAACAATCAATAGATTATCTGAATAAACTATCCACTCGTTAAAAAAAAAAAGCAGCTTCAGACTCGCCAGATGATACGAAGGGTATTAAATTAAATGCCGTTTTAAGAAGATTTATATTAGTACTTAAATAAGCCTCGCAATATATTGTCAATCGTTAAATTTATGCTAAATATAATGTATCAACCCACGCGATCTACAGCCATATTACTTTATCAACGGCACTAAAACAGCAATTTTACATTTATTGCAAACTAGCTGTTGCACTTCACTCCACTTGCGTAGAGGAACATATTATTATTCTTGTTCAATAAATTACCAATTTTCAAACTGTTTTTACCATCAGCATCTTTCATTGGATGAATGTTGATACCCTGCATTTTCAGGGCTTTAGATATTTTTTATACAAAGTAAAGTTTTTATTGCATACCTAGAGCAATTGAGTAAGAGACTGGTAACTAAATTACGTTTAAAACAAAAGTGTTACGTAGAATCTAACCGTTGATCAGAACATTTGGTTAAAACAAACTAAAATATAGTGTTGTAGAGTGACCATAGGTAACGGAGCATGAGTCGGAGACCAGATTGCAATGGCTATAACTCATCTGCTTTCACAGTATTTAAGAATCCAAACAACTATTGACAAAGTATATGATTTACAAACAATAGAACGTCCGCAGTAGCAATGAGCACTTATACATGCATCACGTTGCATCTTTGCCGGTCGCAGAATAATTCTGACCGTAAGTTACATGTCCTAATTTAGAAAACCTATGTAGATGATGCTAGAACACGTGACAAGACATAGTGTCTTAGTCGTTAATGCACCAGCCTTTAATTACCATGATGTTAAAAAAACTTCAATAGATTAAGCAAGTTTTCTGGCTGAATGACCTATGTCCTAATTTAGATAACCTATGTAAATGATACTAGAACACATAACAAGACGTGGTGTCTTAGTGGTTAATGCACCAGCGTCTAATTTCAATGATGTTAAAAAAATTCAATAGACTAAGCAATTTCTCTAGCTGAATGATCAATTTCGTTATAATTGATACACTCCCAAGCCCATGAAAAAGAACGAAACAAGACATTTATTTTGAGTCTAGAAAGAAAGATACGATATTTATTTATTTTCTATAAATTTTATATTACTCATAAATTTTTCTTATAACATTCTGTACATACAAAACAAGTCGTAAGGTCTGTGGTATGCACTTGAAAATATTACACTTGAACATTTGGGTCGAATGAAAGAGGCAAGGTGTGAACATAACGGACATTTTAGTTCGAAGTACTGGCCATTGGTATTTAAAAATTAAGATATTTCATTTAGTACTAATGTGTTCCACTATAATAATATTTTTCTTATTCTTGATCAAAGAACACTATTTACTATAGACTTAGCGTAAAGGTTGAAAAAGTACAAAGGCCTTTATCATTTAAAACAAGATTTGACCTTATTATGGGTTCAAATGTTTAGGTTCTTAAAGTGACAGACCAAAAACGTTTCAACTCAACTGTTAACGGACATCACTAGCCATCACATCAATTAATTGACACATCACTAGCAACCATACAACTAATGTGGCACATCACTATTATCTGCCATTTTGTCAGCGACGCGCGCGCATATAACACATAGTGCAAACAGTAATGAAAAATTAAGGTAAAGACAATCCCCAACATCAACCGAGATGAGAATGTTGAGATAGATGTACGACGTTTAGAAAATAGATAAGGGGAAAAATGACTATATAAGGGATTTTTGAATTGCACTTAGGATTGAAAAATTAAAGGAGAAAAGAGTGAGTTGGTATCAACATGAGTGAATGTATCAGAATGAAGAGGGATAAACATTATGTGACAAAAAGAATGTTAAGCAGGAATATCTATTGATATCCAAATAAAGTTAAGCTAAAAAAGAGATGGATGGGTTGTGTGAAGGTTGACGTCAAGATTTGTGATATGATAATGGATGTATACCAAAATAGAGGAGTATCAAATGAAAAGACATACTGTGCGGACTCCAAATGAATGAGAAAAGGTGAAAGAAAAGAGAGACTACCAATGCAGAGTCCGATAAATAGGTATCACATCTACTAACCTTAATTCCATGTTATACTAAGCTATATCAAAGCGTAGTAAGGCCGTCGGTCAATATTATCTAGATATGTTGTACCTAAAGTTGGCATCGGCACGTGCGAAATCTGCATATTGCGAGACCGATATTTGAAAACGTACATTTTCATAACTCGCGTCATATTGAATTTGACGAATATTAATATTCAGATATGATGCACTTTAATATACATATATTACGTACATAAGCGCTGGTTAATATTATGTATTATGCATATTTATCATTATTTATAAACTGCACCACGGTCAATATAAGAAATCTATGAATCCTAGCCAACGGTTGCCTGAAAGATCGCTTTTGGTAATTGCACGACTTCAGCAGACAGGCGGACGGTCCATCTGATAGGAAGTGGTTACTATCACCTATGGGTGTTTGTAACACCAAAGATGCTACTAATGTGGCACAGCTAATGCTAATGCTGGAAAACAACACAAGGTTGTTATGGCGGCATACTCTAAGACTAGGGGTGGTAACCATCTAGTCCGGGAAATACCCTACCACCTGACTGTGGGTGGTTTTGTCGCCTCTTACGACAGGCCGATCGGCCGCAGGAAATTGCATTCTTCCTTGGTCTTCCACGAATATAATTTTTTAGCGATAAGGCCGCCCGTTGTGTTATATTTTTCAAGTTTTGTTTGTACACGCTTTGATGTACAATAAAGAGTTATTTGTTTATCTATGTCAATGATACAGAATCGAGCAGTGCAATCAAATCATGCAGTGAGTATACCCCGTGAATTTTCAATATTATATATACTTTATCTTTGAATTCGGTCGTATAATCGAACACAAATCTGACAAAACATGGAACGTCCATGAGTTATTACTTGCTGTTGAATTGATTTTAATAACATTTAATACTCTTTTAAGAATCCTGCATGCCAGTGACGCTGTTATAGCCGCAGGAAATCGGTGTCTTGTTCCTAACGCCGCGGGGGCATCGACTGACTTCGGAGAAGTGTTTGCGCTGCAGTCGTACGTGGACAACGACGGGTTTTGTTTTTTCTTATAACCAGTGTTGTGCAGCGATGCATGTGTGTTTCATTTTGTTTGGGTTTTTATTTGGAGCAATCTTTGCATCCACTAAACAATATATCGAGCAATTAACACCGAATATTGTAACCGAAATTTTTACCTAAATGGCTGAACCCGCGTAAATTCTGGATTCATAATTAAACTGTCTTTTACGCTCAGTCTCTGAAATAAATATCATGAAAACTGATTCATAATCATGATCATGAAGCAAAAATTTACTTTTATATTTAATAAGCGTTAAAATCCAACCAGAACGGGTCTAATTGGTCATCATCATACCATTATAGACGTGTGTGTTTTTGTTTCCTAATAAAACATTTATTTTTTACTTATACGTAATTCATAATACATCTACAGAGTAATAACAATACGTCGTTTGCATTTGATCATATGACACATTGTATAATAAATTCAAAAACAACATTCATAACACGAGTAGGCGTGACGTACCTTAATATATTCTGACTTTAGAAATGTCATAATATAATAAAAATATCTTTTTTTATTCTTTAAATAATCACAAACACGTTATATGACTCGTTAAAATTATGGCGTCATAATTCACTACGCTCGTACAATATCTACGAGACTGCAACTTTTTGTAAGATGATAAAAAGTGAATTGGTATAGAAATTAAAGTGAGCTGTCTGGCCAATATTTGTCTAGCTCCAAGTTGTTCGATCTGCTTGTTACTTGTCAAGGAGAACAATGAATAAGAATTTACATAGAAGTTACATCACATCAACTCCTATAAAATATCTTTATATTAATACGTGAAGCAAAAACTTTGTACCCCTTTTTACGAAAATTGCGCGAACGGAGGAGTATGAAATTTCGCACACTTAAAAAATTATGCATAAAAAATATATTAAATAAATTAAAACAAAACATTACACACACTACAATGTATTTAACACACGTATATATACTCTTTTGTTTATTGTTAAAGTCAAATTAACAGTGTAGCCTTGGCGAAATCTGTGATTATAGAAGTATAGTCTTTGACAACAGAACTTTAATAATGTTCAACCTTATAATTTAAATTAATTATGGTTGAATTTCGACCACTGGGCGACCGCTAGTAAATATAATTTTCTAAACTTTACAAAGTCGATGAACCGAACATGACACTTATTTCCTGCGTGGACGCAATGCAACTAAAAGACGTCCTTCTTAACATCAATTAGCATACTTAAATAACATTATGCATTCATTCGGGTCACCCCCGATGTCACAACGAAAACAAAGGAAACGCATAATGTTACTAATTATGAATTTTTAACTCCAGTCGTACTTCCGATGCCTTTCTGATTTAATTCGTTACATAATTTATAATGTAATCGATAATAAATTAAATTACAAACTAATACAATAAAGGTTACTTAACTTCCTATATTTTATTCTACCTATAATCTTTTAAGACTATAAGCTGAATACCGAGCCTAGGTCATCGAAGTCGATGGGTAAGGTTCCCAGAAGGCTGGCTACGTTACCTCGCTGAATCGCCATGCTGATCCGTTGTCCAGGGTACGAACCAACCAAATTAATAATTATTATTATACAAATCGCCTATATTTATTTCTAAGTTACTGTTTTTAATACAATCACAAAACTTCTTATATTTTGAGCTTCGCAAATTATTTTGAAACTACTCTTATTTTACCAAAAAGTATATTTAATTACCTATCTAAAACAGTAAATAACTTTACTGGGCAATCATTTTTCAATGTCGGGCAATTCTCTATAGTGAAATGGGCTTTGTACTTTGATTTGTTTCATGAATGTTGGGAACCACAACATAAATTGTATTAGCAACACTGTTGTTGATCTTTCCATTCTCTTGCACAAGCTGTGTGCGAACGAGTTCTCAATAACTATTATTTTTACTGATTTTAAATGATTGTCGTAAAGTATACATAACTTACCTAGCTTACAAAGTGATTGATTTAATTACTTATCGTGCCACCCCAGTTTTAACAATAACCCTGCGCATAGGTAAAAATTGTGGAAAGAGAATATTAGGAATAATTTGCCCAGTAAAAAAGTAACTCTCAAAACTTCGTAAATTCTGCATGCATACATACATACCGCCACAGTTCGATCATTTTACTCTCGCTTTTTAATATATTGTTACGAGTTTAGCGGGACTCAAATTAAAATGCCGTTGGAATTATTATAGAGTTTATTAGAACTATACAAACACGTATAACACAGGTACAAATATAACCGAACACAACAAATCCAAACGTAATGCAGAAGGTCGTGATTCAATAAAACGCGCAAAGTCCGTCACTATTAGATTCCCGATTGTACACACGTCACGTCTTGATCGTAGTCGTCGATTGACTGCCTTCAATCCCTCAATCAGGCCATCGTTTTATACTGCACAAATGCAATGTGCCCGTCTCGTAGTCGACGTAATCCGAAACACCTGGCTAATGAGTCAGCCGCCAGGGGCCATAAGCGAGTACAATAAAACAATGGGCTGTTCTCTAGAAACATATGCCACTAAATAAGTAAACAAAAGAAGACGATCATAAAAGAATTACAATTAGTTCAAATGCCGACGGGTAATAAATGTGCTTCTACAAATCTGTAGGTGGAATTTGTCTTTGTCGGCGCCGAGGTTGTAACAATATATAAACATCGAAATTAACTTTCGCATTTAGGTTTCTATAAAATACATCTGGTATCTTAGCATCATCTCTCTCATCATCATTTAGCACTAGAATATTTTAGGTTTTTATTGAACAAATATAATCTCAACAAATCCTATTATCTGCTTAAATAAAAACGAAAACAAGCAACAAGAAACCATAAGAGTTTGAAACTAGAAATTCACGAAATGCTAACAAGACGTGTTATCAAATCGATCTTTGTTAACTCGCTCGAGTGCATTTGCTCAGCTGAAGTCAATACAGAGATCGAGAGAGTCGGTGTTGATAAAAGATTCAAACCAAACAGTTTGTTTTAGTAATAAGCGGACAAGAGTGGAATGAATGTGAAATCACAGTATAATCCCAACTGACAGCTCAATCTAGGGTGTTTATTTTCCCGCAAAAAGGGGAAACTGCCTTGAAAGGAAATTAATGCTTGAGAAGTTCGAAATTAATCCCCTTGAGGTGGACGCCCGTATTGTAAGATAAACATTTAAACCCAAATTATGTACTATATAGGTACGTGTATTTTGACAACATGACAGTGTTACGCCGCGTGCATTTAAAAAAATAATAATTTGGACAGATTATTATCATCTTAAGCAGTGATTAGCGCACGAGTAACGTATTCAGAATACTGTATGAATGATAAAATAATGAATGAACGAATATGCTTTATTAAGTGTTAAAATATTTACGGTCTTATTCTTAGACAGTTACGGCCTTACTTATAATAATCTCGTTAAGAAACGATTAGCCATCTCTTAAGTAAGAGAATCAAAATAAGACCCTAATCAATGAATATCTTTTTTTCACTTATTACCGGTTGTTTACCTAAGACGAGCACATATAAACGAAATTTTAATGATTAACGTAGGTTGTACCCAAATAAGATTTTCACTAATCAGTTGCTGAGCAGTTTTTAAAAATTTAAGAAACTATTATAAGTAAGGCCCTTAGTGTAAGTTTGAATGCTTCTTTATGGTTCTTAAAAAAGTGTTCAAACTTATATTAACTCTATGAATAAGGTCAATGGTTAACAAAAATAAAAATAAACAATAAAAGGGGCGATCTTATCGCTATTAGCCAGACAACCTTTGGATGGACAAGAAGTTTGATAAGATCAATAGTATATTACATTATTCTCACTTTACTCGTTACAGTCTCTTATAATAAACTAGTGGTCCTGGCAGACGTTGTCCTGCCCTGAAAAAACAAAAATCTAGATGCCGATTCCAACGCCACCTACTGGTTCCAATTGATCTAAACCATCCGGGGTCCCACTTAAAGACACACAAAAATTTTCATCAAAATCGGTAAAGTCCTTCTCAAGTTATGCGCATACCGACATTTCTACGATTCATTTTTATTAAAACAGATAAATATATACATACATACGTCATACATAATATAACATACAGTCTACTACAAAGATATAAATAAAATCAATATACTTACAATATAATATAACCCTTAAAAAATGGAAATTCAAGTGAGGACGAAACAAACATTTTGTTCCATTGAAATCTGCAAGTACATTGAAGCTTGTCGGTGTAACTGCATGGGGGTTTAGCGAATCTACATTACGTGACTTCGGCTGAGATCGGAGGAGCCGAACGTTGCCGAGGACGGAAAGCGAAACCACCCCCTTTTCCCCCTCAGCCGAAGCTGGGGTCTTTGTCCCAACGCGACCCAGTTAATGACCGGCCCGCAGACGCCGCGCATAGCCTCGTTTCGATATAAATACGCCTACTACACTTGACCTCCAAAGTTTTTATTGGAAAGCACGTGCCCGTATCGAGATCGTATGTTGTAAACAATATCGGTAGGTAATTGTGTAATTGACGTAGTAGCAGACGTAAGCCGGCTGATTCATCACAAAACTACTCCGAGTTATATTTAACTCAATGTCACATAGCAATAAAGTACAATTTTTTTTAACATTTCTACTCGAGTGCGAGTGAATTAGGAACGTGTTGGCGACGCTTCTGGTGTTGCAAACATCCGAAGACCATATATCCATATATCTGGGGCCCAATTCTGCCATTACTCTATCGCGGCGATATCGAGAAGATATTGTGGATTTAGTTCAATACGAATTTTTACACTATTTTTGCAACGCCAGGTTGTTGAAATAGCGGAATTGGGCTCCTGTTTACCTGTCACTGGTAAAAAATGACACTGCAGAGTTAACATTCTTCACGAGTATTGTTTTAATGAATTTTCGAATAGGGCCAAAGGAGAATTCTCTTTAGAATAGCGTTCAACTCTCGGATGAAGTCGTCCTAATAAATCCCGACGGACTAGAAAGGGTGCATTTGCCGATCCGTTGTAGCTGGAACGTGGAGGGGGAAGCAACAGGTCGCAAAATAACGTTTTAATTGTTCGACGATAAGCATCGACGTCACCGGAGCGCGACACCTACACGACGCGCGCGGTAAGGTACGATGACCGCGACCCTAAATGCATTCGCTCTGCGATCATTCGGGACTTTACACACGGTGCTGGATTTCGACGTTGCAAAAAATTAATTCAGCGGCGTCAAAAAATTATAATCTCCGTCATGCGACTACAACGATTGATGAAGTTTCCTACATTTTATTTTTATAGATAAGGTTATAAATACTCTGAGGATGAGGATGTAAATATGTTACCATTAGAGTAACATTGCCTAAAGATACTTACGATGGCTTTAAAATGATAACAGTAAAGCAATAACACTGCGTTAGCCTGTCAACCACATATTTAAGCTATATGAAGAAATGTAATAATCTATTATTATACCATGAAAGAAAAGTGCTATAAATGAGAACGCCACATAAAAAATCTGAGTTGTCTTTTACGCCTACTAAAAGTATTTGTAATAATCTTCTCTCATGTCCATACTAATATAAATATTATGCACACAGTTTTTTTTATCTTACGCTTGTATACTACTTTGTTTCACCTTATGACTTTGGATAAGAATGAATGAAAATTCATGAATAATTTTCCGAAAATTTACTGAATAATTATATTGAATACCGGAGACATAATATTAAACTGGAAAATATAATATTTTCCTTGCAATACGCAATCAAAGCTATATGCATAGATCTTGTTAAACATTTCGCAAATCATGCATGTATCTGATAGTCCTTTTGCATCTACATATATGTGTTTCCAATTATACAATTTGGTGAAAAGGTAACGATTGAAAACATGAACTTTAAGGCGTCTAATATTCGTCACTTTTTACGATACATTCATCCGATTTTTGTTACGACTAAAATGCTTGTGCACCGCATCGTGTACACATAACCTTAGGTTGAATCTGTTTAAAAATATTGCATAAATTCAACATGGGCGGCCGTTCTCGGTCAGGGACTACAGCGGAATGTGCTCGATTCTTCGTTTAGAACTTTTTGTTTTTCAAAACTAGTTTACCAAGGTTCGGAAAGAGTTTCTCAAAGCCGCTTACCGATATTTTAAGATAATCTTCTTTGATGTTGCAATATAAAAATTAAATGCAGTTTTATGGTTCAAAATCAAGTTAACAGCAGTGGCGTGGCCTCCATACAACTCAATTCCCCATAGTCTACATTTAAGACTCTAGCGACTAGTGACCAAAAGGTCGAAAACACAATACATTAATTAGTGGTTGTTTACACGTTCTGTTCAAACATATTATTACAAGCGTCTCAATAAATTAACTAGAGACCAAAAGGTCGAAAGGGCCATGAATTTATTGGCACTTACGTTTTTTATTTTGCATGTATTATTACTGTAATCACTATCTCTTATTCTCGGCGGCTTTCCACACGTTAAAAAAACGGCGCTTACATCATAGGGTACGTTTTCCATCCGGCTTACCCTAGCTGAATTTCCACCCCGCACCACTGCTAGAATTACATTTATTTTTATGTAAAAACAGCAACAAATATCACTTTGTTGTAATGGAATAATCTATATTACGTCGAGAGGTCGAGTGCTGTCTGTTCGCGTATTAGGTGACGAGTACTAAACAGATTTAAATTAAATTTAACAACAGAACTAAATTATACTCCGGGCCAGGGCACTGATGCTTTTAACCTGTAAAATGGTAGCGTTCCTGTTCTTGTTAAAGAAACATTATTTTTTATATTAATATATTAAAACAATAATCAAACACCACTATTTCCATGAACAATTATCGAAATAGGTAAGGCTAATAATAATTAGTAAAAGACTAAAAGACTACAATTTTACTTATTCTGTACGAGATTTAAAGCTTATTTTGGTGGTTTTAACCACTCTATGTCGTATGATCAAAAATACTAAGTGATTAATAAATTACTACTGTAAATATCGAACCATTCACCAAAGGTTATAAAGGGTAGACATGTTTATTTTTCTTTATTTTAGAGACAAAAGCTATAAAAGGACCCGATCACCTTTCAATCCATTAATAGACCAAATCGCCTCAAAGCCAGTCATAATCTGTGAAGTTTGATTACGAATTGAATGAGTCGATAGGCATTACACTTCAATGGCAGTTCAGACACCTTGGGTAGTCATTTCTAAGATACCGGTTTCTCAAACGGAACCAGATATAAGAGGCCCTTCGTCTGGGAAAAGACGTGAAGCAACGTTACGAAACGAGAAGTTCATTGATGCTGGTTAAGGAAACTCGTGCCTAGAGAGATACTTGCATAAACTTTGTTTCGAAACCGCAAGGGTTTGAAGTGAATGTTTCGATATCCTTTGTTTCTGTTTGTTAACAAACATTTGTTGATTCGATATCAACTCGTCGGTAGATGAGAAAGACGCTATCGTTCGAATGAGCATCTAACTTTGGCAGCTATGACTGTATCTATACTCATTTAGAGTAGGTTGAGTAGAATAATGAATTTTCAACATCGGCTTGTTTTTGTTAGATTTCAAGAAGCTGCGTAAACTACTGTCAGGAGCCTTAAGAACAGACGAGCGTGCATGACAAGAGTTATGAATGTCAAAGAAGCAAGTGAGGTGTGTAAGAATAAGCCTAAATGGCGCTCTGTTGTTCGTGCGTACCCCGCAAGGGAACTGGCGTGAAGTTATGTATGTATGTATGTATGCGTAAACTATCCCATTTCCGAGATAAAAAAGGTTATTATACCTTTGTCGAAAGTAAAATACATACATGTATACGAGTATTGCATGACAATAGATTCAATTCGAATTGCGATAAGAAGAATCAATAGTTTAAAATTCTGTACAACAAAAGTTGCCTATATCATATTAAAAGAAAATTCACATGAAAAAATTGTAAATGTGTAAATGTCCCTCCTCTAAACTACTACGGCTTTTATTCAAAACTAATTTCTTAATCAGAGTAGATATGAACTGAAAATTACAATTGAACATTCGAGTCGACGAACTTATTAGGCATTTTAAATACAATACCAAAGTAGGCAATAGAGAGCAATATTCAAATACATTTTACTTCTCGTAGATTCAAATATACACTATCTGGATGTCATATTTAGTTTACTAATTCTTATTTTAAGCAGGTAGTATATAATAAACATCACCCACATCCGAGAGATTTCGAATCTCATTGTGTTGCTAAGCTTTCTGTCGGCTTAAGGCTTTAGTTGGAGGCATTTGGCCCAACTTTACGGCACCATTTCAAAATCGTTACTGACGCCCAACCGTATGCACTGTTGCCGAAACTGGCATTATATTATCTAAATCCAGTTTCAATTTTCGATGTATTCGCCTTTGGTTGCATAAGATAAATATAGTTTTGTAATACTTCTGGAACTTACATTCATAGGATTCCGATAGCTACGATCATAGAAAGGCAGACGCCAGTTTTTGTCATTTGTGATGTCACATGTCACAGCTGATAATCTCAGTAACTACTCAAGCTATGCACTCTAGCTTGAGTAGTTTAGATTTTTTCGAGCGAGTAATGCCCTAGTAAATTTACAAAAAACCTTTTAAAATTCAAATTTTGAACTGAAACTTTCAGAAACTTACTATTTCTGGGTCTATAAAATTATAACGTAACGAGAAAAAAATTGAAAAAAAAAAACAGTTTTTGGCGATTTTTGAAATCTTAAAAAATTTGGAGCCACCTCTTAAATTTTTTTTGAGCTGTCCTTTGGAATATTTCTTAAAACATCAAAAACTATCATTTTTTCACTCGAGACTAAAAAAAACAGTCGGTTTTTTTGCGTCACCCTAATGTATGTGTCAAATTTTTGAAAACATTTTTCTCAATATCGAAAACGGAAGTCGAGGATGAAAACTGAATTTTTTAAATTTTAATTTTCGAGTATAATACAAAACAACCATCTCCCTCTCTCACTTATCTCTGATCTACCATTTTTGCCAGAATGACTACGGAACCCTAATAATAGTAAAAGCATACTTCTTTATTTTGATACCGAAACTACTACATATTTCAAAGTTTATACAACATGTTCATAATTAGCTATTACCTTCTTGAGACCAGTAAAGCAATCGCCAAAGCACTCGAGCCAGCAATGAGTTTCAAACTTTACGATATACCCTTCCATGTTGACGTTAACATTTAAACAAAAGCCATGGGAAAAGTTAGTGCTGTATTGTAACCAGAGAAACTGGACAAGGTAGGGTTGCCAGACATAGTTATAGTTTTTGAAAGATGATCGATTATAAATAACCAGTTATCATAATTATATAAGAAAAGTAAAATCGACACCATATAGGTAAACAATGGTAAGTCATACAAAAACCAATTTAGCGTAGAGTGTAGATACCCAAAATGATTACATTATTCTTGCGACTCCCGATGACGAGAGGATTGTTTGTGTTAAATACATATATGTAAGATCAAAAACGAATATGATTGGAAGACATGTTCTCGACTGATCGTTCCGTCAGACACGCACACTATTGCAATGTGCATATACATCGTACACGGTCAACCACGAGTAAAGCCCACTCACCTTCATCAATTGCAAGAATAAGACATATAAATTGAATGCAGATTGTTTGCGAATGACCATCCCCGTTAGTAACAACAGCAACCCGCGTTTGCCTAATTTAGTATTACGAAGTAGACGAGCGCAGGTTGTGGTCACTCAAGTGGGAGGAGTGTTAATTGGCGAACCTTCTGCTAAACTGCTAACAAAAGTCGATGTATAAATAAATAATGTACTACACATGCCATTAATTTGTAAAAGTAGCTTAGAGACTTAGAGTTGGTGAATATCAACACATAATGGCACACTAGCATATACTTTTACAAGTAAAAATAATTGCATTTTTGGTCAGGTATTATACTATAATTTTAGATGTGTGATAAAAATTAACAGTGTTACTACTCTTACAACGGTGGATATTGTGGTGTTTACACGTGCCATTGCTATTGATTTGCTTTTTAATCTAATGTAAAATAGCGTCTTTATAATCTTGGACGGCGCGTGCCTATTTGGAACATATCTAAACATTCCTCATTGGGCCTCTTAAATAGGAAATACTGCAAGCTAATTTCTTGATTGTTCGAATAGTGGTGAGTAGCAACCCTAGGTACAGGTCATTGTTGGGTCGTAAATACCAATTTAGGGCACTTGTGGAGCACAGTGACTGCTTTGTTAACTGATACTCATAGTGGTATTGTTCTGTTCGATTTTATTATATACATTTCTGAATTCCAACTTGTTTTTGGGTCGCTCACAATTAGAGCTTACCTCTATGAAACATTAGTTCATTTTAATATGCATAATACATAACTACAAATAAATTAAATATCTAAACCATATCCCTCCGTGCAGGAACGGAGAGAGAATACAATTTCCTGTGGCCGGGCGGCCTGTCGTAAGAGGCGACTTAACAACCCACAGCCAGGTGGTAGGGTATTTGCCCGACTGGATGGCTACCACCCCTGGTCTAAAGTATGTCGCTATAACAACCTTGAGTTGTGTTCCGGCCGGCATTAGTGACCAGGTTCCAGTCTCCCTTAAGAGAGCAGCAGCGCATTTGTAGCAACTTTGGTGTTGCAAATGTCCATAGGCGATGGTAACCGCTTTCCATCAAGTGGGCCGTCTGCCTGTTTGCTGATCTCCTGCAATAAAAAAAAACTAATCCCTAAATAAACTGCCTTTATTCCGAGCATCTTACTTACACGGTGATTGCATAGACAATATTGATCTAATTAAGTACAATTAATTTTAGATTACGATTTTCGCACAATAGCCCCAATAGAGAGCTATTACAACATGTGCATCGGGACAGAGCCGGAGTGAGAATGGTTCGTCTCACTATTATATCCTAGCGATGACGAAACGAGTCGAGTAATGGGAGTAATCGTTATAACCAAGTAATCACAACTATCCGAAAAATAATATCCAATTAGTAATTAAACTACGTAGTTACAAATGGTCTAATATACATAAAAAGGTTCAATGTAAATGTAAAATCATGTCCAACAGTTTTGGCACGTTATATATAAGTACTAAATTACCCTAAACATTATCACGTACATAGGTATATTGTAAGTACTCAAGTGGGGCACGTGAAAGCGGGTATATCAGCCCACGGCCACTGCAGCGCGGGCGCAGGCCGGCGAACGCAAGGACTACACGGTGTTGCGTCAAAATGCAATTGCACTCTAATGCAACTGGAGACCTTCGCACAAATAGCCGGCCTGATTTATCTAGACATGAGAATTAATGTGCGGTAAAGCTTGAATTGTAATAATACAATATTATTGTTATTGATATACCGTCTTGGTAGTTGTGTTTTTGCTTCTCATTTATGAAAAATTATTGTTAATTGTATGATCGCTCTACGTAACTAGTTGACATATGAACCAAAACAAAATGTACACAGTTACAAGTACAAAGGTTTTTAATAGATCAATGATAAATATATCAGAAAGGAATAAGGATAACTATTGTCCAGAAAATAACAACTGTAAAAAGATTTTTTTTTAAATCTACTTGACTGAAATTTTAGGCTCCATGAGATTCACATCAGTTTCCCTTTAAAATTATGTTAAACAAGATCGCTAGGTTACAAAAATAAGTAAACAACCTCATGAATTTAAAGCAGGACGAAGGAAACTTCACGAAACCCGGTTTCCCTTTTTCAAATATTCATTTTTCATCGCTATATTAAAAGCTATTTTACAAGGAAAATAGAAGAGTTTATAAAACCTTCTTTACATTGACATTATTTAATCATTGAAATAACTAAATTGGTTGGTTAAGCCCTTGTTACATAGTACAGAAATCGCTGAAGGGACTAGCGCGCCGAACTTCCATGCTCTGTAGACCTTATCATCGTTTGGACAGAAATTTATCATTTAAGTAATAAGTTGTCGAATAGATGGCTGTCGAAAGGAGGATATAAGAGCTTCCCTCGATAGTTAACTCAAGTCTTAAGGCTTGTAGCAACGCCAACGTCCTTGATGATTTTTCGGGCGATAGCGTGGATTCCATATTTTATTGTGAATAAAATAAAGTAGTATTAAAAAACAAACCTAATTATTTATATCTCTTTTATAAAGATGATTGCATTTTATATATCCTGTTTTTTTTATCAAAACAAAACAGGAAGGAGTAAAACTGTTTCATGTCAGTAATTTAGAGATGATTTGGTCATTTTTTTTCTTAACTTAAAATAGCTATAGAAATATTAAAAACAAAACTACGTTACATCTTTTGTCTTTAACATTGATGATATTTTTTTGGTAAATTATTGATCAGTAATTGCCATTGAAAATTTTTGTTTGCACCCCATTTTCGATCTTTTGGGCCTTAACTAATGCAAATGAAAATCAGGCTTGTAGATTTTTTTATTGTAAGCAAACTGGCAGACGGGTAACTTGATAGAAATTGTTACCGTCGCCCATGAACATCTAAAACACCAAGATAACCGACGCGTTGCCTACCACGTTGAGTCTTTAATTATCTGTTTAGGCCTTTTTTGGAGAGCCCCGTGTTGTACCGCTCTGGGAAAACCGCTGGAGGGTTGAATCCACGCATGGCAAATAAGTCGAGGAAGTGTTGATGAACTCGCAATCGCCGCGAGTGGTGCAATGATAAAATGGCGACGTAGTCACCATAGGAGATAAATAATCCACGTTAATGCCGCTCTAGCAAATATGTACATATATAAATATTTTTATGGATTACTTGCAAGAATATTAGTGTAAAATGTTAAGCGGTCATTACTGGCGAAGACTGCGGGGGGTCCTCACAATGTAGTAACTATTTTTAACTTCACCGACGTTTACATCTAACAAATAACTTTTATATTATATTTAAGGGCATGTTTGCATACACGACGGGTGGCTGTTTTGTTGTAATAAAGTTAAGAATTCTAAGAAGACAAAATTTAATAACTGGGACGGGTCTGCATTTACTGCCCTTTATATTGACTTTTAAGTGTTAATAGTTTTGCGTCAGACAATCATCTTATTAAAGTCTTTGTTATAACATCATTGTTAAACGCATTGATCAATTGATAAGTGATACCGCGTTGTGCGTGTGGTTGCGCGTAGGTCCGCAGTAGTAGTAAAACTACATTGTATTGTATCGACGTGAGATATTTTAATTCTGTTTTAAAATTCCATTCATTTAATTTTTTATAATATACTTAAACTTAAGTTTGTAAATTCTTAATTAAAGTGTCATGACCCACATCAATGACATTAATTGCGTAGATTTCTGTGTAGATTTTGAATATTAATGTATATATAGTATTATACTAACATAATGGGAAGACATAATAAAAATAATAATCGGGAGACAAGAATCAAATGCCACAAACATCCACTATTTTAGTCATTTGGCTACGAATAACCAAAACATAAGTTATTTACAATATCTTGCTCAACCCAATTTTGCACTTCATGACTTTGAAAGCGAATATCCCAACACTTATTGACTTTAATAAAGAAGTCACTAAGAAACACCGTACTAATGTTTGAATATCAATTTATTGACTCTTATTTTGGGTTGTGGGCTAGCAGAGTTGCGGAGTAGAACCTTGCTTGACCCATAACCTATTGGGTTGTGGGCTGCTAGAGTGAAACATACAGTTTTATAACGCACAGTGGTATATTTAAAATGGGGTTTTACAATGATGTTTGGAATTTACTTATAGTAGATACAGCGAAACGGCGGTAATAACTTGACAGAGACAAACGTAGACCAACCAAAGACATTGTCATTTTACTTTCTAATTAACGGCATGGTTGCATAGATCCAAATTTTAAAAAAAGGGCCACGAATATTTTTTTAATACAGACGCGATTTAATATTGTGTTAATTGTACAAGGATTTTATTTTTGGCAAAATGCTTATATGGAATTTTTTTTACATATCCAACACTTGGCTCAGGATGACTCCAGTTAATTATTTTCGAAAATATATATTCAGATGAGACTATTGTATTTAAGCATCAGGCCCTCGCCCGTGTCATTGAGTTCTATAAATTATCCCCAAACGATTAGATTGTAGAAAAATTACTTTGAAAATGTTCAACAAAGGACTACTCACAGAGCCCAACTTGGTCGAACATTTCGCTCATGTTCTCATAACTTGAAAGTTATTGAAACCGATATAGTCCCGCATATTGCCGTGAGATAGCCCCCACTGGTACTATAACTTTAATAGCCAAGCAGTGTTGCCAGGCGATGCCTAAATATGTCTCAATTTATATGCAAAAATGTATACCATGCAAATCACAGTAACAATTATCGTTTTTATCCATACTAACATAAAAATGTAAATGTCTGTGTTTGGGTACTTATATTCTAGTATTTATTAGTTTCTTAAACCTGTTTAATATAAATAATTAAAACGTTTTAAGTTAGAGTACCGCATTTAAGATATCATCACTTCACATCCAATATCAAAATTAAAACGTTATAATCAATCAAAATTGTTAGTTACTCTTTTCCGATATTTGAACATGCTTAGAATAAAACTTAAAATATTACCGGAAATAACGTCAGGGTGATGACAAAATGTCGAACATTACTTACAGTAAAAAGTAAACCTTTATCTATCTATAATATTACAAAATTCTGAACATGCGGTGTTTGTAAATTGAAGCCATTTAAAAAAAAGAACTGGAATAGACTATACAAACGATAAAAAACACAATGCAATTTTTTTAGATTTCTTCTCTATTTGGTCGGGATTCACTTAAAAACTACTGGGCCGATTTCGATGCGGTTTTCGCTGATCGACAGGAAATTCTTAGACTTAATATCTACGCTAATTTTATCCTGGGAATCCTGCGGTAATTTTTATGGGAATGATTTAAAATGACTAGAAAAATAAATCGAATTCCAATGTAATTTTTTCACTGATCGATAGCAAATTTTAAATGATAAAATGTGTAATATTTCTTATCCCGGGAATCCCGCAGGAATTTTCGAGTAGCACAGACATTAGCTTATTTCGACAAAATTTTCACTGAAACGATAGCTTACATTCTTTTTTAAATGCTGTGGTACTTTGTGTCCCGGGAATCTCGCGGGAATTTCAAGTTAAGCGGGAACGAAATCGCAAGCATATCGTAGTAGATAGGTATATTTAAAATATCATTATCCTAAGCTATTTTTAATTCTCGTTCCAATACGTTGCATATCGAAACTGGCAACACCGCAGCTAAGTGCAAGGAAGATGGCGCAAGGCGGACCTACCCAACAGCAGCGGTTTATTGAAACTTGTTTTTATTATGCATCGATATTGCACTTGGTTTGTTTACAAATTGGTTATACCAGCTGCAAATTAATTAGATACTGGTATTACGAGATGCCCTAAATGAGTACGATCACCTTTTATGAAAGCCAGCAGTAAATATGGTGATCAAAGAACCAAATACAACGACGGTAAGTAGCTACTGATAAAAAACTACTTGTCCGCCGAAGAATGACTTGAGGAGCGCTTTAATAATAATAACAAGTACTTAAATTGATGAAAAAAGTAGAACCAATGATGTCTAACGCAAATGCAATAGACGTTTGTATACAAATTTTATTTCACCGTGAATTGGTCCGTGCAGGAACGGAGAAAGAATACCATTTCCTGCGGCTGGGCGGCCTGTCGTAAGAGGCGACAAAACAACCCACAGCCAGGTGGTAGGGCATTTGCCCGACTGGATGGCTACCACCCCTGGTCTAAAGTATGTCGCCATAACAACCTTGAGTTGTGTTCCGGCATTAGTGACCAGGTTCCAGGCTCCCTTAAGAGAGCAGCATCGCATTTGTAGCACCTTTGGTGTCGCAAATGTCCATAGGCGACGGTAACCGCTTTCCATCGAATGGGCCGTCTGCCTGTCTGCTGAACTCCTGCAATAAAATAAAAAAATGGGTCCAAAAATTAAATGAAAATTAATACAACCATCATGAATGATAGGTTTTGGAGTCTGCCTGTTTATCTTAATCAGTCTTTGAAACGGCTCAACGGATTTCAATGAAAATGTTATAATAATATTATATTTTCGTATATATTATCGTAAGCGATATCTTGCTATTTGGATTACTTTCATTTATTTTTTTAATTATGTTGATACAACATTTGGCAAACACTTATTTCTTACATATAATGTAAGGTATTTAAGCGATTAAAAATATTCCTAGCGTTCGCGTTGTTTCTTCATAATTTATTTCAAACAGGTGTGAATTGGTTTCTCTTAGGAACTCACATGCTATGTACAGGTGGCTTCTCAATATTAAATAAAATACGTTGATTAATATGTAAATAATAAATACAGCTGAGAAACTATTAAACGGGCAATAAAGTGAAGTTTTTGATTGGCATAATATTGCTTATCGGTCGGTAATAATATATCTAATAGGTACTATGGCCACTACAGTAGCATTAAATGTACATAATAATCTAAATACGCTAGTTAGTCACTGGCAATATATATGTCCAGCGGCAAGAATCAAAAACAAGTTATTGCAATGAACACATTTTCGATGCAGCAGTTGATTTAATTGGTAGATAACGACATATTTTACAATAAATTCTTAAACATGTTTCACAAAAAGAGTGGGTGTGAAAATATCATGTTACTTTTAATATATCACTACAAAAATACTTAACGTTTATTCGATAATATTTAGAGCCTTAATAAACTATCATAGAAATATGATCTTAGAAGTACGAGTCATTTTTATATGATGAACCTATGACAGTGTAATAACTACATATGATTCATATTCACTATTATCACAGTTAAGGGATCCTATTTGACAGCAAGCTTATGAATATGAATCTCTAAAATGGTGTCAAAATGCAAATCCAAATACGTCTTTTATTTTTTGTTGTTTTCTTGATAGTTTTTATCTTCTTCTTTAATGCAATTAATAAAATTGTACTCATTGCAACAGAAAAAACCGACTTCAAAAACTAAAAAGTATAAAATAACTTATTTCTAAACCTATTTTTAATTATAATATCTTATTTTACTTCTTGCCCACTGCTACCATATTCGCATTCTCACTCTCCTGTATAATATATTATTTACTCCTAATAGTCCCCAGTACCTTAAGGAACGTTTTAAATTCCTTCGCCTATCCACTGCCCACAATTTGCGCTCTGAGTACCTACGTTTTAAATTCCTTCGCCTATGCCCACAATTTGCGCTCTGATACGTATCGAAAACTTATGACACCTGCACACACTTCATCCTATTATGATAACTCTTTTACAGTGCAGGCTGTCAAACTATGGAATATGCTACCTCTTACTGTCAGAGAGGCCAAATCCTTACCAACATTTAGAAATTTACTCAGAAAACACTATTTGTCCATAAATAGCCATGTCTGATTAACACAATATAATTATGCTAATACATTTATTATATAATATATGTATTTTGTAATATATTATTGTATATGTATATATTTGTATATTATATTTATGACTATGTATATATGTATGTATTTGTATATTTATTTGTTAAATTAGTTTGAGTATTTATGTGTCCCTTGCCTTTTTCCTGCACCACCTACATCACCTGATTCAAATTTGTTTTTGATTTAGGTTGCCTGGAAGAGATCGCTTTGAGCGATAAGGCCGCCTATTGTATCGCCTAGAAAATATTGTAAATATGGTCTGTTTTTGTAATTGTATGTTTTGGTGTGCAATAAAGAGTTATCTCTCTCTCATCTCTCTCTTTAGAAATAAGTTATTTTATACTTTTTAGTCCCATCTGGATGGCTACCACTTCTGGTCTAGAGCATGCCGCCATAACAACCTTAAGTTGTGTTCCGGCATTAGTGACCAGGTTCCAGTCCCATCTATGAGTCCTGTAGCACATTGTAAGCACCTTTAGTGTTGCAAATGTTCATAGGCGACGGTAACCATTTTCCATCACAGTTGGGCCGTCAGCCTGTCTGTTGTACTTCAGCAACAAAAAATAATTATTATAATAAAATTTTATAATTACTGTTTATATAATAATAAATATATATTGACATATTTGTACATAGTTACGACGTCATAAGTTTGTGCGCTCGTACAAATTCTATGAGGTAGCGACGTTTTTAAGATGGTAAAAAGTGTCTTAGTTAGTTCTACAGACCACTAACTTATCAATTAATGTGTTAGGGGTTCTCATGGGCAAACCTTTGCGCGTGGATTATAAGTAATAAAACATTACAAACCTTAATAACATTAAAAAATCTGTGAGTCCACAGTCATTTCGGAAGTATTATAATAGGTTGAGAAGTAAATTTTTTAGTAAGTGATTGTCACTGACTAATACTCTTCTTCCATACTGTAGTATTTTGAAGTCATAACACTGTTAGACCTAGCGCACTCTAGAAATATTCCAGTGCGTACTTGTCCGCAAAATCTATTGTATTCTATGGATCGCTTGCCACACATTCGATGTGCGTTTTAAGCCTTAAACATATCAAAACAGAGGATTCAATTACACCTAATAAAAGTAAGAATAAATAAATTCAGTCGATACGCCCTTGCGGCGTATCATAAACATCAAAGAGATATAATGGTACAATTTTCACGGTACAAATATAAAAACTCCACACTTGATTAAGACAAACTATAAAATAATTCAATTCTTACAATAACCTTAGCTTAAGAATTTCTTTCGTAGTAATAAAATAAATGATTGTATCCGATGGTGTCCAAATCAATTTTTATGACAAAGAAATAATTTTGTAATATTATGAGTCTTTCGAGATTAAATTCACCTTTAACACCTTGCCTCAATATTAAACGTAAGAAACTGTATATTATTTCTCATGTATTTTTATTAATCTTTTTTGATAATATTTAACAAAGATTATTATAATAATTGTTGTTATTGCCTAAAATAAGTACACAGGCACCCGTTTCATATAATTAAAGAATTTATTGCTCTCCAGTTATAAGCTAAACAAGTACAATATATAATAGTGGTTAATTTAACATTAAAATCATACGTCATCACGTCCCGTAAGTAAAAAATATCAAAAAGATAGATATTTGGTTCGAACTACCTTTGAAATAATTTGTAAGCGCACAAAAAATGAGTTCGTACATTACCAATTAGACAGTGTATGTAAAGAATACAGGGACAGCAACATTATTTGTTTAGTAAAAATATATATACACATATTTTTTATTTATATTATACATATACCACTATTTTCAGCAGTATTGATAAATACATAATGACTATAGATAGATAACACTTTATTGTACACCATTACAGAAAACAGAAAATCTTATAGCCTAAAAATATTCTAAATGTGCACAATGGGCGGTCTTATCGCTAAGAAGCGATCTCTTCCAGACAACCCGTGACGATATATTATAATTAAATACACATACATACATAACTTCACGCCAGTTCCCTTGCGGGGTAGGCACGAACAACGGAGCGCCATTTAGGCTTATTCTTACACATCTCACTTGCTTCTTTGACATTCATAACTCTTGTCATGCACGCTCGTCTGTTCTTGAGGCTCCTGACATCACCTTCTGCTAGCACACGATCAATTTGATCATGGAAGGTGTGTCGTGGCCTTCCACGACTTCTGCAAATTAAATACACATTTGGTATAAAGTAATATATGTATGGGTTGTCTGGAAGAAATTGCTTTTTAGCGATAAGACCGCCCTTTGTACACAATTAGTATAATACTAGTTCGTAAGTTTTATGTAATGCTGTCCAATAAAGTGTTATCTATCTATCTATATATTAAAGATTAGCTATAAAATAACATTTTCATCATAAGAATAAATAGATATTCTTTGGTTTTTATATGTATATTATATGTTTATTATATATATACAAATTCTTATTTGATAATTTTAAGTATATTTTCTTTTCCTTCATAATCTAATTTTAAACAAAATAATGGAAATTAGTTACCGTAATAAAATCATTATGTCCGTCTATGCAAGTTCCAGTTATTTTTAATAATAAATAAACTATGTACGAATTATATTCATAGAAGAAGTATATCTACAGATTTTGATTAGAAACCAGGTTTATTAATTTCCTTAAGCAACAATAGGATTAAAAAACCCATTTGTATGTAAACCTAAGTCTCTCATGAATTAATGAATAAATTGACGCTTAAAACAAATAGCTTTTCACCCGTCGAAATATTTTCAGTTGAGTATTTTCAAAAAAATAAAAGACGAGAATATAAGTAATTATAGCTACATATACAATTTTTTTTTAAACGGCCCTTTAATTTGTTTGTTTGTTTGTAAGCGTGTCTATTCTTGTCTGGTTTCTATATCTTACCATATCCATTCTTTTACTTTACCGTGGGTAGAAAATTGACGTTACTGGTGTGGAGTTTATGTCAGATATTAACCAGTAAGCAAACCAATTGAAAGAAAAAATATAACAACCGGCCATTAAAGAATTTCAGGCCATTGGTACCGAATGAAACTTCTGCATTGTACTTGTTTTATAAGACGGTGGCATAAACGAAACCAAGTAAAGGAACAAATGCGATCCGCACTACGCGAACAACAATAGCAGCGAGGATTGTAAAACTAAATAGTTTATTTTACAACATAGCCGTAATAATACAAAACAATAGACATATTAAGACAAAAGATGTCTGCCTTTTTAAAGAAAAACGCATAGGTATACTATTATCATAAATCACTGTATTATAATAATAGTTGTTTGCATTTTCTAGAAATAAACATAAAATTAGTAATCAACATTACGGCTTGAGCTGGGATTAAATTCCAAGTTTTAAATCTATTTTTCATATTACACTAGGGTTTAATGAGCCTTTTCCTCGAAGTCTAGAAAAATACCCCCAGTTGTGTGTACTCTGTACACGTGTTTCGATTATCCCATTCTCAACAACGTTAAACATTTAAGATGATAGATTAGACATAGAAATTCAGATGTATTTATATGGTTGGGCTGTAAATTAAACATTACAGGTAAACCATGACATGCATGACGCAAGCCATCGTTTTAAATCCCGTAAGAGATAGTCTTGAAATTTGGCAAATTTCAATTTCACTCGAGGTGACATCATCTTCCATTAATTTCGGTATAAATACGGGTTTCATTCTTCTCAAAATTGCTTACACAACCCTAAATTTTAACAATCCCGATTGTTTTTTGCGAAATCATATAAAGCTACTCGTACTTACAAAAAGAGCTGGCATTTCAAGGAACAATAATAACAGTATAATCGCGAGAACAGTGGCAATAACAAACGCATCGCCAAGGTTGTGTGATGTGTATGCACCCATAAACTGCCGTGATATCCATTCACCCACTTCGTCTTTGTCGTAAAAGTAGGGATTTAAGTCATAAACTTCTTGAGGTTTTTTATTGCTGGAGTACAGCAAACAGGCCGACGACAGCCTATCTGATCGAAAGTGGTTAGTGTTGCTAATAACCATTTGTTGAGAAAGGTGTTGCCAATGTTCTGCGACCTCGAAGGGGGGGACGGGAACCTGGCCCCTGATGGCGGAACACAACTCAAGGTTGTTATGGCAGTAAACTTCAGGCTAAAGATGGTAGCTATCTAGCTAAAGACGGGCAGAAGCCTTATCAGCGGACTGTGGGTTGTTTTGTTGCCTCTTACATACAGGCCACCTGGTCGCTGAAATCAGTATTCTTTCTCCGTTTCTTTATAGATAAAATGAGTCACACATAAAAGGAACATTACCTTTTTGAGTTCCTAGTAGGACATAAATATTGCAGTCTAGTTTTAGAGGACTCTTCAAAACCTTATTTACATCATCATCATACTGAAGATTATTTGCTAGTCTATCGGTTTTTTATAGGATTCATTTCGGAGTGCGCGGTTGAACTGTTTGACCTGATTCCCCTTACACCATTCCATCTTTGAATCACAAGGCGCTCTGGTCTACGCCATCGTTTCACAGTGGAAACGTCACTGAAAGAAACGTTTCGCCTTCACGTTCCTTCTACGTACGTCTGAGTTATGGAATGCACTACCGGAGTCCATGTTTCCCGAAAAGTACAATCCGGGTATCTTCAAGTCTCGTGTGAATAAGTACTATCTAGGTAAGCGTACTCGATCTTCGACCGCATCATCGTTGCGATATTAGGCGGGACCATGGTCAAACGCGAGCCTATTTATCATAAAAAAGGAACAAACAAACAGACACACAATCTTTTGAGATTTATATAGCCGGATTACCTTGATTATTTTCGTTTACAGATACACAAATAAGCGAGGTACACACATACATACACATACGTTTGCGTTTTCCAGTTTTTATATGAGTACTCTAGGATTTTGGCGAGAACATTTTTCCTTCAACCTTAAGGTCACGTTTTTTTTAACAATAGCAATTAAACCCATAAGCGTTGCCATACCTCATGGCAATGCGGCCAGACTTTTGAGGGTTCCCTCTGACAGTAATCTGCTACATAATTTGTACTTTTAAGTAAGAATTAAACCAATCTATATAAAACATATATCTTCGTTCTATTTTTCGAGAAATTAACCAAACAAAATGTTAGACTATCAAGTAGTCATGTATCATTTTCGTTATTAAGTCCTATTTAATCACTACATACAGGATAAAAGTAATCTATTTAAAATAGATTTTTTTGTGAAATTGCGCTTGAATATCGCTGTAGTATTTCGCTTAGACCAAACATAAGAAGTGCATTATGAAAGATGATGCGATCAGAACGCAGCTGCATCGGCCCACGACGACCCTGGCTTGCCATTCACCGGCTAAGGTTTACAAACAAACGTAGGTAGTTGTACCTGGATCGTATTATTTAAGCCTTAATTATTTCCAGATTTTATAATACCCGCATTGCTCACGTTTTTTACATTGTTATTATTATATTTAAATATCATCACAGGTACTCGTACATGTCGACAGTAATACTGGATATGGTCATGAAACTGTTTAATGCATTGAAGTGTTTACTGTAACGACTAACCTCTTTAGTCGTCATATATATTAAGAAATAGAATGTTTTTAAATAGAAACGTAGAACGCTTCCCAAAACATTCGAAGACAGAATTGTATCGGACCGCGAGCGGAACACATGAATGTAAAAGTCTCTTTATTGCTAATATAAGCTTAAATCTTGAACCCTCTTATTGAAGATCCCGGTCAGCTCAGAAACCGCTGGCCGTTACAGTACCTAGTCGAAACAATGTAATTGGAGCTTAGTGGTCGATTTGTCTTTAGCATTAATGTGTTAATGATAAAGAATTATTATTATATATTTGTATGGGTTACCTAAAATTCACAAAAACAACATCCCCTTGCGCCCTATAGTTAGCCAGCTTGACTCACCAACATACAGACTGGCACAACATCTCGCGAAGACACTCAACAATCTCCGCGGCAACACACCCTACCATGTCAAGGATTCCTTCGACTTCATCAGCGCAATTGAAAATTTGACATTGGCTGAGGATGAAGTACTAGTCAGTTTTGATGTCCAGTCCTTATTTACCAGTTTACCAGTGGAAGACTGCATTGAGATTGTCAAAAGGAAGCTAATAGATAATAACATGCCTGAGGAATATGCAGATCTACTAAAACATTGCCTCACATCTGGCTATTTCGTGTGGGACTACGGCTTCTACGACCAAATCAACGGTGTAGCCATGGGCTCACCGGTGTCTCCTGTCGTAGCTGACATTTTTATGGAAGACTTCGAGCAGAAGGCACTGGATACCGCTCCGGCTAAGCCGAAGATGTATAAAAGGTACGTAGACGATACTTTTGCCGTCCTCCCAAACGATAAAGTCTCTGCATTTCTAGATCATCTAAATTCCATTAGCAGTAATATTAAATTTACTATGGAACTAGAGGCAAATAATAAATTAGCATTTCTGGATGTGCTCATCAGACCTCAAGACACTGTGAGCTCTTTCTGCGTACAACGGAACACAAACCAACTTGACTGATAATTACTTTTATTTTTCCTTCCACCCATTTTAATATTATATAAAATTATTAGAGCTAGGCATGTTTGCTGAAGAGTTTCTTGCGCCGCTTCTTCTCTTCAAGCCATAACATGTTGCGAAGCGGTAGTAAATTAGATTAGGCTCCCATAGATTAAATAATAACCATAAACAAAATTAAAAATTAAATAATTAAAATTAATAAGTTGGCGGTAGGCTAAATAAAACTTTAACAATACTCGTTGACACTTGACATCTTTGTCTTCCGTGATCACGGCCACTGAAAAGTGGCCGAAACGTCGGAAAAACCAAAATCAAATAAAATTACCGCGCTTAAAACCGTTAAAACGTAGTTTTATTAAGAATTATTAACATGCAAATAGAATTTAAAATACTTCTGAGGAAAATTATAGGTGGCCTTTAAAAATGATCTCTTCTAACTATATTTACGGACAGTTTCAACCAAATACTTATGATTAATTAGACAAAACTAGTAGACGTATCAACTATCGTAAAGTTTAAAATATTTTCTTTGTAGCTAAAAATAAACAAATCAGACAACGCTTTATCATATTCCGGTAAAATATTAACAATGTAACATACATATATATACTTACCTTAATGATTAATTTGGTTTTATTTATAATCATAATACATTCTCGAAGTATACAACCAGGCGGAAGAATATGACGATTTCATAAAGGTTCTGTTTTTACCAATATAGACACGAAATCTTAAAAATAAGACTAGGAGTGTAGATAATATGAGTCTCATGTCGATCTGTCTGTATTCTATAATAGTACTCGTGCGCAAGGTGGAGCTCATGACGACAGCCAGCCCACATTAAAAAGTTATTTTACAATGTACGAAGCCTCCCAAAGTTGACGACATTCAAATTTATCATAATTATATCAATGCCGGTTAATGGCTGGCTGGCAGTCCTTTATTGTAGAATAAGGGTGTACAATTTTACATATTCTGTACAATCTATACACCCTACTTATCGTTAATGTTATGAGTCTATTTCAGTTTTATCGCTACTTCCGTAAGCAGAGAGATTGACTTTCCTTCATTATCTTTTACAGCTAAATTTTATGGTCTAACGGTTCTGTCGACTGGCGTTGTGGTAATATTGGTACGTAAGTTAATATTTATATTGAGAAATATTTCTTAAGAAGGTATTAGACCAAAAATTCAGACCGAGTTGTCCAATGCTAGTTCACAAAACTATAAGTCTTAAGTACAAAGTTCATATTCTTCTCATGAATAAATAGCCCATAAATTTTTGGCACAATCTGGTCTTCCGCTTTGTTCATACAGTACATAACAGATATTGCGCAGGGCGAAGGTTTACCTATTTAGTGGTTAAGTAACAGAGATTAAGTTTGTGAAATACGTTTTCCAATCCAAGTTACGTCTAAACCATTGATCCTCGGTACTGCAACAAAATTGCCCACCACTACTTTAGCTTTCTAGCTCATAATTATTATGCATGCAATCAATCAATCAATCTATATTAATAATATAAAGAGGAAAGTTTTGTATGTTTGTAACGAATAAACTCAAAAACTATTGGGCCGATTTCTTTCATCATTAGAATGCTACATTATCCCTGAGTAACATAGGTAATAATTAGTACTAGAAAAAAATTAGAGATCACAACTATAACTTCAATCATGTAAACCAAGGTGTACAAAAATTAGCCATAAACCACCACGATTGTCCAAAGCCGGGACGAGCCCCTAGTACAATATATGTAATTACAAGCACATCTATCCAGTCTCTAATGAATTGACGTTGAACTAAGTTTCAACCGTAGGGATATTGCAGATGTGGGATCAGACAGGATCGTTTATACAACATCAATATTCATATAATTTAGACTGAAATGTCTCATCAATGCCTGTCTTTCCTTTAATTTACGATTACGACCTTCCAAAATTATTGTTATTACTTTTTGAAGTGAAACTTCTATAGTATTAGGATTTTTCTGTCACGAAAAAGCGTTACGACCGCGTGGAGGGGCGGCATAAGTTTAGACTGGACGTGGTGAGAGGCGGCATAGTGTTAGAGTAGACTATGGATGCGTTTTTTGGTTCCGGATCGAATTCAGTTAGTTTTTTTGTTTGATAAAATAAAATATGTTTAATTAAAAAATGAATTTATTAAAATGTACCTAACCTAACCAAATCATAATTTGCAGTAAACCTGCGAAAAATCGAAATGTGTGCTGGGACCACATATTAGAAGCTAAACTTCTATGAACAAAGGGAAAAACGAATAGCAAAAAACTTTTAACTTGAAATTTTACGGGCAGGTTTTCAAATTGGACAAGTACATTATAATCTGCCCGTAAAACTTCCAAGTCAAAATTTTGTTGCGACTCGTTTTTCCACTTGTCCGTTGAAGTTTTAACTTACACTTAAACTTAATTCTTACTAATATTATAAACGCGAAAGTTTGTAAGAATGTATGTATGTACGTTTGTTACTCTTTCATGCAAAAACTACTGAATGGATTTTGATGAAAATTACCATAATATAGCTTACACATCATAATAACACACAGGCTATAATTTATAGAGATATAGTGTGAATTATCCAAAATATAACGATTTTCCATCACCACGCGAGTGAAACCGCGGGCGCAGCTAGTAGTTGTATATAACAATAATAAGCAACACAAAAATAATGGACGATTTGTTACAAAGTACAAAATGATGTGTCTTAGCCGAGTCACGCACTTGAAAAATGTGGGCTAACGTGAGAACTTACAACTGGACACCAACCACGCTCCTATTATGTAGTAACATTGTAGTGATGGGTCCTGTTCTTCACGTTTCACATTTTTAGGGTTCCGTCCCATTTTGGCAAAAACAGAGCCCATATATAATTGTCATGTCCGTCGATGTGTATGTCACAGTAATTATTGTTCGGAAATTACTAGGTCTACCTTAATGGAATTTAACAGGAGGATGTAGTTTTAGCGGAGGTAGGTTGTTTTGATAAAAACTATGTACAAAAAAGTCGTGGTAACGTAATGGATAGCGCACGCGTCCTAAACTCAAAGGGTGCGGGTTCCAATCCTGGCCGGAACGCACGCACCACTAAAACAATTTTCTGACCTAATTAATATGCATATTGTTACCATTATTACCACGTGCTAAAAACGGTGAAGGAAAACATCGTGATGAAACCTGCACATCGAGATAACCGAAGTGTCTAAACTGCTAAGCCGTCTTGGACAAACGTGGCGGGTATACTGTGCGTTCCCCTATGGTGCGAGGCCCGAGCCCAGTAGTGGGGCATTTATGGGCTGTTGTTATTACTGTTATAATGTACTAAAAATGCCAAACAGCATATTATTTTTTTAAAGAATAATGAATTTTATATATACGCTAGCTGATACCCGCCCGCTTCGCGTGCCGTAAAATCCGTTCTTAGCCGACCTCTACTTGGCGAAAGGAAGGTTCATGCCAAATTTCAAGACTATAGGTATATAATTCCTGAGATATCGTGATGAGTCACTATATACGTGGATTTTAATTATATTGTTGCGAGTTTAGCGGGACTCGAATTAAAATGCCGTTGGAATTATAATAGAGTTTATTAGAACTATATAAACACGTATAACACAGGTACAAATATAACTGAACACAACAAGTCCAAACGTAATGCAGAAGGTCGTAATTCAATAAAACGTGCAAAGTCCGTCACTATTTGATTCCCGATTGTAGTACACACGTCTCGCTTTGATCGTGGTTCTCGCTCGACTGCCCCTCTCCTCACTCAGGCCATCGTTTTATACTGCATAAATGCAAAGTGCCTTCCCGGCAACGTGACCGAATTTCCTAGAATCAGCTTGTACTTTATGACCTGTAACACTTGGATTTATAATAGATCAATAGGCTGTTCTGTAGAAACGTATGCCAATAAATAAGCAAACAAAAGGAGACGATCTAAAAAAAATATAATCAGTTCAAATGCCGACAAGTAATAAATGTGCTTCTACAAATCTGTACGTGGAATTTGTCTTTGTCGGCGCCTAGGTTGTAACAATATATATTCAAATTCATATAATACAGGTATCTATATCAGATACTAAAGAGGCTATAATACAGGTGTCACGATGCAAAGATACAAAATCAAGATGGTAGTGGCACAAAAATTAAAAATTTCTAAATAATGATGGCCATCTCTATCAGCTGCGGCAATCGCATAGGAAAGATAAGTTTAATGGGCGTACCATACCGGTGATGATTACTAGTATTTGGTGATCGACCGGTAGTGGGTTCGCATCTAATTATAGTTCTGTGCATGTTAACATGTTCAAAGCTAGTAATGATGGTATCATACGAATTAACGTTGAATTAATTATAATTTTGGATTCGAGCTTCCTATGGGGTGAAAGCAAGATTAACTGTCGTACTTAGAGACCTTAGCGATTAACTTAAAGATAAATTAAAATTCATTACTGTATTTCGTATGTTAAAATGATTGAAAATTATTTACGACTTATTCTTAAATGAAAACTGGGGACTTTGTGAGCTGCGCGAACAGTACAGCGCTTACCCAATCTATTTTAGGCTAAAACCACTATGATGTTAAATGTTGAGTATCTATGACTCTCAAACTAAGTTCATTATGTACTAGATCAATCAATGTTCCTATACATTTTAGAGATTAAGTGACGCAACTTTTTTTTAGATAATTAGTTTACCTGTGTTCGTGTATGTATGTGGCTATATTTATATACGTGTGTGCGTGTAGAGCTAGCAGGAAGTAAGAAAGAAAGTCGGTTAAAAATTTAAGGATTGTCTAGTCCAATGTATCAACTTTCGGGGTGTCTAGACACACAGGTAATAACGCAGACACAAGTCTCTTATATTATGTAGAAACTGAGATGGTAATACGACAAATAGTTTCATTTCTTATAATTATTTCTACCATTTCAAAAGTCAAAAGTTTTTCAAAGACCAGTTTACATTCACACTTCTATTTTTTTACACATGATTTTACAAACTTGTTTCAAATGTCAAAAATATAAAAAACCAATTTGCATTTCGTAAACCAAAACAATACCGTATCAATCAGCTTACGATTTATGAATAGCCACAGCAAACATCGAACCGTACATCAATACAGCTGCTCCCACTGTTTCAACATTACGTTTGGATAAACACGCAGATATCGACCACAGACTATAGCAATGCAAAGTGCAAAAATTTTAAAAACTCATTGCGTGAAAATAGCCCATTGACAGTCGCGATTTGTTTAAATGTATACATCTAATTCATGTTAATTGTGTATTTATGCGTATTTATGATTTCTGCATAAAAAACTGTCAATTTCGAAAGAAAAATGAATTTGCCATTAAGTGCAAATATTAAATTAATTGAATGCAAAAAGTTAGCAAATTATATATACTGTACAAATTAGTTCCCCCACTGATCTACATACATGACATCCAAACTCAGCTCCGTAGGCGAGCAAGAACCGGACTGTAAATAAAACGGAGGGGTCAACGGCAAGTGGTAACGTCGATACAGTAGGTCATAGTGGCATGCTGAGAGATTTGTAGTGCGAGAAAGTTGAAAATTAGTAGTTAAATGTAATTTGAAAATATTACATTTATCATTGATAATGAATAATAGAATAAAAAACGAATAAATTGCTAATAGAAAGCACACCAAGAAAAAGAAATGTACCTATACGTAAGAACAGTGTTTTGCTACAATTATAATTTGTCATGTGTAGGAAAACATATACCGAGGAAACTGATTCTTTAAAATAGCCGATATGTGAAAAATTGTATATGCTTCTACTCACGGCCAGACTCAATCTCCATAATGAAATGTTTATTGACTATTTTTTGTTTTATTTGTTGATTGAATTTTACTAATATTTAACAATCAGGAAATATCATATTCATATTCAATTGCCATAGTCAAACGTATTAAATAATTTTTAGTTAACTATATATTTCAACTAATCTTACTTATAAAATTTTCTTTAAAATACAATACTTAAATAGTTAATATGTAATATTTTGTATTTTAAACAATGGTGTTTGGGCGTAGCAAATGTATTTCCATACAAACTTCGCGTGCTGATATAATATTTTTACTACGGCTAAAACTAAAAGCAGCAGAGAGTGCCCTAACAATATTTTGTTATAAATTACGATTTTTACAACCGCGATACACAAAGTAATACGAGAGGCATGCGTCAACCACTTCGAAGAACGAAAGCCCTTAAAGTCCACCACACTTATTTGAAATAACGTGACGTGGAGTTAAGCACTTATGAGGTAACTATGTAAATTTGTATTGGAATTGAAATTATTTAAGAACAGCTGACTCACTTGAGATATATCTTTATGATAGATTGAAGGAAGACCCATAATTTTTATAAACCCGTTACTGTAGCTATATTTAATGATATTTAGCTTCATACGTATGTTAGTATGTAACGGAATCTTTTAAGTTAAATTTGATCGACTTCCCGGTTTCCGATTGAGCTGAAATTTTGCATGTATGTGTATATCGTGTGACAATGCAATAATATGGTACCATGGAGCTGATCTGATGATGGAGTCGGAAGGCGGCCATAGGAACTCCTGTACTAAACAAGATAGACCCGTCGTGTTTGGGCTCGTTTCACTTGTCTTGGCTAGCACTCTGCTGCTACATGATATGCAAGATCTCAAAAACTTGTATTTAAAAACCTTTTTAAAAAAGCTTATTTTTACATAACGTTCCATTTTATCATAACAGTGAATTTAATTATTTTTTCAAAGTTTCCACGGAGAAGGGAATTAAATCACTAAATAATCACTAAAAAATGAAAAATAAATAATAGTTTAAAAAAACTAAAAATACGCTTTTTAGAAAATCCAACTAAAAAATAGAATAAACTATAACGAGGACTGGCCCTAAGAAGGAAATCATTGTGAAAATGTATCAGATACTGCAAACGAACTGAACTTTTTTTACATGGAAAGAACAACCAGAAATCTAACAGAATACAGTTTAGGGCGATATTACGAAGTCGCGAAGAACTAAAGCAGTGCGAAAGCTGGCTGAACTGTTGGATGCCAGCAAAGGCCAAACAAGCCGCTCGATATGCCAATTTGAAGCCCAGGAAGGCCATCAGATGATACATATATGCTGACGGAGGTGCTGTGATAGAAAACCTACTTACCTCGAAGCGCTAACTTGCTTTATCTCCGAAGACAAGCAGATCTTTATGTGGACTTCTTCTTATAGATAAATTAAACTCCTTTCAGTAACCGATAGACATTATTCTAAACGACTATTTTAGTAAAACGATGATACTTTATAATAAATACATACATACATACATAACTTCACGCCAGTTCCCTTGCGGGGTAGGCACGAACAACAGAGTGCCATTTAGGCTTATTCTTACACACCTCACTTGCTTCTTTGACATTCCTAGCTCTTGTCATGCACGCTCGTCTGTTCTTAAGGCTCCTGACATCACCTTCTGCTAGTACACGATCAATTTGATCATGGAAGGTGTGTCGTGGCCTTCCACGACTTCTGCATCCATCCACTTTTGCATTGTATATCTGTTTAATCATTCTTTCCACATGCCCGAACCACCGGAGCATTCCTTTCCTTACCTTCACCGCGACACTCTCTTTCAGAGAGTGTATAATATAATATAATATAATAAATACTTTATGAAACATATTTTGAGTCATTACGGGCCGTCCATACATAACGCAGATGTTAAGGGATGGAGTCGATGAAGTGTGAGAAGGGGTGGGGGAAGGGGGTTATAAATTTCGTGACGTCATATTTCAAAATCTTTTAAGCTTTAAAACACCAAATTTGAACAATAAGGAAAATGTTCAAAATATTTACAACTCTATCTGCTCATAGCATAGTGGCTAAGAATATAATACATTTTCTGGTTATAAAATTTTCCAACAAAAAATCTTACATTAGTCACATATATAAATCATTATAGAAATATGTCCATTTGTCTGAATTTCGAGTATTAATGTGTCATTTGGTACAGGTAAAAATCATTGAACGTGAATCAGCTATCTAAACTCCGCTTAAGGCTTTTCCAAACAAGACCTGAAAAATGTGATAAAGGAAAAATTAATGCATATAATTAAGGTGGAAAGAATGCATGATGAAAGAATGACTAAACAGATATACAATGCAAAAGTGGATGGATGCAGAAGTCGTGGAAGGCCACGACACACCTTCCATGATCAAATTGATCGTGTACTAGCGGAGGGTGATGTCAGGAGCCTTAAGAACAGACGAGTGTGCATGACAAGAGTAATGAATGTCAAAGAAGCAAGTGAGGTGTGTAAGAATGGGCCTAAATGGCGCTCTGTTGTTCGTGCCTACCCCGCAAGGGAACTGGCGTGAAGTTATGTATGTATGTATGTATAATTAAGGTTACGTATCAAAGGTTATTTTGCAGTAGTTGTGGTCAATATCAGTTAGTAGTTTTAATTATCGAAGGCCTCTGTGGTTGAGCGGGTTAAGCCTTTGCCGGCCTAACTCACTGCAATGTAGAGCGTCCGGGTTCGATTCCCGGTATAGTCAATTTCGGATACGTATTTTCTCCATTATTTACTATGGTCTGGGTGTCTGGGATCGGCCCCAGAGTAGTCCGTTGTATATTACCCATACGCTTGCGTAACTTGCTTAATTTGGGGATATACAATATGTGTGTTTGTCTGCCGATTATTATTATGCCCCCCTGCGGGTAACTGATTATTATTATATTTAAAAGCCTCAAAAGAAATACTAATAATATACGTATGCTGTAATAAACTCAAAAAATCCACTTATATTATTAGTCTTTCTGTCCAGGCTTTGGGATAAGATTTCCTGATCAAACGTGAGTTCTGAACGATACATGAAAATTTAATTAAAAGGAAATACAAAACAGACCAATCTGTAACCACCTTTAGCATACTCATACCGTGATATTGCACTTTTTTTTGTTAACGCAGGATAACTTCTTGGAACTAAAAATCATTTCATCACAATTACTTTGGACCTCTTCGTGACGTACAAAATGGTCATACTCAGGGTCTGAATGATTAGTCGCGATAAAATAAGCATTCATATATACATACATACATAACTTCACGCCAGTTCCCTTGCGGGGCAGGCACGAACAACAGAGCGCCATTCAGGCTTATTCTTATACACCTCACTTGCTTCTTTGACATTCATAACTCTTGTCATGCACGCTCGTCTGTTCTTAAGGCTCGTGACATCACCTTCTGCTAGTACACGATCAATTTGATCATGGAAGGTGTGTCGTGGCCTTCCACGACTTCTGCATCCATCCACTTTTGCATTGTATATCGTACATATATAAACTACATATATGCAGCTTATTATATCATATCTATGAATTTTTCTGAAGAAGCAAGTGAGGTGTGTAAGAATAAGCCTGAATGGCGCTCTGTTGGTCGTGCCTACCCCGCAAGGGAACTGCCGTGAAGTTATGTATGTATGTATGAATTTTTCAATTGCGCCTTTCAGGGCCTAACCCTAAACTATACGAGATAGCGAAAAATACTCAAAGTAGTCTCGATTTCGATAAAAACTAAAGTCGTATCATTAGACTTTTGAAAAATCAATTATTCTACAGTCGGGTCGTAGGGTATTTGCTCTTCTGGATGGCTACTATCCGTGGTCTAGAGTATGCCACCATAATAACTTTGAGTTGTTCCGGCACTAGTGGTCAGGTTCCAGTCTCCCTTAAGAGAGCAGCAGTACATTGATAGCACCTTTGGTGTTACAAATATAAATGTCCATTGGCAATGGTAAACGCTTTCTATCAGGTGGGCCGTCTGCCGTCGGCTGATTTGAAAAAAAAAACAAAAATAGTATATATGTATTATATACCACCATTAGATAAAGTTTCAATTTCTATAAGGAATGTCAAACAGCATACTTCAATTTTTTTGAAATTGCATTCCTGCCAGTCTCGGCCACCTATATATGGCGTTTGTTATGTATTGCCAACTTTTGTGAAATGAACCACCCTAAAAACACAAAATTATGCTTGAGGGTAACGTCTTAAAAGATCAATTTTCCTTCAAAGTTCAATGACCGCTGCGGCGTGAACTTGACGAGGTCATTATACGAAGGAATTCTTCTTATTAAATGAATGTCGACCGGAAATATTATTAAAAAAAAAACTTAATTACGAAAGTTTAGTCATAAATTTTTGGTGCAATGATAAAGCGAAACCAAGCGTGACTTTTGAGAAGGCAAGATGTATCTTAAAAGCTACGGTTGTCTCGAGCGTTGCTGGCCTGATGAAATTATTCCGACATATTATGTTGATTTACAATTGAAATTATATATCATATGATATTATATTGACAGATTATGTATGGCTCACTCTATTCCGAGATGTTTCAATATTCGAAACAATTGCATTAGACCCAAAATTACATTCGGGTCAAACAATCGACTCTCCTCGCATGAACAATCGGATTGGTTGCCGATTGTTTCAAATCAACTTATGCAATGGCCGTCCAGCAGATGAAGCCAATTGCGACTTGAACCTGTAAGTGTGCCTATTCGTTAACAACGCTCGAGTCGTAACCTACTCGAAATCATCGACTACGAGTCAAAACCATCGAGTTATTTGGTCAATCGAAGTCAATCTACTTGAAACGTCGTCATTATTCTAGCTAAAAGAAATATTTTATTGTCGGGTGAATTTATTTAATACGACTTATAGGGTTATTACGAATTAAAACTAAAATTATAAAAGTTCTCTTAATCAGTGAAATAAAAACTGGCGATAATAATCTAAGCTCAAGCTAAAGGCATGTGATTGTGATAAATACAATATTATTTTTCTTTACAACTTTGTAAATCAGGGAGTCAACTGTTATCAACGGTCGGACGTACGGATGTTCTGACTGCAAATCGAGTATTACGCGGGACTAGTAAAATCACTCATAGATTATGTAAAATTCAGATCATAAAACGTAATTGTAAATCCTTACACATTTATCATACTAAGTACGTTTTTACATCTCATTCGGATTTAATTAATAATAATTAATGGTAATTACAAATTTTATTCAGAAATTTAAAACGATGTTTTTTAAAATAAGCACAAAATCCTACAATCTTGTTATTTCTTTTTCATTATAATACACAGTATGCTTAAACAAGTTGGATGGGATCTTTATTCTAGTACTTCTGATATATTACAAGAATTAAGATATACGTTTCGTCTATTTGTTCTACGTAGCTGTACTATTTCCGTCGGCCGCCGTCGATGGGAAGCTTTCGGTTATCGGCCGAGATGTAGGCGACTGGTTCCCTGACCCGCTTACGCTGACTGCTATTTCTCGACGATGTTTCGGTTACGCAATTACGATAACTATGCTATAGTTAAACAATAGTAAACCTCCAACCTGAACAAATAGTATTATTGTTCATACCGTGATTGCTCGTTTAATGGAATCTGAGGAATATCTTTTTTCCGAGGTGTATAATTTGTCATAAACTGAAGGGTCGAAAATTACGTCGTTTAGGTCCTTAATTACTGGGGATCCGCCAGCGGTTCTCGACTCAATATTGGAAGATAAGATATAAATAGGGCGTCGATACAAGTCGTACCATAGCCATCTCATTTCCCGGGGTATATGTCATATATTCGTCGGCTTCTCACCATGGTTGTCTGTCCATGACTTCTTCTTCTTGCCTTCTTAGTTTTAAAACCGTTTACTATATATGCTAAGTCTGTTCCGTTTTTCTGCGTTCTAAATTACGCATTGTAAATCGTACCATTTTACCTAGAAACAATATTGTCTCGGTAAAGTAAGTATAGGTCTCAGAAAAATTATAATTCCAATAAATAATTAAAATTTCCAGAAAAAGCAGTTGTTATGAAGAAATTCTCAATTATGAAAAAGTAGCATTTAATTTGCAATGCGATCCAAGTACAATTCGTATTTTTCTTAACCCTTTGTATGCAATGATAGAGATTCTTAGAAAATTCTTCATAGTTAACCAATACGAGGTTTTCATAAAAGATTAAGTAAAAAATACTATACTTACTAACACTATCCTTAATATAGCAGTTTTCAGCCCGACAGGTCAGGAAAAAATAGGATTTAACAAAGAGCAAAGGTTCTTAGAAAATTTTTCATGCTCTATCAAACACGGGTTCTGGAAAAATATTTATTAGATATTCTGATAACAAGTTTAGCATTTACGATGAAGGAAAGCTCGCGTTAGCAATAAAAAAAAAGAATTTATTAAGTTGCAAATCGTAGTTAGATACTGTTTTGTTTTAAGACATATATTAAGATCCGGACACATTCCGCTGAATAAATTTAAATACCTTATGCACGAGAAGTATTACGCCAAACTGTGAAGTTTGTGGCTTTGTCGAGGATGTGCCGTACTTATTAGCGGAGTGTGTTAGGACTAAAAATATGAGGAATACATTAATGAAGAGTAGGTATATTTAATTATATTCTCTGCGACATAAAGTTGAGTGCATCAAGACAAATGTTAATAGATTTAATTTTAATAAATTGATTGTATTTAGAAATAAGGTATAATGGGACTAACATATTTTTTATAAATAAAAGTTCTCTTTAAATGAGACGAGAAACGTAATTGTGTAATCTTGCTACATATAGACAATGCTAAGTATACCAGGTAAATCTGACCTGGCAAGTGAGAACAGAATCGTTACACTACTATTTTTTTGGGTACGATACATTGATTACAAACATTAACCGTGTCTAAAAGGTCAATACGAGGCGAATTTTTTTTTTCAATTAAGCGATAAAATAGACTTTGATTAACAATCCAACGATTTGTTATTAGACACACATCGTTGAACTAATACATATTGATCATGATGCGAGCACGGTTTTTTTCTGTGCAAATAATTTTTAACTCGTCGACAATGTCGATGGTGGTAACAAGATTGATTGCTTTTATAATTGTTTGTAAAAACAATTTTATTACAATAAAGGCATATTGTAAGGGGAGTATCTACTTCATCGATAGTTCTAGGGTTCCATGTCAATTTAGTAAAAGCGGAAACTGCTTAAAATCGTTATATCTGTCTTTGTATATCATTTCATTTTTCTCATAAAAAAATCATAAAAGAACAATAACAAATTAATAATATTATTACGAGTGCGGGACTCGAATTAAAAATGCGGTTGAAATGACTATATAATTTATTAGAACTATACAAACACGTATAATACAGGTACAAATATAACTGGACACAACCAGTACAAACTGCACGATTCAATAGCACGCGCAAAGTCCGTCACTATATAGCTTATCGAATGTACACAAGTCTTGCCCGTATCGTAATCGTCGCTTGACTGCCTCACCCCTCCATTCGGGCATTGTTTTATACTAAACTATACAATACAATACTCGATCGCGTGGACTGAATTTTCCAAGAACCACACCTGGCTAACGATCATCATAAAGCATTACAATACACAATAGACTGCTTTTCTAATTACAAATTTTAAACACAAAGTAAACAACAGAAGTCCAAATGAGGGCAGGTAATAAACTGTTCTTTATGGTAGGCAGGTGTGCTTTCACTTTTGTCGGCATGTAACAATATATAGTAATTTTTATGTTTTACTTGACTTCGACTTTAAGATGTTGTAGAAAGCAATCGATTAAATATTTATTTTTTGATTTTAAATGTGAACTTGGTTTTGTTTTTGGTAAAAAAAACAATTATTTTATACTCTTTACTTGCGCAAATACTTCAATAGCTTTAGAAATAATATATTTAGCACCTGTAGAAATTGTATGCCATCTCACTCTTTTGGTGTATGCTCTTCAACAAGGGCTGCTCTCGATTTCTTTGCGATCCACAAATCAGATCCTGACTTGGTGACTTGGTGGGGCCATCTCGGGAGTTAAAAAACAATTTGAAAATCAGCCCACAATTGATGGAGAAATCGCGTAACATGCTTACAAACAAATTAAGCGCCTGTAGAATATGTAAAACCAGCACGCGTGTACAAGCTTTTTTCCAAGAATTTAGGTGCACGGCGTTCTTTAATAAGGGGAATGCTCGATATTCTTGGGATCCGATCCACATATCAGATCCTGACTTAGTTTACAATTACGAAGAAGTTGATTAACAATTTTCGTGAGTTTCTCTAATTCCTTGGAATCAACTCATCGGATACTAACACGGTTACAATGGGGGAGTATAACCTTTCGATTAAAAGAAAAAATTTAACATCGGTCCACAATTGACGGAGAAATTAGAAAGAATTCCGTTTTGCTGCGATTTTACTACACCATTTTGTAGTGGCATATTACAGAAATACAACTTCCTAGCCTAAGAACAACGAAAATAGCTCAATTTTGATAGGCCTACTTTATTTCAAATCTATTTTTATTGGTCTAAATTCCTACCAAATTTTATTTTACTAAGTTTGGAGAAAAAATAGAACTTTAATAAAATAGCAAAACGAAAAATCCAACATCAGCTATTTAAAGTTAATGTACTATTATGCGACTCTGGGCGCGGCAGTTACAGATGTATTCAACGTGGTCTTTTGTGAAAAGGGGAAAAAACTGTGGATTAGACGCTGCTCTGGTGCCGGCTCGAATCGGGCCAGAGTCAACGGCATCGACCAGGTACCGTCCCATTTTTTGTGGGCAAAGCTCCCCCCTTGCCCCTTAAGCGTTGTACCTCCCGCTCCGGTAGTTATGCAGGAAAACTTGCCAGGTGCTACTCAATGTTTTATAAACATATCCGAAAAGACATATCATGCCGATCCAAACAATTGATAAGAGATGAAAAAGAAGAAAGAGAGAACACTTAGTTTTATATAACTAACTGAAAAATTGCAATAAATTGAAATGAATATGACTTAAAAATTCGCGGATCTCTTAGAGTACCTACTTTATTTGGACCTAATTATGCAAAACAGAACCAATCCACAAACATGCCAAAATTGGGTTAAGGATGCAGAAGACTTTTAAAATGCACCTTCTATCGACTCAATAAAAATCATAACGAGAAAATATAATATACAATATTCTAAATGTTTTTTCCAAAATATAGACAAATTTTTTTGTACGCAAAATTTTAATAAAAACGGCTTTTTCTCAAAACTGTCAGTATGTGGGTTGGTTCCATTTTGTATAAGTAGGTCCATTTGTAAGCTCAGAGACTCTAATTACATATATTTTTTTCTCCATTCGTTACATACTGTTAGTAAACCACTGATTTCTTTCAACGTGTCATAAAAATCAGATTATTAGTAAATAACTTGCCAATGGCGTATAAATCAGTTTTTCTTAGGACTTTTGATTTAAGACCTCAAAAACGCCTAAAATACACAAAAATAGAAACCAGTTCATAAATACTTTATAGTCAAAGCAACGAAATTGATTTCATAAAAAGGCATTCCAGTAAATTCCATACAACTGGCAACACCAGCTAACTGATTACCGTATTAAAATCACACTTCCTTTCAAGTTTAATTGATTAGCACCTAGACATAAATCTACCAGTGTTGTGTAAAGGAAATCGTTATTCACTAATAATTGTTGTACTTAGTCATAAAAGTGTCAAATGGTTTTTAAGGAACAATTAATAATGTTAGTCGTTCAATTAGTACATGACACCATATGACATGAAATACTTGTTCACAGGCATACCGCAGCAACTCGAAATAACACCACACACCGCCATACAGTTATTTCACAAAGTTTCTTTCTACTGGTTTTCAAACAAGTTGAATAACAAATCTTGTTCGAGCAAGGCCCTTTGTGTGAAATAAAGGTACAGCTAAAAACCTGTTTCACCTCACCTCAATACGAACATTGCGATTTGAACATTACAGCCTTACAAAATGATTTTTACCTGCAACAAACAAAATAACAACAATTAAGAACAAATTAATAGGTACAGCTCATTTGTATTTGGTACTTCTGCCAAAACCATTACATAAAATGAAAGTTGTCTCTTTTACACATATGAAAACGATGAATATACCCCTCTCTTTCATGTAAACAAAGTTTTGAGGGAGATAGCTGAAACTTCGATCGAAACGAGCGACCACTTGTACCAGGCTCTCAGAAGTTATAAGAGATGACTCGAACTATTTCTTAGTCAATGTTTGTTCGAGCTATCGAGTTTTCAAACTTGCTGTTTATTATAAAAGCCTGGTACTTCCGACGAGAGTTATTCATATTATGTTTCCCATGCATAGAGGGGGGGACCTAGTAGTTTTAACTCATTCATCAATCAACTAACTTCTTTTCATTTTGACTGAATCTGAATTGTTTCGTAATAACTTATTTTTTAAGGACATGGAATATGTTTAACAGGTTAATGACTATTATTCATTCAGAAAAACATGTCCTAACCTACAACTAAACTATTATTAATTAAAAATATATAACTAAGATCTTTGACTATCTGAAAATGACAGGAATTATATATAGTTCTTGAGTTCAAATAATATATGTCTAACAGTTAGGGAATGTGATATAGCTACATGTTTATTGGTAATAAAACTTAACTTGATAAGATAATCTCGATAGGAAACTCCGTCTTGTTACTTTTTTTAAAATACGTCATCTAATTGGTAATTAAAGGTAAGTACACACTACATAACAAGCTTTTATTTCTTAGTATAAGTAATAACAAAAAGTAAGACTTGTGTCCATAATTATTTTGTTTGTTAACGTTGAGACTTTATTAACTTATTTTTAGTAAGAATTCACAAAAAAAGAAAAAAAAAACTTTTTGTGGCTTGAGTTGACGGTAGTACAATACATACTTGCATTGCAATACGGTGGGCCATCAAAAGCAAATTAAACAATCATGAATACATTGCAATTACCAAAATAAAATTTCTAACTGTTATATTTAAACTAACATTTAATTCAAAGGAATGGAATTATTTAAATTAGTAAATAGTTTTTTTTGTAATTTTAAAGAACAATAAATCTCTCTATACTATAATAGATTTGGTAAATGGTTCAAATTTGTACAAGGCGTTTAAAAATGTGAAAAAAATCAGGGGGTGTTAATTCGGACAAGCAGATTCCGAAAATATAATTTTTAGCATTTTAGTTTGAATACCTGTCTGTTAGAGCATCACGTAAAAACTACTGAACGGAGTTAAATGAAATTCGAAACGGAGCTACTTTTTATCACGGGGCGTAAGTTAGGATACTTTTTATTCCGAATAAATAACGTCGTTTTCACGGATTAGTAAAATAGATAGCGCGGCAATCGCGTTTTTACAATTCACTATCAAATATCTACGTTGTCATAAACAACATGTCATTCCCTGTATTACTTCAAATCAGGTTGGCTTCGACTCATCTGCATGTTTCGTTGGGCAGTTGTCTAGACTACATGGACTTTGTTTCTTTGTTATTTTAGTGAGTTTAACATGAAACAGTAAAGGTTTAGGTCTAATATATATAAAACCTAATTTAGTTTTTATAGAATAGAATAGAAAACACTTTATTGTTCACCATAATATACAATTACAGAATAAATAATTACAATAATTAAACGGCAAAACAAAAGGCGGCCTTATCGCTTAAAGCGATCTCTTCCAGGCAACCTGACTTTTTATGTGAGTAACATACAGCTACCACCTAGGGTTTTTTACCCGCGGCTACGAAACTCTCTGGTTATATAATATATTTCTCAGCCTGTACTTACCTTAACTAGAATTAAACATTAAAATAAATCTTGAAACCGTAAATTCAAATTCGTTAAGTTGTCTGTAACCATTTACATAATTTTAATGGTTTTATTTTATGTGTACGCCCATGAAAAATGATATGGAAAAGGTGTTCCAAATGTAAAATTGACGTAATCACCAAGTTTCGTTTTTCGAAGCAACTATTAATGAAAAAGGTTAAAACCTAAAGAATTATAGGAACAACATTATCCAACATGTGTTAAAATAAGTTTAGTTAACTAACAACTTCCTTTCTTTGAAGTCAATAATTCGATTATCCAGGATAGAAATAAGGGTTCTTACTACAGAACTTGTAAATAGTTAATTCTCAACGCCAATAAGGACGAATCGCAAACTTATAAACATCTCGGCATTCAAAAACTCCGCTTTGGATTATTAACAGTACATACTGTGGCACGGGCAAGAGAGTGTCGGGGTGAAGGTAAGGAAAGGAATGCTCCGGTGGTTCGGGCATGTAGAAAGAATGCATGATGAAAGAATGACTAAACAGATATACAATGCAAAAGTGGATGGATGCAAAAGTCGTGGAAGGCCACGACACACCTTCCATGTTCAAATTGATCGTGTACTAGCGGAGGGTGATGTCAGGAGCCTTAAGAACAGACGAGTGTGCATGACAAGAGTAATGAATGTCAAAGAAGCAAGTGAGGTGTGTAAGAATGGGCCTAAATGGCGCTCTGTTGTTCGTGCCTACCCCGCAAGGGAACTGGCGTGAAGTTATGTATGTATGTGTATGTATGTACTGTGGCACGGTAAGTATCTACTGATTATTACACAAACCTTTTGAAGTGAAACTTCTTTAGAATCGTTGTGATTTGAAAATCGATGAAACGAAAAGTAGACACTAAAAAAAAATAAAGACATAAAATTCAACCTTATTTAATTAAAAATAAAACATATTTCTCTTTACCAGATAGTATTAATTTTTAATTTAAATAAAATTTAAAAGATGTCAAATGAATTTTAACTCTATCCGAATATATTTAAGGCAGATATTTTTTATACGTAGTTTAAAGGAAATTGTGCATAACAGTGCATTGAATTTTAAACTTTATGTTAGTGATTTAAAGTGTAATTTAGATTACATTTTTCTTATTTTTATTGCAGGAATTCAGGAGACAGGCAGACGGCCTACTTGATGGAAAGCGGTTACGATCGCCTATGGACATTTGCAACATCAAAGGTGCTACAAATGCGCTGCTGCTCTCTTAAGGGAGCCTGGAACCTGGTCACTAATGCCGGAACACAACTCAAGGTTGTTATGGCGACATACTTTAGACCAGGGGTGGTGCCCTCCAGTCGGGCAAATGCCCTACCACCTGGCTGTGGGTTGTTTTGTCGTCTCTTACGACCGACAGGCCGCCCGGCCGTAGGAAATTGTATTCTTTTTCCGTTCCTACACGAATAAAATATTATCCATAAAAATATAAAGTATTATACGGATTAAATAATATGTTGACGGATGTAGGCTAAAGGAGTTATATTAATAAAAGTTAGAGAAGAATTGAAGACATGAGTAGATGAAGGAGTTTTGTGACATTAAAAAAAATCCGTTAAAGGAAAATGTAATGTGTAAAATATGTAATGTAAACAGGCAAGGAAACCATATTAGAACTTAAAACAACGCTTTTTGATTTGATTTTGAAAATAGTAAGTAATGAAGGAGTTATACGTGTAGCAAAGTGATAGTAAAAGAGCTTTCTAGGCCAATTTATCAATATTTACCTATTGTAACATATCCCTTTCATTCACTCATGTCTTCAATTATCTGTGAGTATATTCTCTGAAGTTTCACTGCTATTGCGTGTAAACTACACACACATATTTTTTTTTCTCTGTAATTTCCTCACAAGTACTTTCATATTTCCCTGTGAACTCAATAATTACAATATCAGATCAATACGCCGAAGAAATGAAAGCATGGTACTAATTCACTAACCCTGTAGACTGATCCGAAATGCTTCTTGGACACTTCCCATTCGTAGGCTGGAAGATTAATCGCCTACTTCAGCTTCCAATATTTAAATTACCCGCAGCCGAACACTTGGTTGCCACAGATGTGCTCCTGTTTGCTTCATTATTTAGGAAGCTTGATTCGGCGATTAATTTGATTTACGTGGTTAGAAAATAAACATGGTTAGAAAAATGTCAACACCGTTGCGTTTTCAAGAAGACTTTTTATTAGTGTTACCACTCTATGAAATAATTAATTGCACAACATTTTGGTGTTGCCATTTGTATAATGGTTTAGTGCCATCTAGCGACACCTTGTCGTAGACAGCTTCATTCAAACTTCAGTTCCGTTTTAGTTCTACCTGAATCAGTTAACGAGGACGCCAGGCGCTAAGCTTGAATTTATAAAACTACTAGGATATCCCCGCGACGATAAAAAATATCACACATTTTTATTACTTAAAATTTGCTATCAGTGAACAAATGACTTTGGAATTCGATTTTAATCTGGCAATTTTTTATCATTCTCAGAAATAATTCAGGGGGATTCCCAAGATAAACAGTAGCGCAGATTTTAGGTCTAAGAATCAGCTGTCGATCAGCGAAAACCGCATCGAAATCGGCTCAATAGTTTTTACGTGAATTCCGAACAAACAGATAAACAGAGAAGAAATCTAAAAAAAATTGCATCGTCTTCTCCATCGTTTATATAGTGTATTCCAGTTGTTTTATTTAAATAGCTCCAATGTACAGGCACGGCATGTTTAGAATGTTATAATATTATAGACAGTTAAAAGTTGAGCTTGGCCAAGAAATTTTTCATCGTAATTGTTATAGTTGCAGAGAGATGGTTCTGGGTCGAATAAGAAAGAAGAAGGAATGAAAGTTTCTATGGTTCTGAACCTGCACCAAAATACAAAACAACTTGGATTATGGCTACTTACCATAATCAAAATGTTACTCACTACTTTTTCGTTTCGTCAGCTTTTTTTCTTTTAAAAACAAAGCTTGCCATATATCTGTTGTCAGTTGTACTATGTATAGTACACGTACATTTGATCCTGTATGACTATCACGTAGTTGTTGATTGGCTGCAATCAGGGTATTGATCCTATAAATTGACGGATGAAATATCGGTAGGCAGAATTGTGCTGGATTGATTTACATGTACAAATAAAATTTGCTAATTGCAGAATTAAATTTAAAAAAGACAATGAGAATCTATGATATTATAAAATAATAAACATGCCTTGTCTGTACACAATTTAAACTGAAACTATTAAAAAAAAACATCTGGAATAGACTATATAAACAATTGAAAACACAATACAATTTTTTATAGACTTCTTGTCTATTTGTTTGTTTGTTTGTTCGGGTTTCACGTAAAAACTACTTTCTTAGACTTAAAATCTGCGCTACTTTTTATCCCGAGAATCCCGCGGAAATTTTGCCTATAGATATAATAATGCCTAGGAGCGGTTTGAAGCTGTTCGGGTGCATAAAAGTTAGCCTATTCTGACACAGTTTTCACTTACACGATAGATTACATTATTTTTTAAATTCTGTGGTAATTTGTGTCGCGGGAATCCCGCGGGAATTTCAAGTCAACCGTCCAAATTACATACATTTTAATATTTATTCGCGACCGCTGCCACCATGTTGTGAATAAAACATAGGTTCGACCAAGACTGACTTTTATTAGTAACTACCTTCATTACAATATATTAATATACCACAGACGAAGTTGCGGGCATATCCTAATAATACATAAAACGAAAGTAACATTCAATTTTAAATTTAACATATGATTTATAACTTCCATTAAAGTTAAGTAAATTATTTATAGCTAAATGCATATATATCTACGTTAAGCCACACGTTCATGCATATGCATAAATGTGTACAAGTGTGTTTGTTATTATAGCTATGAGTATGAAGCAACTACAATGAGATTACTATAAATAATATTGATAACGGATATAATAATCGTAGGATATTGGATATTTTTATCACGGAACATGAGAGTTTCAGCAGGATAAGAACTAGTAACTAAGAACGAGTATAGCCGTAACATAAAACAGGACATCATTTTTCGCCACAGTTCTTAGGACATGTAGGTGAAATTTTTATTATTACTTTGTTCGAGTAAATCATTTTGAGAAATAAGCCTCGCTTAGTGATTTAGAGGATTAAACAAAGTGAAGCTCTTACACCATAACCACACTCGTTTCTTAATTATCACATTATAAGCTCACGCATTTATACACAAATCCTCGTAAATCCCACTGGACAGGGGCATTTCTCCGCAAACATTCTTAACACGAAAAGCTAAAGCTGCATAGTAATCCCTGTCTCACTTCCTATTTAACAACTTAGTCCGCTGAAACGTTGTAGTACGACACGCTTTCTACAGATTTTCCCGTTACGATACATAAGAGACACGTCGTACTACTAGTGCCGTTACAGCAAATTCGAATTACGATTTAAAATCAAAGACTCAGTCGATAAATTAGCAATAAGGAGAACTATCGATAATCATTTGTATTTCTTTTATTTAACAACATATTTACAAGATTTTTTTACACTACAAAAAATAATATGAATTTGCATACAAAGTCGTAAAAACAATAATTTTTTTGAACGTATTTTATTGTCATATCCATAAATTGTCAAAATTGAATTCAAACCAAACTGCATAAATTTGGCTGAAGCCAGAGAAGAAAGTTCTTTTAATAGTTCGAAAAGTAACATTTAACTAAAAAATTAGATTCTCCATGCAAACAGACAATTCTTGTCTAAAGAGCACTAAAAAATCTTAGAACTTTCGTCAAACTTTATACATTTTGTCATAATAAAACTATACAACAGCACACCACCCGTCAAGTTGTATCGTATTCCTATTAATATTGTGTTTCTTTAAAACACAATATTGAGAATGTCCCTCAATTAATAATCAAAATTAGAACCAGGGTTGTACCGTGCTCATTACTACATACTAATTCGGCATAAGAAGCCGAAGCGAAGATTGCGCTCTAAAATACATCATTCGATTTTCCTTGCTGTTTTAGATTGCCTTCAACTAACACACTAGTCGACACAGGACACGCTCCAGGCTTGCACGTGTTGATCTTATTTTATGTTTCGGTACCGGCGATTTATTGCCACGATCCTTAGTCGTGCCCAAACTTGATGTAGGTGCATTGGCCACGATTTTATTAGGTGCCAGGTTAATTTTGGACTATCAAACGATGGGAAGGAAGCCATTTGTTCCTGTTCATATACAAAGTCGACTATCGCGATGAAAAGATGCTGTTTCGTTTTAATTATAGTTGAAAAAAGATCATTTTAGACGTGTTGAAATATGTAAACTGCTGTCATTTTAATATAGTTTGCTGGTATATTTTTGAAGTGAAACTTCTTTATCGACGTAGTGAAAAAAAATAGAACCATATAAAAAGCGTTACATTTAAAACGTGTATATGTTTTTGAACACTATGCCCTTAGCATTTACTTCTTTACATTTATTGTAAAAATATTAGAGACCAAAAACCTACTTTATTCTACCACATACGGCCCGTATGTAGAAATAGCTCATGAAAATAGAAACAATATAATATATAATAGCTCATAGTTTGTAAAGAATTGTATCTGTGTTGTACTAATATACTGAAATTTATAATATTAGCGCTAACTTTCCACCAACCTGGAATACCTGTCGCACTTGTCCACGGCGGATTGGCAGGATTTATACATTAGTAATCTCAAAGTGAAAGTTTCGTCTAGATCATTCTTTCATGATCAGCACGTGGCAACATGCATATTAAACCAACCAACAAGGCAACAAACAACTTAAGCGATACACGTTGTCTACCGGGATTCGAACCGATTTCAATGAAAAGTGGCGCTTAGACAATGCAACACCACTACTGGGTTAAACCCTTACACGTTCTATATAAAAGCATGGCACGAGACTAACTCCCCTAAGCAGAAAGGGTGATTTCAAATTTTGTTGTCTTATAATTTATAATATCCGGTTTTTGAGCAGGTGTGGCGTTGGCCGAACAATAGTGTGCATCCGCCATAAATCACTTTTACCTATTCATTTATATTGTAACAGAAACTCGTTTACGCTTATATTATTTGCTTCGTAAGTTTAAAAGGTATCCTACAAAGCGCTATTCTATAATAAGATGAATTTCTGTATCGTGGGTGTAATAATAAGTATCTGTATATATTTTACACTTTTAGTATTTTAAAACTATTAAACGTAAGGCAAAAAGTGGGTAAAAAAATGACGCATTTCACTATATAAACCGTATACATTTATAGCGCAACATATACTCTTTAAGTGATATGGAAACTTCAGCTAAAAATATTAACACACAAACACTAATACATGCAGGACATAAAAACTAAGTTGATGCAATCAAATGAAACTGTTATCTTAAAAAGTAATGCCAATGCTACGTAACTAGCGTTATTTTCTTATAATCTAAAGAAGCAGTTCGATAAGTTGACATTTTATCTTAATTGTGACACTTTTATAACGCACGAGTGTTTAATAACGCAATTAAATGAATAATTTTCATATCAAGAAATCAAAACTCAACTTTTTATGTTTAACTATAAATAGTGTCAGGCACACTATAATCTAAATTAATAATGAGAATAATTAAAAAAGCATTAGCGAATCAGAACGGCGTTCTCATCGCGGTGCATTCGGCGTCCTAAGTTCTAAAATCAAATTAACCCGGACGGGTTTGTGCGCAGGCGCTGTAATTACGCCCGCCCGTGATTAATGAGCAATCAGACCTTTGCCGGGCCGGATTAGGGCTGCATACCTCCTCCTTTTGTGTACGGATGGAATATTCTAAAAGCCATCGACCGAGGCGGATGGCTGTGTGCCGTCGAAGGTCATTTTTTTAAATCGAGAGTGAAGGATACATTTGATTATGCGTCATTTTCGCCGAAAACTTCAGTGTTATAAAATAAATATATAGAGATAGAATTACGCCCAATGCTTCAACATTCACCAAAAAGAAAAACCCGCAAGTACACGCACCCGTAAAGATCATGGACTGAGAAGGGCTTCGTAGTGAAGAAAAAATCATATAATAATGAAATCTGAAATAAATGATCATCTAATCATATTAAAAACTATACAGCCTATATACGACTATAAAATCGAGTCAATCGGGTGTCTGGGTGTTCTGAATCACATTAAGAGATTCCATTTCCCATTTGCCTACAAAACTTTATTATTATTTTTTATGATCTATATAAACAATGCATTTTATTCTTCTATTAAATACATAATCTCATAAAAACAGGTTTCTATGATATTACATACATACATACATACATACATAACTTCACGCCAGTTCCCTTGCGGGGTAGGCACGAACAACAGAGTGCCATTTAGGCTTATTCTTACACACCTCACTTGCCTCTTTGACATTCATATGATATTTCATATTTCTATGATATTAACATGTCTATTCGAAGTAATCGAAAACACACATAAATATTAATTTTCAAAGATTTAAATTCGGCATATCTTGCCGAATCATGTGCAGCAATACGCTACGTGTAGGCATTCCTTTTTCAAATGGAGTTTTTGGCGGGAACTGAAAGGAGATGTGCTGTGCAGTTTTATTTTCTAAAAATGTGTAAAATTACTCTAAAATGAACAATAGTTGTAGGATATTGATAGTTTTTGAGTAGTAATTATGTGTTTTGTGAGAAATGTGAACTGTATAGACAAATGTGGTCTTTTGAGCTGTCACAAGAACTCCGTTGAATGGCACTAGCTGATTACCTACAACTCAGCTGTGCTACACATAGGCGTAAGCAAATGAAGAACCTATATTGTAAACTAAGATCTGGCTTAAAAGCCTAGCTGCCAAGCCATAAACTTAAATAAAATAAAAAAAACCTTTTTTAAATTCTGGTGCACAAGAGATGGGTCGTTGATACGTGTCGAGTTATTTTTTAATTAGATTCACAAAACCTTTATGGGCCCATACGATTGTGGTGATAATTTTGCATGGAAATCGTATTTACATCTTAGCCTTGTTAACATTCATTGACATACCATCATGATGCCTGATGCTTTTAACATTGATAATCAAGACCCATATTTTACACCTTTTAGGCATTTTTCTGATCTAATGTGGATATTGTTACAATTACCAGATACTAACTGTGAAGGATAACGGCGTGATGAAAAACCTTGTACATCGAGAGGTGTCAAACTCGCCAATCCGCTTTGAACAAGCGTGACGTATACGTAACAAGTAGTATATTGTCTGTTCACCTATAAATGGGAGGCTCACCTGAGCCCAGCAGTGGGACACGTATAGGCTGTTACATTTTATAGCCAAACATAGACAAACATCCCCAACTGATGACGAGTAATCATTAGCCTCTATTTTCACCACAAAATAAAGACTAATATCTATTTGCAAGATTAGAAGAACTAACTAGTTTTGCCGTTATTTTATACGTACTATTTGTGTCCATTATTTTTTTCAAATGTAAACTTAGTGATTGATATTTCCATTGCTCTCCGCTCAAAAATACAATAGCAATGTATCGCTTTAAACTAGTTAATACTGTTAATAGTGTATAAGTAGTTAAAATTTCTATAATTAAAGTAAATATTAGTGATTTGTAATTCATTTTCTCTAAAGCCTAATCCGCGATTGCTTTTACGGATTAGAATGAAAATTAAATACTTTTTACTACCTACTGCATATTTGAAAAAGAAGGACAACATCAAACAGCATGCTTAATCGCGCAACAAGGCGACAAAATAACGGCCTAAGAAGCATATTAACCATTAATAATTCATTATCTTTTGACACCCCTGATTTCTGACTACTGTTTTCAGCAGTCAAGCATGCCAAATTGCCAAAGGAATTTCAACGCAATCGTCTTAGAAATACGGTGTTCAGGGCGTAACGAACCATGGGAATAGGTCACTTGTTTTCTTCGCCAAATTATACACGTTCTCAAAGCAATTTCAACTTTTCTGTAATGAAAATAGAGCACAAAAAGTTGCATTATAGGTAAGGATATCGGACCCAGGCTTGTCACTGCTTCTTAGTTTTCCATGGAATGGTGTATAACCTCCTTTGCAGCGTCCCCTTCAACGGAAAATCTTAAGTGATTAATGTCACTTCTTGGGGAAAGTTCGCGAAACTGCGTTTTGATTAATTGTGAAAAAGGACTTTCAAGTAATTTCGAAGTACGAGTTGGAATGCATTTCGCAGTCAATGCCGCTTATACAATTTACATACATCTAGGTACTGAACAGTGAAGTTAAAATTATGCGGAAACAAAAGCACATCACGTCAATTGAAGTCTTAAGAGACCATCAATGACATTAAATGTCTAGATACTAGTGTCCCATATACAGGTAAAGTTTTTTTTTTTTCACCGTCGCCCCTTTCATAATTTAAGAAAGAGGGTGTTCATTTCTTCTTTAGTATTTCTTACTTTAACTTGAACACTCTAATACATTGTTCTTTATATCTATTTTAATCTTATTATATATACCTTAATATATATAATCTTATTATCTATGCTTATTTCTACGTTTTTAAATATATTTTATCTTGTTCTTATATACAGATCTTAACAGCTAACAGGTAAGGTTTTCAAGTGGGCTAAATGCTAAACTATACGAAATAACGAAAAACACTCAAAGGAGTCACACGGGGTAGATTTGGACGAAAATTTAAGTGGTATAATTAGATTTTTGAAAAATCAATGTCAGGAATCGAATCGGCTGTTTAAAAAAAATATTATATTTATTACACCAAATCATAGTGTACCTTATAATCTATTTGTGAGAAGGAATGTCAAACAGCAAAATGTGGGTAAGGGTTAGGGATTTTTTACCTTACCTTTCTTTTTTTTATTGCTGAAGCAGAAGCAGACAGGCTGAAGGCCCAACTGTGATTAAAAGTGGTTAATGTCGCCTATGGACATTAGCAATACCAGACTGGAACCTGGCCACTGATGCCCGAACACAACTCAATTGTTATGGCAGTATACTCTAGACCAGGGGTGGTAGCCATTCAGTCGGGCAAATGCCCTACCACGTGGCTGTGGGATGTTTTGTCGCCTGTTACGACAGGTCGCCCTAACACAGAAATTATTATTTTTTCTGTTCCTGCACGGAATATTCTGTAACCATTTCTGCTATCATATAACAAAATAGTCTTAAATACGATAAACAAATGTCACATCAACGAAAAAAATCGATCGTACAGATTGATGACTGTAAACCTGTACTAAAAACTAATGAAGAAATTTGCATTCGCTAATCTAACTCGCCTAACAGCAGGGGTGCCGAAATGGTTAGTTATTATAGTAATTGAAGTGTGATGCCTAATTCTGTGCCTGTTATTACGAATTCGAGGGTTTGGAAGGGGGAGCTGGAGAGCCGGTCAGCGGTTATGTCGCAAAGGGTTGTTACGTAAGTTAGTTTAATACTCTTATTATAACCGCCTGCTCGTTGAAGTACGGAGTTTATTTTAATAATTAAAATTTTTACTCCGATCTTTTAAAATTAAGATACAAACTGTTTTTTACTGATATTTACCAATTTCAAGTAAATTTTTATCTAATTATAAATTCAAAATAGCTTGGCTACTTTAAAATTTTTAGTTGTATTTATTTTGTAATATAACGCTTTTTGTGTACAATTGAGAAAATAAGGTAGACTCAAAAAAGATGTATAAAACATGTTAAGGACGACATTACAGAAGAAAGAAAAATATTCTGCGTTCAGACCCTAAAGTATTTACATACATACATACATACATAACTTCACGCCAGTTCCCTTGCGGGGTAGGCACGAACAACAGAGCGCCATTCAGGCTTATTCTTACACACCTCACTTGCTTCTTTGACATTCATAACTCTTGTCATGCACGCTCGTCTGTTCTTATGGCTCCTGACATCACCTAGTATCCTACCATCAAAGTATTTAGAAAGAGTTAAAACTGACAAAGAAATAATGAATAAAGTTTTTAATTAAATCGATCCAATCCTACATTTTGTCAGCCAAACGAACGCTGTATTACTCTGTCAACTTGTAGTCACATCAACGGGTGAACATTTTTCATATAAACTTAATAATTATTTCCTCAAACAATTAATATCCTAAAAATATTGTTTTTTTTACAACCATAAACTGATTCTCATCAAAAACTGCTAACTAAATCAACAACCGAAAAACACATATTCCATCTTGACAATAAAAAGCAAGCTGTGAATCCTACAAATTTAATTAGGACTATCAATCAGATTGTAAATGATCGATAATAGTGTAAAGTCGTTATTTATGAGACGCCCCGCCCTTTACAGTCTCTTACCCTATTATTCCAGTAACCCAATATACAAGGGGATGATGAAGCTTTGTTATTGACGCAACCTCCGATGTTTTTGACTGTGTTTTAAAATGTTCTGTACACTTAAAATTTGATTAATGTATACTATGTGATAATTTGATAAACAATAAGCTAAATAATATACAACTAGTTTTTTTTTTGCAAGATAAATTTTTGGACAAAATTTTAGTGAAATCACGCCTTTAGATGATTAATATAAATCAATTTCTACTGCAATATGTAACTTTTGATGTGGCTAAGTTGTCTGTAATGTACGAAAATGATCTAAGGAAAAACAATATATATATAACTATTGCATGATATGGTATTTTTTTTTATTGCAGGAGATCAGCAGACAGGCAGATGGCCCACTTGATGGAAAGCGGTTACCATCGCCTATGGACATTTGCAACACCAAAGGTGCTACAAGTGCGCTGCTGCTCTCTTAAGGGAGACTGGAAACTGGTCACTAATTCCGGAACACAACTCAAGGTTGTTATGGCGACATACTTTACACCAGACATACTTTAACTATATACCATTAATTTAATTAATAAACATATGTGGTAGCGAGCAGGAAAGTTATCGATATATTATTAGGTATTTCGGTCCTAGGCTGGCTGTAACTTTCTCACTATATTCATTAAGATCGTGGTAGCGTAATGGCTAGCGCACGCATCCCAAACTCAGAGGGTGCGGGTTCGATCCTGGCCGGAACGCATGCACAACTTAGTCAGTTTTCTGATCATATTTTTGTGTGTGCATATTTTTACAATTACCACGTGCTAATAACGGTGAAGGAAAACATCGTGATGCAACCTGCACATCGAGATAACCGATGTGTCAAACCTGCCAAGCCGCCTTGGACAAGCGTGGCGGGTATACTGTCCGTTCCCCATAATAGGAGGCCCGAGCCCAGCAGTGCGACATTTATGGGCTGATATTATGTATATATATATATTCATTAACTGAAAACTGACTCATCCACAAGTACTTATATTAGTTATAGCTATACAAGAATTATTTGTCGCCAAAAACCCTAACAGCTAGATTATAATCAAGAGTCCATATATATATATATATATATATATATATATATATATATATATATATATATATATATATATATATATATATATATATAAGTATAAATAATATAATAATATTAGCCCATGAACGTCAGGCAGATGGACTCATGGCTTCCTCGTTTCAAGGAAGATATACCCGGTACGCTTGTATTAGGTGTATTGGTAAATTTCTAACATCAGTAGTATCGACGTGGAAGTCTCTTCCTTATAATGTTTTTCTTTTAGCTAATGTGTATATTAATACAGTTACCGCGTGCTGACAGTGGCATGTGGTAATTGTAACTATATGTACATACATGATATTAGAAACGCTAGTAGCTAAGCGATGCATACTTCCCGGCTACCGCATTCACGTCATGAGAATAAGACGCAAGTACGTTTAACCAGCTAAGCCACTTCGCAACAATTCAATATTTGTTCAAAATTCGAATTATAAACTTTTAGGCAAATTAAAATTACCCAATAACACGAACGCATATATAATATCTATGACTTAACAAGGATTTTCGGCTGTATTCAAACCCAAAAATAACAAAAAGATCCACACGCATGTACATTTGCACGGATAAGGCACAAAAACAGTGGTATTCTAAAAGTTTTATTTCGATGTTCAATAACTGTCCGTTCGACTCCCAATTCTCATCCCAAAAACTATGAACAAAAAACAAAGTGATCAATAATATCGTAAAAGTCGATAACGTCGGATGCCCCGCCCCGTGCGAGGTTCACCCTAGCGACACTTGGCCCTGGTAACCCAATATGCGACTGCACGACTGTTTCACAATGATATAAAGGAGCTGGATGAGACAAGACTTAGTCAATATAACTTTCAAAATGATAAAGCTGTTTTTATCAATTTTAAGTAACAAGATGATTACCAGCCTCAGCTAAAAGGCCCAGCTTGCCATACACAACGCGGTGTTGGTACCTACGCTCACGTATGGAAGCGAGAGTTGGGTATGGAAGAGAGAGCATGAAAGTAGAGTAAACGCGATCGAGAAGCGAGCACTGCGCAAAATCTGCGGAGTGATACCGAAGTAAGAGAGAGAGTTGGTCTGAAAGAGAGTGTCGGGGTGAAGGTAAGGAAAGGAATGCTCCGGTGGTTCGGGCAAGTGGAAAGAATGCATGATGAAAGATTGACTAAACAGATATACAATGCAAAAGTGGATGGATGCAGAAGTCGTGGAAGGCCACAACACACATTCCATGATCAAATTGATCGTGTACTAGCAGAAAGTGATGTCAGGAGCCTTAAGAACAGACGAGCGTGCATGATAAGAGTTATGAATGTCAAAGAAGCAAGTGAGGTGTGTAAGATTAAGCCTGAATGGCACTTTGTCGTTCGTGCCTACCCCGCAAGGGAACTGGCGTGAAGTTATGTATGTATGTATGTAAGATGATTACCACGCGATTACAACAGTCGCCGGACGTTATTACGGCAAGGCCGCGTGACATTTTTCTTACAGCACTTTTCGTATATTTTTAACTAGATATCATACTCAAACTACAAATATAATTTATCCGTGCTGGAACGGAGAAAGAATACAAATTCCTGCGGCCGGGCAGCCTTTTTTTTTTCAAGGGGAAATCCGTTTGTGGATACCCTGCCGCACGGAGACGACGGCGGGGCTGTGTGGGACTCACCGGCCAGATGGGCTGCCGGAATACCCACTAAAACCCCTTGGTATCCTTCTGTCGCCATATGTCAGGGCTCCGGGACGGTGCGAGCTTTTCGCCGCGACCCCGACTGCGGCCGAGAGCCTGTCTGCCGAACTCTAAAATTGTTTGCAATGCACTTAGGTAGTACACATAGAATATATCTTCATAAGTATCTCTATTGGTTCCGGAGATAATTAATTACCTAGGATACACAAACAAACACAAAAATCGAAGTGAATCTGAGACCACCCTACTCTTGTTAATTCTTCACGTTGTAAGCAGGTAACAAAGTCATCCACGATTAAATTGTTTCACTTTGACAACCATGAACAAAGAAAATCATCCATAATCACTTCCAGTTTGTCCATACGTTTCGTGTAATAAGGGTGCAAAGGGGCGGCGCCCTCAGGCCGGGTAGGGTCCGATACGAGCCGTTGCTTACGATATTCGCCACCCAAGGACATCTTGATTTACGACATTTTAATGCTTTTTCTACAAAGAATACATCGCTGTCACAAAGTGTTGATTTTACTAGGAAACTACAAAACAAAGGAGTGAAAATGTAATTGTTATGTTCGACCTAAGTGTTATTCAATAAGAATACCGGGCTGAATTAAAACTACATATAAATACATATATTGAAATGCGTATTCTATTGTCTGATGTACGAACAGACAGACATTATCTTTCCATACTAGCTACCAAGTAAATACCTATAATAAATTGTCTTGCTACTACTACTCTGCTATTGTCCTCCACACAAAATATTATTACAAGAGTTTTAGCAGTCTCATCTTTGCGTAGCAAATAAACGGATAACTGTTTTAAACGGCAAGTTTTTTTACTATGTTATGTACATTAATCTGTCCAACGTGGGCCTAGTCGCGGGTGATTTCTAATAGTCAATAAGTTTAAGAGTAATTCGAGAAACCTATTAAAAAAAACTTATTAATTTTTAGTTTAGATTTCAGAAAAAACATTAGTATTTTTTTAGTGTTTTAATAAATTGAAAAGGTGCCAATTATTTATTCAACATCGGCAAAGCTTGCCCTAAGTTTTTACACCTCAAATATTATCTCGTACTTTGTAATCATTTAATTCCGATCCTGTGTTTACATACTTTTGACAACTACAACTTGATATAGACTAGCGATAAAACACGGAACTAACATACATACAATTTCAAACATGAATTTAATATATGAAAACTCTTGCGCAACACTTCTCTTTCCCAAACAAATCCTTATCGATCCTCCAACCCCCTATTTGCCAACTGTTCTGTAGTGTACGAGACGAATAAAATTCATTAGAGCATCTGACTACAATGCGCCCATCAAAGGGTTGTTTTGAATGAGACGCGTGGCCCTTTGCACGTGCGCGCACGCTCAGGATTATGCTAATTTCCTATCCCTATGGTCCATAACCAGAGATATCGATCTGGGCTAGGAGATTAGAGAATAGACCACTTAGAAATGGTTTGTATTCTATTTCAAAGCAAAAGTTCATAAAACTTAAGTTCGTGTTCTAAAAACAAAACCTATTCATGTAAGAATAGAAGCTTCAGGCATTACAATGCCTTATGCATTAGAAACTACGTCGAATATAGACGGATTATAATTTTAAGCGTCGATTAATGGCCAGTTCCAATGTCTTACTAACCGTTTATTTTTCATACTATCGATTAGAAATTGACATAAATAAATTCCACAACAAGCAATGTCAATTTTCTACCGATCCCGATAGTGTGGAATGTCAATGAATAATATGATATAGAAACCGGTAAGGCGATTAGTAATATGTGATCCAAATCGACTTTTGACAATATTATTTTTTAAAGTGAACTCTATTTACTCTGGTATAATAAATATACCTACATAGATAAATAATAACCATATGAAACAAAAGTTTGATGACGAATTCAAAGCATTCAGATTCAAATTACTTGTAGGTCAGAAGAATATTGTTACATGCCGACAAAAGTGAATGCACATCTGCCTGCCATAAAGCACAGTTTATTACCTTCCCGCATTTGGACTTCTTTTGTTTACTTAGAAAAACAGTCTATTGTGTATTGTACTAGTTTATGGCCGTTCGCAGGAATAATTAAGCAGGTGTGCGGATTACGATTTCTGGGAAATTGCGTCGACGCTTGGCAGGTAGACATATTGTATTTGTATAAAACAATGCCCGAACGGAGGGGTGAGGCAGTCAAGCGACGATTACGATACGAGCAAGACGTGTGTACATTCGATGATCTATATAGTGACGGATTTTGCGCGTGTTATTGAATCGTGCAGTTTGTACTGGATGTGTCCAGTTATATTTGTACCTGTGTTATACGTGTTTGTACAGGTCTAATAAATTCTATAGTAATTCCAACGGCATTTTAATTCGAGTCCCGCACTCGTAATAATATTTATATTTCTGAACAGACATCGAATTCCCGTAACACAATACCGCAAGGCCTAAAATATAGCTACCCTATACTATATATGAGCTTTAATATAATTCCAAAAATTAAACACAGTTCCGCGAACTCCTAAGCAATCAAACTTTTCCACAAATTCTTTTCTTCACACATTTTGTTCAACACAATATTTCACTGACCCCTTTCTACGGCGAAAATATTGCTCCTGCTTAAGAATTAACGAGAACAAATTCGTGAGAACCGCCAAACGTAAACAAAACAGGACCTTGCGGCGCACAGCTATTTATTTAGGTAATACGCAAAATGCGTGTACACGTGCCTACCCACCCTCTACTCGGGCACCAACCCCTGTGATAAACTATTATATTAATAATCCACGTATAGCGAAATCAACCATATTGCTATACGCTTAAAGACTAAAATGAGTATGTAAAAAGTTGCACAAGATTTGCGGGTACACGTCTCACGCAGCTAACGCAAGCAATCAAAAACTTTAATCCTTTGCGATAAGGACTTTGTTGTTGGAAATGATAAAGTTGTTTCTAAAGAAAAATCAAACTTTCTCTGTTTATATCAGAAGGAATTGTGCCAAGCGATATTAGACTTTACAAAGATCGATGTAAGGATGTGCGACGGTTATCTTAATGTGTGCGAAACCACAAAACTCGACTCTTTCGTTTGGAAATTAAATATCATTGTTAGGGACTCTTATTAATGCAATATTGAGCTCTCGGGAGCTACATGTCGCTGTGGAAGGGTGATTTTATTGTGCGAGCAAAATTAAGTAGGTTTCAAACTTTTGTACGTCGTCAAAGTTTTATTGTTAAATGTACCGGGATAATTAACTTTCGTGTTTCATAGACGAGTGAATATACTCCTTTACTCTACAGCAAACTAAGTTTTATTTACAGGCTGTGACCAGTTACAATTATACTTTCGTATTTGAATATAAAACAGAAGTATTTGTATATTTATTTCTTAAATTATTTTGAGTATGTATCTATTGCCTTTTTCCTGCACCACCTATATATATCGCCTGATTCAAATTTCTTTCATTTAGGTTTACTGGAAGAGGTCGCTTTGAGCAAAAAGGCCGCCAATTGTATTGCCTAGAAAATATTGTAAATGTGGTCTGTTTTTATAATTGTATATTTTGGTGTGCAATAAATTGTCATTTCATTCTCTCCCTCTCTATAAAACTATTCGTCTTATTTGAATAGTTTTATATATTGATCAGAACTCAATGAATATACCAAATATTAATATTGTTACGAGTTAGCGGGACTCGAATTAAAATGCCGTTAGAATTATTGTAGAGTTTATTAATACTATACAAACACGTATAACACAGGTACAAATATAGCCGAACACAACAAATACAAACGTAATTCAATAAAACGCGCAAAGTCCGTCACTATTAGATTCCCGAATGTACACACGTCACGCCCGTATCGTATCCGTAGCTCAACTGACTCCTCTCTCCATCAGGCCGTCGTTTTATACTTCATACATGCAAATTTGCCCGCCTGGCAACGCCGACACAATTTTCTAGAATTAGCTTGTAATCGTAATCCGCAACACCTGGCCAATGATGCAAGACTGCAAGCGGCCGTAAACGAGTACAATAGAATAATAGGCTGTTCTCCACAATAACAAGAAACGCATGCCAATAAATACGTGAACAAAATACAATCATAAAAGGATTACAATTAGTTCAAATGCCGATTTGTACGTGGAATTTGTCTTTGTCGGGGCCTAAGTTGTAACAATATAATATTTGGTACTGATAATAAAAAAGAAATGTCGAAGTACTTAAGTCTTTAAATGTAGAGAGTACTTCATAAACATGGTGATCCAACTAGATAACGCTGCGTTAACATTTCTGGGCATTTTTCTGTAGTGTAACGAAATAAAATTAGTTTTTATATATTTTAATTAGTTCTGAGACATGGGATATTTTAGTTTAATATGCTTCTTTATGATTCTGTGCCCAATTAACGAAAACCATCGACGTTGCTAACTTAATAAAGAAATAATCCTTCTGCATAACAAACACGCATTTGCCCAATTTTATCATACATAATATATGCCATTTATTCATTATTCTATTAATACATACACGCTTATTTAAAGTGCTTTTTACCATACTTTTCTTTAAAATATCTTCAATTGGTCATAATGAGTACGACCATTATATGATCTAAAAATACTACATAATGTAATAATTACGTTTAATAGTTTTATATTAAATAACGAATTATAATTGGACGTAGTTTAGCAGAAACGACCTAACACACAAAAAAGTCGTTTTTGAGTTATTGAGGTTTTAAGTTTAGACAAAAATTGCTGGTAAATTGGTATATATTAACAACCCACAGCTAGGTGGTAGGGCATTTGCCCGACTGGATGGCTGGTCTAAAGTATGTCGCGATAACAACCTTGAGTTGTGATCGGGTATTAGTGACCAGGTTCCAGTTTCCCTTAAGAGAGCAGTAGCGCATTTGTAGCAACTTTTCTGTTGCAAATGTCCATAGGCGATGGTAACCGCTTTTCATCAAGTGGACCGTCTGCCTGTCTGCTGATCTCCTGCAATAAAAAGAAATATATATATATACAACTCATTTTTGACCACAATGTGGGTTGAGACCTTTCTGCTAAACTACGTCCAATTGTTTAACTGCTCACAGCCCGTAAATAAAACTCGGCTCTAGAATAAAGAAGAATATTCACCCGTCTTTGAAACATGAAATATTTTAATTAATATCTAGTACATACTATGTGCCAGATATTTATTAGAGTCAATAAAATACATGCTACAATATACATTTAAGTATAAATATAATTTTGTTACTTCAGGTCCGTGGGGTCCATCAGCAAAGGGTTTCTTCACAGGAATTTGTAAGACTCTCGATGCTACCCGTGATCAGAAGGCTGGTTCGTATTTCGCGCAATGAATCAGCATTGCCATACAGCGTGGAAATGCAGCCAGCCATTTGAGCATGCCTCCCTTTGGCAGCGATATGTTACATACTTTATATTAATTAATTTATAATTGAATAAATATTAATGATGCTATGCCATTTAAAAAAGAAATAAAAACATGTGTACTTCCCGCTAAACATTTTTGAAAATATAATTAGGATTCATTAGAGCTGTATAGAGGAGAGTTGATCGCGGGAACGGGCCAGATGGTTCCATATCGATCGGGGGCCGAGCCGCTCACGGCCGGTCGAGCCCATTATTGTTTAATCGCAATCTCGGCGCGATTAGCATAAGCATTGTGCACTACGCGCTATGGCACATGTTGCCGAGCGACGTCTAATGAATGGACTATGACGTGAGCAGACCAAAAAAAAGATAAATAATGCCGCCTTAGTTTATTGACATGTGGTTTTTTTAACATTGTAGATTCTGACTCACTATTTTAAACAGTTTACAACTATGCATGCATACTGTTTCCAGCAGTAAAAAAATAAGTCTAGGACTTATAACTATTAGGGTGGCGCAAAAAAACCGTCAGTTTTTTATAGTCTCGTGTGAAAAAATGTTAGTTTATGATGTTTTAAGAACTCCCTCCAAAGGACAGCTCAAAAAAAAATTAAGAGGTAGCTCCAAATTTGTTAAGATTTCAAAAATCGACAAAAACTGATTTTTTTTATTCCATTTTTTCTCGTTACAGCATAATTTTATAGACCAAAAAATTATGTGTTTGAAAGTTTCAGTTCAAAATTTGAATTTTAAAAGATCGCTCATGTTTTTTTTAAATGTACTAGTGCATTACTTTTTTAAAAATTAAATTAATTAAAAGATTTAGAGCGACCTATTACATATTTTTTTTTGAGCTGTCTTTTGGAGGGAGTTATTAAAACATCAAAAATAACATTTCTTCACTCGAGACTCAAAAAAAATAATCGGTTTTTTGCGCCACCCTAATAACTATATGTACTGTATATACAGGTGAATTTTTCGAGTGGGCCTTCAGGGCTAAACCCTGAACTATACGAAAAAGAGAAATACACTATAGGGAGTGATTTTGATAAAAAAATAAAGTGGTATCATTAGACTGCAGAAACCAATCACCTTAGTCAGGAATCGAATCCGCTGATTATGAAAAAAGAAACACCTGTATTATTACACCAATCCATAGCGTAGCTTTTAAGGATAAATTTCTGTCAAGGAAGGTGAAACCTCAGACTAACGGAAAGGGTTTATTTATATATTACACTAGGATACGCCCGCGACTTCATCCAAGCTTGATTGGAATTCCCGCGAGATTCCCAGGACACAAAGTACCGCAGCGTTAAAAAAAGACTAAGCTACCGTTTTAGTAGAAACTGTGTCGGAATAAATTAATTTTTATGCACCCAGAGAACTTCAATCCGCTCCCGGGAAAATTCTTGCGGGAATTCCGAGGTAAAATGTATCACACATTTTATTCCATAAAATTTGCTATCGATTAGTGAAAAAACCGCATTGGTATTCGAAATATTTTTCAATATGGCCATTTGAAATCATCTCCATAAAAATTCCTGCGGGATTCCCGGAATAAACAGTAGTACAAATTTAAAGTCTAAGCATTAGCTCTCGATCAGCAAAAACCGCATCGAAATCGGCCCAGTAGTTTTTTAGTTTTTACGCGAATCCCGAACAGACAAGAAATCTAAAAAAAATGCATCGTGTTCTCCATCGTTTACATAGTCTATTCCATTTTTTTTTAATAGTTTCAATGTACAAACACGGCATGTTTAGAATTTTATAATATTGTAGATGACATGAGAAATCAGTCAACGGGGAGCCTAACGCGGCTGCTTTTTTTTTACGAATATGACAAGTATCAAAATAAAGTGGAACTCAGTGCTATGTCTTACACTTACCAGTATATATAGACATGTGTCAATATCACTAAGCGTTTCTCCTAAAATGGCCGCTTTAGGCTCCCGGACTTCGATGTTTGCTAGATTGAGTTGCTAGTACGCCTCCACATTAACTCAGTCATTCAGATTTGATGATACGTTCGTATTTTGAACGTTTTGTATGTAAATCTATATCGATCGCCCAATTCTTTCAAAAATTATTTCCCCATTCAACCCAGTATAATCGGCAATACAGGTATAAAATATAAATTTGACAAAGTTTCTAATATATAACTATAATATTTAATAATAATCGGCAGACAAACACACATATTGTATATCCCCAAATTAAGCAAGTTGCGCGTGTATCATGGGTATTATACAACGGACTACTCTGGGGCCGATCCCAGACACACAGACCATAGTAAATAACGGAGAAAATGCGTTTCTGAAATTCGCTATGCCAGGAATCGAACTTGGAGCCTCTGCGTTGCAGTGTGGTAGGCCGGCAAAAGCTTAGCCCGCTCAACCACAGAGGCCGTCATACTATAACTATTTGCTCTGGAAGAGCCACTTTAAAAATATAGAACAGAAGAAGGAAGTGATAAAATTCATATTTATTATGTCCATATATATGTTAACGTCTTGCATTAAATTATTAACTAGGGCTATTTCACGTTTCCGACGAAGACTGTTAAGGAAATGTCCTTTTTACATTAATTAAAGTTCGTGGGAAACTGTGAAATGGACAAAGATTTCATCATAACCACGCGTCGGCAGACAAAACGGAAACGACAAGCACTAATGAAGATTTTATACTTGTTGGATGACTAGTTGGTTAATCCTATTGTATAACATTTAATACAAATTAAATTTACTTATAAAGTAAATTTAATTTTTATACATCACGTCATTTCAATAGAACTTTTTGGCTTTAAAATAATTTTGTAAGTATTTTTATATTTTAGACTAAGTTCGAATACATCTGAAACATTCCAATTAGGGCCATAACTGCAAAGCTAATTTTTAACGAAATTTAATAACTTCACTAGGATAATGCATGTCTTCCTCTACATTTTATGCCAATTACATATACAATGCATGCTACGGTAAAAATACACACACACACATATATATATATATATATATATATATATATATATATATATATATATATATATATATATATATATATATATATATATATATATATATATGTATATATATACTATATGTTTGTCACTCACCGATATAATTTTTAATTCTAGCAAATCTTGAACCAAACAACGCGTTTTATTGCACGTGACTTATAGTAAGTAGTACCTGTAATAAAGAGAACATTTTTGAAAACACGTCACACGTAGGCAAAAATACTGGCTAGCAACGAAATATTCCTTTCTCATGAATAAATGATAAGAAAAGATAATGCTATCTGTCCCTCTATCAGTAGTTGTAATTTTCACACATCGTAAACATTCACGACAAGGTCATGCGTTGATATCACAATATACGTAACGAGCAACTCTGTAGAGATGACTAACCTACTTCCATGAAAACAGAACACAATATAATATGAATGACAGTCGTCCATTAAAAAAGGAGTCTTGATAAGATAGAAAGAAAGCAAGAAAAGAAAGAAAATATTTATTTCTAAAAATGCGACACTTAAACAATGATTTATAATAATAATAATAAGATCTACTGTCATTTGCATCTTATAGGACAACAAGGATTGTGTGAAGGATGATATGATGATTTGTGGTGGGACAGAGGATGTATGTCAGAATAGATGAATGTGGAAAGGAAAACTGCCAAACATGTAAGGAATTTATGGAGATATGTTGCAGTATAAACTTTTAGTACGTCTCGGTATTATTATAATGACAATAATATTAAGCCTTAAGAACAGACGACAAGAGTTATGAATGTCAAAGAAGCAAGTGAGGTGTGTAAGAATAAGCCTGAATGGCGCTCTGTTGTCCGTGCCTACCCCGCAAGGTAACTGGCGTGAAGTTATGTATGTATGTATATACAATAATGTTCTTCTTTTCTTTTATTGTGTCTTTGTCTTACTGAGTATGCCCTGTTTCTACAACTTCATTAATTCTTCGAAAAGTAATTCTATAACATATAAAACTTATAAATAAAAAGATAAAAATTAAATAAGAAATATGAATAAAAACAACTTTTAGCTAGATGTATTGCTGGAGAGTTTCTTGCCACTTCTTTTCCTTAACAGCAATAACACGTCGCAAAGCTGTGTATATAGAATAGGAAGTAAACTTAAATTTGTACTTATATGTATGACTTCAAAGTGTTCTCCAGTGGAACTTATTTTGAATAAAAACTTTTGAATTTGAATTTGAAAAGACGTATTGCGTGGACCTCTAACAATTATTAAAAGGTGAAAGAAAAGAGAGAGGACGATAAAGTCTATTTTCGCTATTAAAATCTAAATGACAATAACAAAAGACTCAAATATATTCCATATACTCATCTCGACCTTGGTAAACATTTCGTTAACTACGATTTGTTGTTAAAACTGGTAAAGCACTTTCTTGGCTGACATACCTATGTTAAAATGTAGAATATTGTTACATTTAGCTTCGTTCCCGTATAATTTATATTTTTATAGCGTAATTAATAAGTAAGTGGAAAGAATGCATGATGAAAGAATGACTAAACAGATATACAATGCAAAAGTGGATGGATGCAGAAGTCGTGGAAGGCCCCGACACACCTTCCATGATCAAATTGATCGTGTACTAGCAGAAGGTGATGTCAGGAGCCTTAAGACCAGACGAGCGTGCATGACAAGAGTTATGAATGTCAAAGAAGCAAGTGAGGTGTGTAAGAATAAGCCTAAATGGCGCTCTGTTCTTCGTGCCTACCCCGCAAGGGAACTGGCGTGAAGTTATGTATGTATGTATGTAATTAATAAGTAATAATCGGCAGAAAAATACACATATTGTATATCCCCAAATTAAGCAATTATGCCTGTGTTATGAGTAATATACAATGGACTACAATGGGGTCGATCCCAGTCCCAGACCATAGTAAATAACGGTGAAGATCTGTTTCCGAAATTTACCATGCCAAGAATCGAAACTGGAAAGTAAGGTAGGCCGGCAAAGGCTTAGCCCGCTCAACCACCGAAGCCATCAAGAGTGTTTTTTGATGGCGACAATATACAATGCAAACAGTACAAAAAAGATTAAAATCCACTTCACCAACAAAACTGAAGAGCAATTTTTAAAAGGAAACAAACCGCGAAATTGGATCAAAAGCAATAGACTTTTAATACAAAAATGTATAATCGGCGGAGTGCAGCGTTAATCTTATAATCCCAACGAACGGCATCGCATCGGAAACAAGCAAACAAAAGATAAAAAAGTCGGATGAAAATAAATTTTCTACTCTACAGGGCCGAAACTGCCTTAATACGACTTTATTTGACATTCTTAACAGCTAATGCCCATCATGACATACGGTGCCGAGACATGGGCACTGACAGTGAGACTGGTCCACAAATTCAAAGTCAAAAGTCAAAGATAAAATCAGAAGTGAGGACATCCGTAAGAGAAGGAAGCTAACCGACATAGCTCGCAAAATCAGAAGTGAGGACATCCGTAAGAGAACGGTCACGTCTGTCGACAGGAGCGACGCAAAATGGAGCAAACGAATAAGTGGCAGTGGGCCCGTCACGTCTGTCGCAGGACCGACGCCCGCTGGACTGATGACCTGCGCAAGGGCTGAATGAGGAAGATGGGAGACCTGGATATGTGGCGCGTACTTGTGGAATACCTACGTCCCGCAGTGAATAGAGATTGGCTGAAGAAGAAGACGAAGAGCATCTAATGAGTACATAAGGGGATTTTTTAAAGTTGCACTTGTTGACTGAAACATTGCAAGGAAGTAGATTAAGGTTATATGGGCATGTAATGAGAATTGATGAAGAGTCGCGTGAGAAAAAGAATGTTAAACTGCAAGATTGACGGGTGCAAATGTAAAGGTATACCAAAACAGAGATGAATGGATTGTGTGAAGAATGAAATGATGATTTGTGGTTTGACAGAGGAATTACATATAATAAAATAGTAAATTCATTTTATCTTAGATATATTTATGTGATACTAGGATATGCCCGCGACATAAACTACCGCAGCTTTTAAAAAAGAATGTCAGCTGTCGTTTCAGTGAAAACTGTGTCGGGGTAAGCTAATTTTTATGCACCCGAATAATTACAAACTACTCCCGGAATGAAAAAATAACACACATTTTATTACATAAAATTAGCAAATTTGCTATTGATCACTGAATAAAATCACTCTGTAATTTTTTTTAAAACAGGCCATTTTAAATCGTTCCCAGAAAAAAATCGCAGTATTCTCACATTAAAAAGTAACGCTCTAAAAATTTGCTGTCGTTCAGCGAAAACCGCATCGCAATCGGCCAGAAGTTTTTAAGTGAATTCTGAACAAACAGACAAGAAATCTAAATAAATTGCAACGTGTTCTCCATCGTTTATATAATCTATTCCAGTTGTTTTTTTTAATAGCTTCAATGTAAAGATACGGCATGTTTAAAAAGTTACAATTATAGATTACCGTATATTACTAATTTTAGTCCTAACATCACAATAGTTCAGACGGAAGTAACTGTCAAGAGTGTGCTTTTACTTCTTTCTTTTCGGTTAAGCGCAAATTTAACATCATGCTGTAAATCAAAGTAAAAAAAACAATAATCATCGTTAATTTTCGTTTGTGACTTGTACTCAATACAAAGAATAATATAAAAGAAAAGATTAAGCATTAATACAACAAATACCTTTTTATTTACCGTATTAATCCCTTCAAAGAATTAGAAGATGCACTTAAATTTTATATGATGCTCCACTAAACCCTTTTCCACGCCAATAAACTCGACTGGTTTCAGCAACAATGCCCTCCAAACGGCAAAGCCGACCACGACCTGTGTAAGTGGTGGAATGAAAATCTCCCACCGCCCACGTACCTGACGTGGCGCCCAACAAAGGGGATATATTGTTTTTGAACGCTCATCCGTCGGAAAATGTTTGAATTCGATTATGAAAACCCCTCCGGCAAGAATTTGTTGACGCTATAAACGTAACATCTTCCTTGAAAATATTACTTTTCACTTCATAAATAGGCGAGCGGAGTATCTGGTTGGTAATTTAGAGATCTGTGTGAAAAGCTGCAAATGTTCTTGACAATATTGTAGAAATCACTACGCAATTTAGAATTTTTAAGATCACTTTATCGTAAAGATGTTTGTTATATTCATAAAAAACGAGCTCGAGGTGCTCAAATATAAATTGTGCGCAGAAGGTTTGCCGATGACAACACTTCCCGCCTCCCACAACCGCGACCCGCGGTCGTCTAGTTCTTAGTACTACTTAGACAAGCCCCGGTTATAGTCGTAGCAAGCGGGAAGGGCAACGTTCTGCGCACGACTTCACGAATTTGGGCTCCTCGCGCTTGTTTCTTATAACGAAGCTTATACTTCTTAGAACGGTTCGAACGAGCGGATCGTTCTACTACTTTAAATCTTAATTGTTCGCGACTATGAGAACACCGCAAAATTACTGCAAGAATCGGAACACGCGATTTAAGTTTACGCGATTTAAATTCAGTGATTGAAACAAATACAGGTAATTAGTTTTACTAGTTTTTTAATTCAACTATTACTAGAAAGTATCTCCATCACATCCACAGTTAAACTTAACAAAAACTAATAAAATACTTCATTATATTAACAATAACATTGTAAGTATAATGTTAATATAATTTTGGTCTGAATTTAGAAAAGAAAATCCGATCTACCCTCATTCAGTTGTTTTATTAAACATATTAAAATCTATCTCGTTTTAAATCTATTAATATTACTCAAGCAAATGTTTACCCATGACATATATTTCTTTAGAATCACAATTAGACTATTAAAAGTGAAGTGTGAAGTAAAATGAAGTGTGGATTGTCATACATTGTTTTCCTAAACTTGCTTCCTAGCAACATCATTGGGATATACCTAGAATGATGCGTGAGGCTATTGAAATCAAAAAACACCCAAATTTCAATAGAGAAGATGGTTGGCAAGTACCACCTGTTTGGGATCCAATTATCAAAACTATTAAGACCCAAACCCAGCAAAAACCAGCTGCCAGACCTCAAGACACTGTGAGCTCTTTCTGCGTACAACGGAACACAAACCAACTTGACTGATAATTACTTTTATTTTTCCTTCCACCCATTTTAATATTATATAAAATTATTAGAGCTAGGCATGTTTGCTGAAGAGTTTCTTGCGCCGCTTCTTCTCTTCAAGCCATAACATGTTGCGAAGCGGTAGTAAATTAAATTAGGCTCCCATAGATTAAATAATAACCATAAACAAAATTAAAAATTAAATAATTAAAATTAATAAGTTGGCGGTAGGCTAAATAAAACTTTAACAATACTCGTTGACACTTGACATCTTTGTCTTCCGTGATCACGGCCACTGAAAAGTGGCCGAAACGTCGGAAAAACCAAAATCAAATAAAATTACCGCGCTTAAAACCGTTAAAACGTAGTTTTATTATGTATACAAGTCGCGAAAACTTAAGAAAATATTATATTAAAATCTATCTCGTTTTAAATCTATTAATATTACTCAAGCAAATGTTTACCCGTGACATATATTTCTTTAGAATCACAATTAGACTATTAAAAGTGAAGTGTGAAGTAAAATGAAAGTTTTCCTAAACTTGCTTCCTAGCAACATCATTGGGATAATCTACCGTTAACGAGGACTTTAAATTTAGAAGCATCTTAAAATTAGGAAGCAACGGCATTGTCTGGTTATAAAAGTGTTAAACTTGAGTAAAGGTTTGGTGTTGCAAAATAAACGAGCGTGGGGCGCCAGGGCATACTGGACCAGTTAATCCTCGCAAAGTCGGCAACGGCGAGTGAAGGCGAGCGGCCTCAACGCGACGACTAATTGCTACTTCGCCGGCTTCATAATCCAACCTCAGCGGGCGGTCTTAAAATTAAAAACCCCCAACAAAACTGTCCGGCCCTACCCGAGGATTACCGCTCCCACGGCGCGGGGAGCGCGTTCGCACCCGAAAAACGAAGGGTGGAATTTCTAAGTTCACGCGAAATACGAAAGCCAGAGATGGAATAGTAATTTATCAAAGGATTTTGAAGGTCCCAAGGAGCGGATGTGAAGGATGAATGTTCTTTATCGAAAATTGCAAGCCTGCGCCTCATCGGAAATTCCGGGTACATAAAAGGGAATGCTATGGAGAAACTTAATACGTTTTAATATTAACAAAATTGGTTTGGTAACTCAAGTGTATTGTGTGCCTTTTTATATGGCGAGTGGGCACTAACTGCCTTAAAAGCACATATTAGAGATAAAATGAAGTAATTAAATTTACAACAGCCGAATTGATAGCTTTGTAATTAACAATTATTTTTACGTAAAGCTCGCAACTTACACGTTAATTTGCCTTCACTAAAATAAAACAAACACTTAAATAAACGAGTAAAACATAATCAACCATGATCCAACTCTGTGTGCGGTATAAACTAAAACATAATATGCATGGTGAAATACAGATAACAACGGACTTAATTAAAAACAAGCCTTAGTAAAATTAACGATAAAATGATTTTGTGTTGTTGTCGCAATTATATACAACCACTTTTAGCAGCAATACGTTACGCAAAAGATGCTTGTTCATACACACATAATTATTGATCAACCTTCTCCAGCTAATCCGACGAAGTTATTAGGTCTAACGCTAAGTTTACGTGGGCAGATATCACTATATCAATACGTGATATAACCCTTAAATATCTATCAGTCCCTAAAAGCAGTCATAGATAAAAGAGATTTATGTGATGTTCTCAAATTGGCTTCGCACTTTATAAACTATTAATGCCATTACAAATTCAGATTATTTATAAGTCCATAACAGAACAGTTAATGTATGCGCGATACGATATACGCTTAAACGAATAGGCTGGTAATATTAATATTCAAACGGGCCTCGGGCAAGCGTGAGTTCCTATAGTACAACCCATTAACATTGCGGTACCGGTCAGCATGACTTGCTATGTAAACAGTACGCCGGCGCATTGCACGCTGCCCTTTACCTTAAAAATAATAAATTCACACAGCCTCAGTTTGTCCACAGCTGCCCGCTAATGCTTTTATGGGTTCCGTAGGAAAATTGCAAGTAATTCAATTCTTATGATTTCATTATGCACAAGTATTTGTGTCCCTTCATCGATATAATGCCGTAACAGCAATGTTATTAGGTGAGGAGTTTCGTAGGTGTCTTCTATGACCTCTCTATTTATTAGTGCAATCAATAATATCGTTTTAGACGTATGGAAATACGGTATACTTGCCCCTGGTCTAGAGTATGCCGCCATAACAACCTTGAGTTGTGTCCCGGTATTAGTAACCGGGTTCCAGGCTCCCTTAAGAGAGCAGCAGCGCATTTGTAGCACCTTTAGTGTTACAAATGTCTATAGGCGATGGTAACCGATTTCCATCAAATGGGCCGTCTGCCTGCCTGCTGAACTCCTGCAATAAAAATAAAAAATACTAGCGGCCGCCCGCGTTTCCATTGCGCTTATCTTGATATATCCTAAATATTGATTATTCGCAATATGAACACAAGCATCAACGACATCTGCCTTCATGAGTCTTACCTACCTCCGGGTCACCCATACGGCGATGGCGCGAGTTATTCGCCTGGCAACCCGTCCCTCCTATACTACACGCGGTCGGAATTTAAATAATATAGTTATACTTATAAATTATATTCTATGTGCTATTAACTGCAAAGGTTCATCAAAATCCTTTCAGAAATTCACTTTCATTTCGTTCATAATATCAAAAGGATATTCGTTTTTAAGCTTCTTATGTTCTTCGCTAATACAGGACACTACTGTGCGTTCACCTACACAGACTTCGCTATTTTTTGTAGTTTACTGTAATAATATGGAATGATTACAATGTTAATAATACCCACGTCTGTTCCTTGCAGTTAAATTATAACTTAGAAATAGATTAAGAGTGCGGTGCTCTTATTTTACCTTGATGTGCAGCCATTTCCTTCGTGGCAACGAACAGCTGTTGCAAAGGTTACGCCCTTATCCTTGCACCTGCTCACCTCGCCTCTTGGTGTCATTTCACCCCCGTTCTACTTAATTATAATCCTATTAATGAAATCGTCTCCTCGCTTTCCATTGCACCATTGACATTTTGACACCCAAACTACTACAGAACTATAATGTTCACGGGCCGTTTGTCCTGTCATAAATTGGTCAAATATGTCTACATTATCAACAGAGGTGAAATTGGATATATGAAAGAAACATCTGCAATACTAATTGAACTGTGTTTGATTTCAAACGAATGCTGAAATAATCAAACGAATGCCGAAATAAATTAAACCCGTTTTTAGAATTCTTAAAGCAGTAGTGCATAACATGAAAATGAAAGAATATGTTGACCCTTATGCCATAAATATAATGTCCAAATCTCGTAGAAATAAGGTATCGGCAGCAACAAAATTAATAATTAATATTTGATTCATGATAATGACGTCATAACTTGCTACAATCATACACGACCAAAAAGGTTGTGATGTTAAGATGACAAAAATTGCCTCAGTTGATCTGACTGTCAATTACTCTATTGTGTTTCACAATCGATCGACCAAGATAGAACTTGCCAATTTAGCGCTTGCGGAGCTACATAGATCTAACGCTTTTTTATCTCTGTTAAGGCCTATTGCCTATTGCCGCAAAAGGTCCAAAGTGGGGTGCAAAGGAAACAACTTCGTTGGTATTTATTCATCAATAATTTACCAAAAATATTATCATAAATCTTTATGATATGAGACGTAACGTAGTTCTTTTCGTATTTTTTCTATAGGTATTTTGAGTTAAGACAAAATATCATCGAATATCTCCAAATTTACCAAACAATATAAAAAGATAAGATAAAAAAGTATCTACCTTTTTTATAAAAGAGAGATACATGGTTAAATACTATTATAGAAAAATCCTCAAGGACGTTGGCGTTGCTACAAGCCTTAACATTCATAAAAAAATTATAGCACTTTTTAAATTACATTACTCTTCACTGAAGTATCGACGTGTGTCGGAATGTACGAGTAAACGTCAAAATACCAATATTTATAATAATACAAGTATTTTTTTAATTTCCCACTGTATTTGTAGTGCCTTTTTTTGTCGAAATAGGTACCCAATCTAGCGTTTCTAAGGATTTGACACAGCGCATTCTCTCGAAAGAATGTTGGCAATACTGATGTCGATAGCAGTGTGTGTGCTCCTTGCGGTCCGTAACCTGACATTCAATATTTGGCATCGGTATTAAGACCTTCTGCACACGTGTGAGGCTTATTCCACAAAGGGTACAATTTTTTTGATTCACAATCCCAAAAAAAAATCCACCGACAATTACGAGATTATGGAATGTATAGGAGGGGTGATTTTTTCGATCGGTTTACCGTACATTTTTTTCTTCGTCGGGTGAGATTTGCTGTTTTCTCGATGGGAATGTTTTAATTAAAAATATTCAAGTCCCGGACTGCGAGAGGCGGACGAAACAACGGTAGTTGAACTTTGCAATTTGTATGCAGTGACTTACACTTACTCGTTCAATATTAATTGAGGGTTTGTTAATTAACTTGCGAGTTGATCGGCGCGTATCTGGAAGCCGATACGTCTTTAATAAAAGCCGGTTTTTGGATATAATCAGCACAGCTACCGCGCAAGATGTTAATCTTAACATTGCGTATAATTATCAATTAATTAATGAATAATAAAATTTGTATTAAAAATGTAATATATCAGCTTTGGCCGCGGCTTCGCTTGCGTCAAGTCTTGTAGAGAGTGGAGGACCGGCCGTTGGGAATCCCATGCTTAGAAATGTCAAACTTGATTTTTATACCAGTAATGCCATCTAGCAAAAGTGGAACTAACCATGAGAGCAACACGTTGAAATTGCATTGTCATTGTCGTTGCCATGACGATGTATTTGTTAGTAATATGCAACACTGGCGCCAATAAAATACGATAGCAACACCATCTTTTCGTATATCCCTCGGGGACGGTATTTTTTCTGGATGAAAGGTATGTATGTAATGTCCTTTTTTGAACCCCTGATAACGCTTATGTAAAATTTCATGATGATCTCTTGCGAAATTAAGGCTCATGCCTTAATAAGAGCCATAAACAAACTCAAATTCGCAATTATAATATTAATTGGCTGTATTTTTGTTGTGTTCGTCAAGTTCTCTCTTAGACCATTCCGCAATGCTTGAAAACAAAAGTCTTCGAGCAGTGCGTCCTCCCCGTCCTGACCTACGGGGCCGAGACATGGACACTGACGGCAGAATTGGTCCACAAGTTCCAAATCGCTCAACGGGCGAGCTATGTTGGGTGTTTCTCTTATGGATAAAATTAGAAGTGAGGATATCTGTAAGAGAGCCAAGGTAACCGACATAGCTCACAAAAGTAAAGTTGAAGTGGCAGTGGGCCGGTCACGTCTGCCGCAGGACCGATGGCCGATGGAGCAGACAAGTCCTGGAGTGGAGACCGCGTCTCGGTAAACGTAGTGTCGGGCGCCCTCCAGCTCAATGGACTGACGACCTGTGCAGGGTCGCCGGTAGGCGCTGGACGAGGAGGTCAGAGGACAGGGAAGATTGGCACCGACTTGGGGAGGTCTACGTCCAGCAGTGGACTGCAAATGGCTGACGACGATTTTTGTAACAGTAGCAATATTGTTTCTATGCTTCGTTATCACAGCGGCTTTTTTAACTTACATAAAAATATTTTTATGTAAGTGATGTCAGGAGCCTTAAGAACAGACGAGCTTGCATGACAAGAGTTATGAATGTCAAAGAGGCAAGTGAGGTGTGTAAGAATAAGCCTAAATGGCACTCTGTTGTTCGTGCCTAGCCCGCGAGGGAACTGGCGTGAAGTTATGTATGTATGTATGTATGTAAAAATATTTTTAGAATACTTTTGACGTTAGCCAAGCTTTATCACTATCATCATAATTTTCATTAAAATCAATCATTTGTACTGTGCCATATCATGTGGTAGCATAAGTGTAATGATGTCAAACGGCTACATCGCGGTATCGAAGTTCGCACGATAATAAAGTAATGAATAGTGGCGCCATAAGGACCACAAAATGTCAACTAGTGTTAAATCAGTCTCCTACTGGGATCTGGATAATATTGACGTCAGTCTAAAATCAAAAGGGAAATGAAAAAAAAAATCATTCGAATAACAAACAAGAAAATTAAAATTATGAAATTTATCAAAGCTAACGTAGTCAGACCATCATAGTTTTTAGGTTTTCGCAACCGATGATAGAAACGTCAGAGTAAAAATAAAACAGATGCTTAAATTCGTTAAATGGTAGTTTAAATAAAAAATTGTTATCACTGCGTTAATTTGTAATTCGCTTCGGAGTCTCTGTCCACCTATGATACTTTAGCCCTTTGCGTCTTACTTCCTTCAGCATCTTAATTAATAAGATTAATGTCATAAATAACACGACTTACAATCCAAACTAGCATTTTCAACCTTAACCATTTCACCAGAAGCTGGCAGAGGATGCAAAGCGAACCTGGTCCTTGCAACTTGCCAGTTTGCCTAAAAACATCTATGCTACACTTCTTAGTAGACATGTGGTGATTTTGTTTAATATCGAAAATATTTCTGAGTACTAAACAGAAAAGCAAGAATTTTTCTCAGATTTTCGCGACAGGTAGTTCCAATTAAAATGAAAATTATAATTTACCTATTTTATTTATAATTTTTAAAAATAGCTGAAACCTCATTTCAAAATTTAAATTAACTGAAGAAGATTACGCTTAGAAAACGTTAAGATATTAATTAGATGATAAATAGAAAAGTCTTTATTGTTAACCAGATAAAAGGTTAGTTAAAACCATACATCAAGTAAACATAATTCAAAACACAAATCGCATAAACAATCGGCAGTCTTACTCTTCCAGACAGCCCGCTGTTATGCAAAGATTTACATAAGACGTAAATAAAAGATGTGAAACTGGAAAAAGTTACATATAAATACTAAGCATTAATCGTTAGTCATTAGCAACATTTAGAATTACAACTTTGCCGACTCTATTGTATAAATTGTAAGGAAGTATTTGTTTAAACCTTTACGACAAAAAAAACATATTATTAGCCTCGTTGTATTCTTTTGTAGCTCCACATGAAAGCCTGGAACGGACCTAAATATCCATCACCCAACGCAAAACAATCTAATGACCAGCTTGTAAGATAAGTGCACTTAATTTCGCATCGTCTGCCCGCTTGCGGCGCACACGCACGCGACCAACTCGCGTCACCCGCCGGCTGAAAAATCTACCAACAATACGATACACAACATGCAAAGGAAAATAATCTTAAATACAAAAAGAATAAACGCTACGGGAAACGCATAAACAAAGCTGCATAATAAATTATAGTAGGCCCAGGAACTGTAGCTACCACCATAATGAAAATACACACAAAAAATCATCTACTACAGCCTTAGGAAATACATACTGCAGCTACAGCAAAAAAAATCGTATTTATTTTTTTATACTGCTATGCTTGCAAAGCTTTTCCAAAATAAATTGGTTTAATATTCAAAGTATTAAAAAAACCGAGTAATCTATACTATAATGAATCTGTAATAGGTTAGAGTTTAAACAATGCGTTTTTTTTTTATTGCAGGAGTTCAGCAGACAGGCAGACGGGCCACTAGATGGAAAGCGGTTACCATCGCCTATAGACATTTGCAACACCAAAGTTGCTACAAATGCGCTGCTGCTCTCTTAAGGGAAACTGGAACCTGGTCACTAATGCCGGAACACAACACAAGGTTGTTATGGCGACATACTCTAGACCAAGGGTGGTAGCCATCCAGTCGGGCAAATGCCCTACCACCTGGCTAAGTTTACCACCGTTTAAAAATGTGAAAAAATCAGGGGGCTAATTAGAACCAGGAGGTTCCAAAATGCAACTTTTACAATCTTTGTCTGTCTTTCTGTTGGAGCATCACGTCAAAAATACTGAACGGGTTAAAATGAAACTCAACAAAGAGCTAGCTTATATCCCGGGTGTAACTTAGGATACTTTTATCTCGACAAATGATGTCGTTTCCGTGGGATAGACAAAAAAAGGGAAAAAGATGGCGCTGAGATCGCATCTTTTTTGGAAACTACTGAACGTATATGAATGAAACTCGACATAGTGCTGGTTTATAACCAGAGTTAACACTAACGATACATTTTATCCCGATAAATGACGTAATTTCTATGGAGTAAACGGATTAGCAGAAAAGATGGCGCTGCCATCGCATTTTTCAATTCACTAACAAATACCTTTGTTGTCACAAACAGCGTGTCATTTATTGTATTACTTCAAATCAGGTTGGCTTTGAATCACCGCTATGTTTTGTTGGGCAGATGTCTAGACTATATGAACTTAGTTTCTTTGTTATTATCATATGTAAAAAAATGAATTAAGTTTTTATGTAAGTAAAATAAGGGTACTGCCTAGGATTTCACACGCGGGGCAAATTCTATATGTAAAATACGTTTGCTGTTATAGTTACATACATCGATTATGTGATACTAAATAAGATGCCATTTTGCCTGTGACTTTATATGAATGATGTATATATATATTACGTTACATTTTTTTATTCTCATATATACATTTTGAAAATTCCGGATGGTTTAATTTCCTTACAAGATGGACAAAGCGGCACATCACTACTGGAATGCCCGGAAAAATATGGACGTATTGCAGCCCTACATCTGTAATGATCGTCAGAACTCTTTGTTAATTCCAGTACCGCTATGTTATGGAAACTGCTTCCAACAACGCCATTGTCGATGCAAATGTTTTGATATTTTATCAAGACAAATGGTTGAGTGCAGCTACAAGAAGCTTTTGTTTAGAAGACTGGCGCTCCGTTACTTGCAAGGTGAAATAATAGAATGGGCGTGAAACGCGTCCGTGCAGGACACAATACTAAAAATGTCTATCTATACACATACGAATGCAAAAAAAGAGTTTGTTTCTTCTTTCGTCATCGACTTAGGAATTAACCTATTATTTTACCTAATATTAACATAATATTAGGTTTTGTGGATCTAGAGAAAGCATTTGACAGGGTTGTGTGGAAGGACCTCTGCCATACAGTCCACTTACGAGGACTGTATGGCATGCGTGCGGGTGGATGGCAGCCTGTCGCCCTGGTTTGACGTCAATATTGGCGTCCGCCAGAGCTGCGTGCTGTCGGCTTTGCTGTTCATCCTATACCTGGACGATTGTCTCCAGAGAATAATATTGATGGATTTTGGGGTGCGGATGAGTGATCTAGTTGTAAGCAACTTGCTTTATGCGGATGATGCCGTGCTTTTAGCCGAATCGCCATCAGAACTGCAAACACTAGTCACAATGATGAAAGATGACTGTCAGGCGAGAGGCTTACATTTGAATGCGAAGAAAACAAAGGTTATGGTGTTTGAAAGAGAAGAAACCAGAACGAATGCAAGGATAATGGTCGATGATGTTATGCTGGAGCAAGTGAGCGAGTTTGTATATCTTGGATGTGCTTTTAGCAGGGACGGAAGGTACACCGCTGATATAGAAAGAAGAGTGAATTTGGGGAATAGAGTGAATGGAGCGTTAGGTAAACTTCTAGGCACTAAGAACCTCAGTCAAAAGGCCCAGCTTGCCATACACAACGCGGTGCTGGTACCTACGCTCACGTATGGAAGCGAGAGTTGGGTATGGAAGAGAGACTATGAAAGTAAAGTAAACGCGGTCGAGATGCGAGCACTGCGCAAAATTTGCGGAGTGACGCTCGCGGACCGCGTTCGTAATACCGAAGTAAGAAAGAGAGTTGGTCTGAAATAGAGTGTCGGGGTGAAGGTAAGGAAAGGAATGCTCCGGTGGTTCGGGCATGTGGAAAGAATGCATGATGAAAGAATGACTAAACAGATATACAATGCAAAAGTGGATGGATGCAGAAGTCGTGGAAGGCCACGACACACCTTCCATGATCAAATTGATCGTGTACCAGCAGAAGGTGATGTCAGGAGCCTTAAGAACAGACGAGCGTGCATGACAAGAGTTATGAAAGAATGTGAAAGAAGCAAGTGAGGCGTGTAAGAATAAGCCTAAATGGCGCTCTGTTGTTCGTGCCTACCCCGCAAGGGAACTGGCGTGAAGTTATGTATGTATGTATGTATGTATTAACCTAATACCAATAGGTGGACAATAACCTAGTAGAATAATAGATTAAACTAATAAGTTTCAAACACGTAAAGCGGGATAGATTCCGCAGATGTCGCATCCGAAGTTTAAGGCGAAGTCGCGTGTAAAATGTTTCTACTTCTTTGATCTTCAAGCAAAATTATATTAACAGACATGGAGCAAAATGTAACTTAGAGGCTGACAACCCGTTTACATAGCCTCTGACGTTGCAAACCTCAATTGACGATGGTAACCACATTTTGTCTGGTGGGCCGTTTGTCTATTTGCCTGCTTCAGACCCTAAGCGTTTTAATAAAATTACCTCTTCATTGGTAATATAACCGTAATATTAACTAGATACCAGTATTTATTTACCCGCTTCTTCGTCGACGTTGGACGAATTGAAAACAGTTGGTTTTCGTATATTTTGAAAAAGTCACAATAACCTGGTAAAACTTACAAACTCAAACATACCAAAACTGATATATTTTTTAGAATAACGATATGATATGGTCGATGAACAACCATATAGTTCTTGAGTGGTTTTAGAAATAAATGATAAGTTTCAAATCACACGAAGATAAAATAGAGTTTTACTACGACATTTTATGTTTTCGACATACGTGTGGCGGCAAAATGTGAATATAATTTCAGTTTAAATTTTCGCTTAAAATTTATATCCACGGCTTCGTTAAAGCCCGATGCGGTTGTTTATTTTCAATATCACTTAACGAACCACGCATGTCATAACAGTTGCAACGGCTTTCTCATTTCCGATATTGTCGACGCCCACCGTTTAGTTCTCGGCTTCTGTTATTTTCTTCATAAAGTATAGGATTACGACATACGGCAGACATTTTGATGGTTTAATAAGCTTTCGTGATTCGAAAATGTTCATCGGTAAACCGTTGACATCGATATTTATTGGGAGTTGCTGCAAGTCTCGCGTTACGTTTTAAGCATATTTCAATATAATACCGCATTTATAGAATGCTAAGTCTGTTCAATTCCTATCAAATTCAACCATAATATTTCTATATTGCTTTCTTAGATTTAAGTATGACATAAAATATGCCTTTTTTTTAAATTTTGTAGCCGCGATATAATTTTTATTTTAATCTGACATATTATATTGGTAGATTTCAACAGGCTTAATCGCAGATGACTTATGACTGGTTCCTATATCTTATTAACCATTCATTTTCTGACTTTAGTTCCATACGAGTAATGTTAGATTTCTACCGATGGTAAGGCAAGTGAATGGACAATAAGATCTAGGGAACCGGCCATGTAAAAGTTTTTATGCTTGCGATATAGATACATAGATAACACTTTAATGTACACGAACTAGTATTATTCTAATTGTGTACAAAGCCGATCTCTTCCAGACAACTCGTATAGTGTAGGGTTTTAACCCGATTATGCACTATAATCAATTCTAGATAATCCCACTGTTCTTAAATTAAACTTAAAATCTGGCGGCAACAACTTCACGTATGCGTTTCACTTAAAATGCAGAGCCCGACGCCTAAGTGCGTGTTCTTTTGTGGATAGCCCACAATGGCCCGGTTTCATTATACCGACGGAGTGAAAAAGGAACGAAACAGATGTATGTGCGGTGTGGGTTCGGAACAATAGTCGCGGCCGGCGCTGCGATCGATCGGGGCTTTGTGCAGCGTCTGAAGACTCCACTGACACGACTTCAACAGCTGGTGGTGTTATTATCATTACATTAGTTGCGGGTGGATCGATTGTGTTGTGTATTATTTAAGCACCATAAAATAAAGCCAAGTTTCTTTTGATACTAGGTTTATTGGATACTTTTAAAATTGTATTTTTTTTGTTTTTGGTTAATCAGATTTGTTAATTATTCTAATTGCAAAACAACATGCCACACAATTCAACGTTCTATAAAAACGATAAAGAATTGATTATGTTAAAATAAAATTGAGTGTACTAAATATTTTCAAGCAGAAAAGCTAAATAAAACAAAAATTTAACTGCATTACTTAAAATGACTAATAAAATTAACATCACTATAAATTAATCCAAATTACTTATCAAGTCAAACACGATGAAGAGTTACATAGAGGTGAGAAACGTCCACCATTTTCGTCATTTAAATAGCGGTATATGAAAATTTATGTATTAATTTCAAAATGAAATTTTACAGATTACATATTGAAAGTCATCATCGGTCTACCACAGCTAATTTTAGTTACTGTTATAGAAAATAAATTTACATACCATCCCTTTTATTAAAATTTTGTCAATGTAGACGATGGGCTTTTTGAGACAAAGAAGTGAGACCCACAAAAACGAATGGATGGATATAACGACTAAAGATTTCCTAAAGGTTCATTTTTTCCCAAATGCCTACGGAAGTTAAAAAACCTTAAAGATAAAATAAACTTAGAAAGCAATTGCACTCCACCAAACTCTGTACGAAAAAAACTACTAAACTACGATCACTTTAAAAGGACTATCTACTAAAGCTGGTCTCATCTGAGTGTACACAGGATGCACTTTCCATATAAAAGATTATGGCATAAACACCGGCCTTTTAGCGTTAGTTCCGTATACCGTCAAACTCGTTTGAAGAGATTTTCATGAGTCTAGCAACGATATACCCTTCATTAACTAGCAATCCAGTACGTAAAACGTGATGAAGCATTTTAGGTACATCTATTTACAATGTGACAAATTTATGAGGACGATAAAATAACTATAGGATTTTTGAATTTACATTCACTTGGTTAATTAATGGTTCGATATATGATAAATGATTAATGAATGATATTTATTTAATGTTGATTTAAAGCTCATAATTAATCAAGGTTCCTTAATAAACAAAAATATTATAGAACCAAAACATTCTTGATACCGGCATTAAGATACATTTGAAAAGTAATTTAGTGAAGCAAAATTTCCGTTCCATAGAAATTGTAGGTTTAATATAAGCCACACTATTAAATCTACTATCCTAGCTGGAATTACTGTTATGAATATCTATACTACTGTATAGGATACAAAGCGGTTGTTACACAAAACAATTTTACATTAACACGAAACGTCTAGACGAAATTCTCCATTTTACTTTTATTGTGACACGCTAAGGTTCGTAGTTGGTTCGCCCTAAATTTGCAGTTCTACTCTAACTTATGGAGATTCTTTTGGTGTTTTTATTTTTAGATGCGATTAACTTCGCAAACTGTTTGCTAGATTCCATGGGGATTAATGTAATCTGTGCGTGGTGATATCGAATCAACCATTAGGAAAACAAATGTCAAAACAAAATGTCAGTCATAAGGAGTCATACTTCAATTAAGTAAAGTTCAAATTCGTGATAACAAAGAATGTCAAATTGAATCGTACTCTATGAAATCAAAACAATGATAAGTTTGTTGACATTTGACACGAGCGATTGTTCGAACATTATTTTGGCCTAGTTGGCTACGTTCAATTACACTTCGGCAGTATTGGAGTTATTGCAAGTATACTTTTGTTGGCTTCTTACTTGAGTATTTGGAGCTCAATTACCTCTTCAGACAAAAACTTATTCAAAGAAACTAGGCCTTTACGAGCAACATATATCGCATTTAATTTTGATAAATCTGCTCGTATTTATCTCTCTCTTTTCTTTCACCATATCCCAATTATTTGGGAACGACACATACATACATACGTAACTTCACGCCAGTTCCCTTGCGGGGTAGGCACGAACAACAGAGCGCCATTTAGGCCCATTCTTACACACCTCACTTGCTTCTTTGACATTCATAACTCTTGTCATGCACAATCGTCTGTTCTTAAGGCTCCTGACACAATATGTATTTTCCTTCCACACTCCTGTACTCTGATATACATCTTCTGTCACACCAAATATCATCATATCATCCTTCGCACAATCCATCCATCTTTTTTTCTGCTCGTATTTATCTATAGTAATAAAATTAAAATATTTGTATATTTCACAATAAATGCAATAATTTAAATTCTATTTATAAGATAAAATGACGGACTTTTATAATTTTTGTCGGTAGAAAAGTTTGTCTTTGATCTTTTCCGAATAGACTTTTATGCGGTTCAACAAATTGTAAAGAAAATTATAGAGATGAACAGCACTTTCATCTTAAAATTTTGTGTTTCATTCTATAGCGTGTAGAAGATAAACGTTCAAATTACATGCCAACAAAGTGCCTGCCATAGTCAGAGTTAATTAGGCTGGTCACTAATCTTGTATGTATAGCTAGCTCATAATACTTTCTTTACTATTATTGCAGATGCCAACGTGTATCTAATTTTTAACCACGCTTTTTTCATTAACTTCTTTTCATTCTCCATGTTCTCCTATTCTACTGCAAGCATCCTATTCTTTGTTGTTGTTGGTCAGGTCAGTCTGAATGTGGTAAACATTCAATGCAGATCAATTATGTTCAGAAGTTGTCGGTTAACATATGTTGTTGGTTAGCCATTAACATTGCAACAGTTTGCAGAAATTGTATGTAAATATAAACCGCAATTGCATCACTTGATATTGTACTTAAGTGGTGCTCTCATTCAAGTATAACCATTATATTACACGTTCGACTTTATTCACAACTATCACCTTTTCAGTTATAAAATATACACATGTGTATTACCAAATTTAATGATGATAGTTCTTGAATTTTCAGAACCGTGAATAAGCAACATGCGAACATCCAACAAACCTTATTTCGTATTCGGTGGAAAATCAAATTTGTATAAATTTAGCTACTTATGTATTATTATTGTAAAGAGTCAAATAGCTAATTAATTACATATTAAACAATAACTAAAATAGTTTTCATCGTGAAATTTTAACCGGATTTTTTTTATATTAATATTTCGGTGCTTTTTTTTCCGGAACATCTGTGATCTATGAACCTATATAGGATGCGGTTTGGGGGGGGGGGAATTAAATTTTGTAAGGGTGCTGCAGGCTACTAGCCCTTAGAGTTTATTGGAAAAATATGTCATATACTCAATTTATACAAAGCAAGTCAGGTATTTTAAATGTTGTATGTATTTATCTGTCTGATGACTATTGGGATTATCCTATGCTTCGGAGACAGGAATGGCCATCTGTAGTTGACAAACGTATCAAAAAATGCGAAATGATATATAAATAATGTACATATATCACAGTTCCATAACAGAGATGAACATAGTTTTATCATAAATAGGACAGTTTTCATGGTATATACAACCAAAGGTACAGTGCAAGAATACGCGTGACAAAACCTCGTAAATATAAGACTTGTCGGAAACAAATTAAAATAACTCTTAACCCTCGAGAACTAAGTACACTGCACTTACGTGTTTTGCTGTCATATAAGTCATAATTGCAGTTATAATTGCTTCTTGAAATGCAATTAAGCATAGTTCTGAGCGCAAGTTCATTATCACTCCGTGGCAGTTCTACTTGGAATGAATTCTTGAGGGGGGTCACTTTTTCCGATAACGTCGTACAATTTGAGCCTTCTGGATTTCATGATTTTTTAATTAATTAAATACTAACTGTTCCTACGCCTTTGCTCGCGCCACGCTACAAAGGTTTACATTCTGAACCCAGTAACATATATTGAAATGGAACATATTTGTAAATTCAAGATAAAGTGTAACAAAGACAGACGGACGGACATGATAATTTAAGAAAGAAGTCATTGCAAGTATAAAAAAAAGAAATCACACCACCTTTTTCGGTTTTACCAGTATAAAGGTAGATTTCTGTCAAAACTTGACCTGGCCTGTATGTACACTCACGGAATTAAAATGTTCGTCACCTTAAAGTCGACTTATGCTTGCACGAGTACAAGAAACAGTATAGTTAACATTTTACTAAATGTTACGTTTATAAAATACTAGCTGTGCCCGTGACTTCGTCGGCGTAGATTTATTTTGGAATCCTAAAAAAAGGTATCCTAAGTTACCACTTATAAAATCAGTTATCTGCCAGTGAAAGTCCCGTCAAAACCGGTCCAGCCGTTTCAAAGATTAGCCGGAACATCCAGACACAGATACAAAATTCAAAAAATTGTATTTTTTACATAGGTTTCGTATATACTTTCATATTGAAAGTATATACGATATCTATATCAAAAATACAATTTTTACAACTTCTTACTAAATGCATATGCATATGCATTTAGTAAGAAACTATTATTCTGACGTTACAAACAGACAATATTATTTATTTGTATGTATAGATAGAAACATGAAAAACAAAAATTGCAATGTTGGCAATGACAGACGCTGAGAATAACATTATCTGAGAGTCGCTGAGAATAATAATAACAACAACAGCTGAGAATAAGAAACAAAGAGGATATAATCACTACGCTTATCATAAATATTCAAAGCAATAATAAGGTTTCACATCTCTAAACAATCTTCTTAGACAAGATAGAAAATCAAACAACTTTGATCTAAGTAAGTTTAAACTTTATTGTGAAACAATTAAACATAATTTTCTGTGGAACAGTCTGTTCTGTTCTGTCTGTTTAGTTTGATAAGTTAATAAATATGTGCTGCTCGCGGAACGTTAGATGAATCAATTTGAAAACTGATGAAATTTTTTATTCCGCCAGTGTACAGAGTATACAACTTTAGAGTTCGCTGTAAAACGTAGCCCAAAACTTAGCATGAAACCGTGTTTAAGACCGCATTAACTTGCGTCAGTAGCTTCGGTGTAAGTACCGGCTGGCTAACTCAAATTTAGCGGGGAAAGTAACGCAATATTAGGGTTGTCAGTCTATTTCTCTTTATGAACCAGCCATTTATTAATGAAATAAATATTTATAAAACCAATAATAAGCCGCACCATATTAACGATTGATATAATAGATACATACATACATAACTTCACGCCAGTTCCCTTGCGGGGTAGGCACGAACAACAGAGCGCCATTTAGGTCCATTCTTACACACCTCACTTGCTTCTTTGACATTCATAGATAATGATGATGATTCATAATAGATCATATTAAAAATGTGAATTTACCTAATTAAATTGTATACTATAACTTTATTCAAATTGTTTAATGAATATTTATCAAATTTGACCTAATATCGATCTATATAAATTAATCTTGTCACTTTAAATAATTATTGTCTTCTTAAAGGTGTCTATACACAAGAGGAGGCAACAAAACAACCCATAGCTAGGTGGTAGGTTACTAGTCCATCTGGATGGCTACCACCCCTACTCTAAAGTATACCGCTACAACAACCTTGGGTTCCGATATCAGAGGCCAGATTCCAGTCGGTCGTTCAAAACCGGCAGCACCACTCGGCGTAGCAAATGTCCATAGGCGACGGTAACACCTTTCCATCAAGTGGACCGTCTGCAATGAAAGCCTCAGCTAAGCAACTTAGAATGCACATTTTGAAGTGTAGGATAGTCCCTACAGTGACTGTCAAAGATTTCAAGATGTACTTTAATTCTTTATTGGTATTTTAGATAGTTGTAATATTATGTATTATTATTATTCCCGAGGTCATTTTTGACAAAATCTAGCTTAATTAATTCCTCATTCGTAGCCGGCAGTAGCCCTAACAAAAAACTGCATTATAAATGCGGACCCAAATTGTGTACCCCGAGGCAGAGCGCCTGCGCCAGCGATTAAGTGCACTTAATTCCGTCTAAACGTTGGCCCAGAGGGGAGGTTCCGGCCGGGGCTGGATCTCGCAGCCTACCCACAGGAGTCTGTTACGATGCTTTATGTTGCAACAGTTCGAAATATGAAATTTATAATTGAAATATAAGCACGTTAACTTCAAGACGTTTCTGCAAAACCTATTTCGGATTATGTGAAAATTGTGCAGTTTATTAACAACAAGATAGCTTAAAATGAAGATAGTAAAACTATCGCACTCAGAGAGCCTAAAGGACGATTAACATATAAATAAAATATATTATCGATGTTTTACCGAAAAATAGATATTTTAGTAATTTTGAGATATTATGTTTATTGGTTAATATTTCGTAAGTATTTTACATTATACTATAGTATAAAAATATTGAAAGTAGTAGAGAAAGAAATGTTTACAACTGTATCCTCCCTATATTACTAACTAAAGTGAACTATATATTAAAGAAAACAGTCTAGAAACTAAACTGTTCTATTTAATGGACTATTTTCTGACTCCGAGTGCAGCATTAAGGGATGAAGACTAACAGTAGCCAGATTAAATAATTAATATTCAGAACAAGTAATAACGGTCTTATTATTATAATAGAGAGAAATAAGTAAGAATGCTTTTCTAAGAACCAAAAAGAAGCGTTCAAACTTAACTCTTAACTCTCTATAAATAAGACTGTAAGTGTATAATTATTTAGACTAAAGAAACCATGATAGCCTTTGTGTTTCGCACCCTCATCCAACTCAAAGGACGCGGGTTCGAGCTCTGGCCAAAAAATCATAGACCACTTACACAGTTTACTGCCCAAATTTGTATATTGTTACGATTATCACGTGATGACGGTAGAATAAAACATTGTAATGAAACCTGCACATCACGATAATCAGCCAATCTACCTTGCATTAGTTTATTGGGTATACTATACCCCAGAAAATGGGAAAGCCCGAGCCCAGGTGTGTAGACCGCGACATACTCATCATAATCAAATTGAAGATATTTGAAGAAAAGACAGGCAAAAGTCACTTCAAATATGCTTGTATTTATGAAGAGATTAATGAAAATTAATGAAGCGAAAAGCATAGCAGGTGGAAATCCATCGTCTCTGCCTACCCCAACGGAAAACAGACTTGGGAATATGTATATGTCAAAACGTTACTTTAATATTTAACGATTACCCTATTCATACGTCTGACGTATTCAAATGAGCAGGCCCAACACGGCATAGCCCTACGGCTCCGGAGGCTCGCGTGCGGATCAAAACTTCACGTCAGCCAAAATCGCTCCCACAGACAGACACCGATGCATATCTAACCATCCTTATTTACAGTTTAGTTACGCTTTTTATTGCTCCTCGTTTTGCGATATTCAATTTTATTGCTCACAAAAAATATTTAGCTGGTTCCTATCCCCGCCTACTGTGAATCATTTTTCGGGGAGTGTGAAATTTAAAATCAGACGATGGGTCGTGAGAATTTTCTATATCAAGGTCGTGGTCTATGGTAATTTGTCTATTCGAAGCGTAGTTCTTTAATTGTCAGGGTTCCGTAGCTGTTTTAGCAAAAATTACCATCATCCGTGCGGGAACGGAGAGAGAATACTAATTCCTGCTTCCTTCCGGGCTGTCTGCCGTACGAGGCGACAACACAACGCACAGCCACATAGCCACACAGCCACACTTGCTCGTCAGGATCGCTGACCACCCTGCAAGGCCGAGTAGCACACTGATGGCACCTTTGCTGTTGCAAATGTCCATAGGTGACAGTAACCACGTTCCGCCACGGAGACCGTTAGCCTGTGTACTGGATAAAGTCCAGCAATAAAACTATAGTGGAACACTTATAAGCTAATGAGATGACGCTATGCAATTGTAGTCGCAAACCATTCCCGACATGTACAAAGAATATATACAAATTTCCAACAATAGTAGTTGTGTCTAGGCCTGCGAGGCATAACAATAACCTCTGTGGAAGATCTTCCTTTAACACGGTGTAGCATAACGGATTCCATCTCACTCCTCCATCTAGGGCGTGACATCCCTAAAAAATAGTAGGTACATGTGTTTAAAACGCTCCCATTTTTCAGGATTTGAAGTATCATATTATTTATTATTCTCCCCGTTATTAAAACTATTAATACATACATACATAACTTCACTTCATAAAACTATTAATAACATACCAAATGGCACTACAGTCGGCTTGTTCCCAAGACTGTGAAAACAGGACCAACAAACAAAAAGTTATCTTTAAAATTAATTAAAAGTTAAACATCAGAAAATAATAAATATAATACAGGCCTAACTTCAGTAGTTGTAGTCAAAGTGCCAACTTTTGAAAATAGACCATTTCTCTTCTACAACATTATATCACTAGTACTTCGGAGAACATATTACAAAAATTCATCATGATCCCAAGAACAGTATTTAAAACTCCATTTCTTCACTTTCTTTTAATAATCTATACTAATATTATAAAGCTGAAGAGTTTGTTTGTTTGTTTAAACGCGCTAATCTCAGGACCCGCTGGTTCGATTAGAAAAATTATTTCAGTGTTGAATAGTACATTTATCGAGGAAGGTTATAGGCTATATTATATTTTCAAAAAATTAGGGATCCTTACTAAAAGTCCAATAATGTAACCCAAGGTGTAAAAAATTGACCCGAAAAAATCCTTACACGGCGTGCGCTGCGAAAACTATTGATTATACAACAAAACAATGTACTACCACTTTGCAGAACATATAATTGTCTACAAAAAATATTGCGTAACCATATGTCTAACTATTGTAGTTATCTCACAATAAGTGTTTTCTTTTATTTTTTTATAATTAAAGTGCCGTCGCTTCAAAAACTCTTTATTTTGTACCTTGGTATTAATCCTTATCAAAATAAATTACTCCATATTCAAGACGAATTCACTGCCTTTCTAGAACTTTTTGAATTATTCAATTCGGACGTTTCATTCAAAAGATATCGCGATATTTAAAATGTAAGTATTAGTGTTGTAGCCAAATATACTAATATTGTTTGATTGAACGCGCTAATCTCAGGAACCACTGGTCTGATTTGAAAAATTCTTTCAGTGTTGGATAGCCCATTTATCGAGGAAGGCTATAGGCTATATAGCATCACGCTAAGACCAATAGGAGCGGAGCACCAGTGAAGAATATTTCAAAACCGGAGGGTTTTGAAAGCAAATTACACGCGGACGACGTCGCGGGCACAGCTAGTATGCACAATAAATAAAAACCCGCATCAATTTTTCAACAGTTTGAATTATTCTGGATCAGCTTTTACACATACGCTTCTTGATCTAAGTTCCTAATGCACGCTATTATGTTTAGACCAAATTGTTTAAGGTCGATCGATACACAAAGAACTTTAAATGGATGCAATAAAGTGGCTATAAGAGAAATGAATTGCTCGCGTGATCTTCAATATCCATGTTTTGTTTCAAATGTGTTAATCGATCGATAATTTATCTGTATATTAACACCTCGGTGGGAAGATATTTAGTTTTTTTTAAATTACAAACCAGAGATGCGTGACTGACGCTTACCGCTATATTTGGGCGAATTTATACAATATCTTAACCAATTATAGTAACATGTATTATTCTACTGTATAAACCATTATTATCACTATTAAGTATCATCAAAATCTATTAAGTACTTTTTGCATGAAAGGGTATAACAAACAACCAGCCTCACAAATCTTGCTTTCCTGGCATACAAGTGTATGACAGCAGCGTGAATGGTACAGTTGGTGGCGGTATTTAGCGACGTACTCCATGATCAAATAGTAGAAGCACTAAAGAAGGTCAACTCACCACTTCAAATAAACGTGCACGTATAAAGCAATTAATAAAAGTAGACTGTATTCATTTTTTAAATTTGAACACCGTTAAAATTTACAACTTTTACCTGTTTTTGAAGTGAAACTTCTATAGAATCGTTGTGATTTGAAACTCAATGAAACGAAAAAGCGACACTAAAAAGAGATAAACACATAAATTTATAGGACTAAGCTTGCGAGATGACGAGATAGTAGATTAAACATAGGTCCAATTTGGACCGAAATAAAATTGATAATAATATTTTTAGACAGTGAAAACATGAAACTGATACTTAGAAGTTTATTTTGAATTATAATATGTTAACGAATGTAGCGAAAGTTCTTTGTCATAATGGTCGCAAGTGTATATCCATCCTCTCAGCCCACCCCCATGATAATACGACAGACCTGATTATATGTATGTATGTGTAAGCCCTAAGATAATACGCGGAATTATTGAAATGATATGAAGCTTGAACGCCTTTATTTATATGATAACTTTTCATCGTAAAAGATAAGCTGACATTTAATTTTCATGCAGCACTAGTTAAAAGATTGAGGTATATTGCGACATTTATCGCTATTTGCTCCGTTTTATAATAATCTGTCAATGATAGCGACATTTGTTGCCAATCCGCCGACCACCCACAGCGGGACACCGACAGGCGTCGGCGGCCGACATCAACCGACATGCTGCGGGCAAATATGAGATGTGTAACATCCCAAGTGTCGGCTTGGCTACCTGTATTACTAATGGCTCTAATCCACTTTACATTGTACAAGCAATATATTTTTATTTATCTTGCAATGTTTCTTTAGGTAAAACTTTGAAAGCTGAATTAGAACCAGTGTGGGAGTGGAGTGGGAGTGGTTAAGAGGGATTAAGACTTGTGACCTGCTAATTTTACATACCTTGTTCAATTCTGATGACAATACACGACAATAAATAAATTAAAAAAATATAAGTCGTAGGACTGTACGCCGGAAGTGAAAACAAAGAAACTAAGAATCGTTGTAATTTGAAACTTGATGAAACGAAAAAGCGACACTAACCATTAGCTAATATAATTTTGTATTGTTTGTATTAAATAATTTTCACTTACTCACTGTCTCTGTCACTCAGGTCGTTTTTGTAATTTTTGTAGTTTACAGATAGACGGGGGATAGATAAATAAAACTAGAACGGGTTGCAATAGGGGATGAAAGTTTGGGAAACCAAGCATTCCTCAAGTTTATAGATATAAAAAATTATCATGTATAAAAAAGTGTATGTGTGTGCAGTTCACACAGTGCGAGAGAATGAGATAGAATACACTATATAGCGTTTCATACTACTTGGTCTCCTTTTTGCACGGTGCTTCATAGCCTCCTCACTTTTGTCCACTAAGCATTGTAGATACAATTATGTTCGCCTGTATATTCTCTGAAGTTATACTTCTACTGGGTGTGAACTGCACACACACACACATATAGATTTTTTAAAAACTCATGTCAAGCAAAGTTTAAATTAACAGTAAGATTTTTAATTCACGTTTAATTTTTTTTTAAACAAGCTTTTATTCAAACTGCTAAAAAGTGAATGAGTTTGTATATCTTGGATGTGCTTTTAGCAGGGATGGAAGGTACACCGCTGATATAGCAAGAAGAGTGAATTTGGGGAATAGTGTGAATGGAGCGTTAGATAAACTTCTAGGCGCTAAGAACCTCAGCCAGAATGCCCAGCTTGCCATACACAACGCGGTGCTGGTACCTACGCTCACGTATGGAAGCGAGAGTTGGGTGTGGAAGAGAGAGCATGAAAGTAGAGTAAACGCGGTCGAGATGCGAGCACTGTGCAAAATCTGCGGAGTGACGCTCGCGGACCGCGTTCGTAATACCGAAGTAAGAAAGAGTATCGAGGTGAAGGTAAGGAAAGGAATGCTCCGGTGGTTCGGGCATGTGGAAAGAATGCATCATGAAAGAATGACTAAACAGATATACAATGCAAAAGTGGATGGATGCAGAAGTCGTGGAAGACCACGACACACCTTTCATGATCAAATTGATCGTGTACTAGCAGAAGGTGATGTCAGGAGCCTTAAGAACAGACGAGCGTGCATGACAAGAGTTATGAATGTCAGGGAAGCAAGTGAGGTGTGTAAGAATAAGCCTAAATGACGCTCTGTTGTTCGTGCCTACCCCGCAAGGGAACTGGCGTGAAGTTATATATGTATGCTAAAAAAACTTTTCATCAATTTTGGTACATCATACAATTTATATATAACAGAAGCTTGTCGTAAGACTCCTCCGAATATCTATGCGGGTTCGTCGTTTTGCAAAATTTGATTCTTATTACGAAGCTGAGACTGGGAAATGATCAGATGATGCGAAAGTTGTTTGTCAGAATGGTCGCAAGTAAAGATTCTACGTCTCCGCCTACCCCCGTGAGAAACATATGTATGTATGAGTAACTCAACTCCTAATTTAAGACGCAAAATTATTGATATTAGTTATCTATAATATTGTTACAAGTTAGGCCCCGACAAAGACAAATTCCACTCACTTATCTGTAAAAGCACATTTTATTACCTGTCCGCATTTGAACTAATTGTAATCCTTTTATGCTCGTCTTCTTTTGTTCACTTATTTATTGGCATACGTTTCTAGTTATTGTAGAGAACAGCCTATTCTCCTATTGTACTCGCTCAGGAGCATCATTAGCCAGGTGTTGCGGATTACAATTACTAGCTAATTCTAGGAAATCGTGTCGACGTTGCCATGCGGGCACATTCACATTTGTGAAGTATAAGACGACGGCCTGATTGAGAGAGGGGTCAGTTGAGCTACAACTACGGTACGTGCGTGACGTGTGTACATTCGGGAATCTAATAGTGACGGACTTTGCGTGTTTTATTGAATTACGACCTTCTGAATTACGTTTGGATTTGTTATGTTTGGTTATATTTGTCCCGGTGTTTTAGGTGCTTGTATAGTTCTAATAAACTGTATAATAATTCTAAAGGCATTTTAATTCGAGTCCCGCTAACTCGTAACAATATTATACAATTCTAAACATGCCGCGTCTGTACATTAATGCTATTTAAAAAAAATAACTGGAATAGACTATATAAACGATAGAGAACACGATGAATTTTTTTAGATTTCTTGTCTCTTTGTTCGGGATTCACGAAAAACTACTGAACCAGTTTCGATGCTGTTTTCGCTGATCGACAGCTAATTCTTAGACTTAAACTCTGCGGTACTTTTTATCTTGGGAATCCCTCGGATTTTTTTCTGGGAATAATTAAAAATAGCCAGATTAAAAAAAAATGAATTCCAATGCGATTTTTTCACTGATCGATAGCAAATTTAATGTAATAGGTACAATGTGAGATATTTTTATCCCGTGAAACCGGCGGGAAATTTCCCGGGAGCGGTTTGAAGTTGTTTGAATGCATAAAAATGAGCTTATTCCAACACTGTTTTCACTAATACGATAGCTGCGATACTTTTTATCCCGGAATCGCACTGGAATTTTAAGTTAAGTGTGGACGAAATCGCAGGCATATCCTAATAAATAAAAAAAATGTGTGTGTGTTCAGTTCACACGCAGTAGAAGTGAAACTTCAGAGAATGTACTCACAGATAATTCTTCGCAACTTTTATTAATATAAATATAATTCCTTTAGACTACATCCGTCTACATATTATAATTCAAAAATTAAATCTAAATTGCACTTTAAATCACTAGAATAAAGTTCAAAATTTAATGCACTGTTACGCACAATTTCCTTTGAGGTACGTACAAAAGAATATCTGCCTTAACTATATACGTATAGAGCTAAAATTCATTTGAAATCTTTTAAATTTTATTTACATTGAAAATTAATACTAACGGGTAAGGACAAAAGTGTTTCTTTTTAAATTAAATAAGGTTGAATTTTATGTGTTTATCTATTTTTAGTGTCACTTTTTCGTTACATCAATTTTCAAATCACAACGATTCTAAAGAAGTTTCACTTCAATAATTTAAATGTAACAAACTAATTACGGAACTGCTGTTTCAATTTAATAATTTTTTGATGTATAATTGCAAAATATGTGATGTCTCATGAATGTGACCAGCAGTGACAAGGACGGGGTAGGGGTCAAAAATCAAGAAATTCTTAATTTGTGGATAGCCTCTTACCTATACAGAAAACCTTAGTCAAGTCTCAAGTAGCTACCTGTATTCAACGTTTAATTAAACATAGTAAACTTTGGAGGGCTCGGCACCCCTTCAGCTCTCAGTTAGATACCCGTGATTTGATGTTACTCGATAGTGCCTGAGGGTCTTGAGACTGGGATTTAAGTAACGATGTTATCGAATTTCTAATGCAATTAAGAGGTGAGTTTGGTAGGCTAGATTGGATATGGATACTAAATATTATTTACTACTAGATATTAATTCAAATGAGAAATTGATCCTTACAAGCTACACTATGAGTTGTTATTTATATAGCATGTGTTTATTTATTTCCAGAATCAGCTGATTCGATCCCTGGCCAAGTGAATGAGAATGGAGATATTCGTCACAACATGAAAAAGCTGATTATGTGTACTGAGTTTAAAACTGAGTTTTGACATATATTAAGGTATATACCTAGTCTTGCCATAAATACTATAACAAAGATTTTTATTTTTCTATTGAAAATAACGTTTATAAGTTTTACAGTGTGTTAGTTTAATACATTAATATAAAACAATTTAAGTGAAGAAGTGGTCTCCATTGGCTGCAATATAGTCCTTTAAACGTTGAGGCCAGTTATCAATAGAAGCACGCACTATTTCCATGGGAAAATTCTTTTGTTTGTTAAAATGTTGCTCAATTGTAAAAAATTTCTCATCCGTAAACAAAATTTTTCTGTGACCTCCCTTTGCGTACCGCTTCAGTAGTTGTTTCGATTTTACCACCCTATTCTTTTTTAAATTATGAGTTAAGAAATGACCAGTGCGTCTCTTATAGGCTGCAAGTCCTAAGTCATCTTTTAAAATACGCGACATGGTTCTAGGTGATATCTTCATCTCCCGAGATAAAATCTTTTGCTTTCGGACAGGATTTCTTCGAATTCTTTTCCTTACTGCTTTGACCACCCTTTTCGTACGAACACTACGTGGACGGCCAGATCTTTTTGGTAACACAAGATTCTCAACTAACCATTCTAAAATGTGGCCCTTTTTAAATTACTCGTTTTGAAAAGATGTTTGTTACACTATTTTAAGACTAGTCCCAAATTATTATGTAAATATTTTAAGGCTAAAATAACATTTTTAAATAAAAAAGCAAACAATCCAAACAAGTTTCCCATCAATCGTAATTAAGAAAGCAAAGTTCAAGGCATGAACACTGAACAATTAACTTGCTTTGTGAACTGCTGTGTATCGACCCAAACTTTGTAATAGATACGATCTACTAACGTTCGCAAGAAACGTGACTAGAATGTACTGGCTCCTTCTAATGAGGGATACAGTGACATTTTGTTCTTATAAAGGTTTTTACAGGAATGTTGCCAGTTGGAGAAATTTAAAAACCTCAAAGTTGCAAGTCTATATTATAATAAATCCGTCATGGGTGTCAAGTTTGTACGATTACTTTAAAAATGAGAAAATAACCAGAGGGCGAATGCGGTTCATCATATTCCGAAAATGAAAATTTTAAAATCTTGGAATCTAGTGAACTGATAAAAACGAAATTCGACACAGAACTAGCTTATATTATATATCAGGTCAACACTTAAGATACTTTTATCCCGATAAATTGTTGGGGGCTAAGAAGACGTGATTATTAAATACACGAGAGGTCTACGTTGTTACGAGATATATTTTCGAGTGTTACTTCAATGGTGGCAGAAACAACTCAAGACAGCCACGCATTCCAATATTAAATTTAAATTTAATATATACAAAAAGTTTGTATATCCATCACGCCCCTATAAATTTTAATTTAATTACATAAAATGTCCAGAAGACAAATTAACACAACTTAATACCTAAACCATCTAAACACTTGTAGTGTTTAACACTAGCTAATGGCTTAGTAAGCACGTCTGCCAACATGGATTCAGTGGGCACATGTTTCAACACAATGTCGTTCGTATCCCTTAAAACCTCCCTAATGTAGTGATATCGAATATCAAGATGCTTGTTACGCGCATGAAACATTGGGTCTTGAGCTAAAAACATAGCCCCTTGGTTATCGGCATGAACAATCACTCGAGCATACCTCATGAGCCCTACTTCCTTCATCAGACTATTCAGGTAGACTGCCTCCTTCATACTTTCGGAAAGGCTGACGTACTCTGCCTCACAAGTCGATGTCGCCACGCTACGTTGTTTCCTAGACTGCCAGGATATACACGCACCACCTAAAATGAATGCATAACCCGAATAAGATCGTCTGTCTAGTAAACAATTCCCCCAATCTGCGTCCGAGAAACCCTGTATACAATTACTAGTCTTCTTGTATACGAGACTACGTTGTATGGTCCCTTTCAGATAACGTAATACACGTTTTGCAGATTTCCAATCAGATTTTTCAGGATTCGTGACTTTTTGGCTTAGCTTACTCACCGCATTAGCAATATCTGGTCTAGTTGCATTGCTTAGGTAATTCAAACAACCTATCAATTCTCGATACGGCCAATTTGTATCGCTTTCGTCGTCATCGCATTTTTCTTCTGGTTTATGTTTGGAATTAATTTCCATCGGCGTTGCACATTTATTACAATTTTCCATTGAAAAACGTTTCAATAAATTGTCAATATAACTTTGTTGTGACAAAATAATGACATTGTCATTATTATTTCTCCGTATATCTATTCCTAAAATATATTTTGCCTGACCATAATCTTTTAATTCAAACTCCCTTGACAGCTCATCTTTAAATTTAATAATTAAACCTCTTTCTTGACTTGCCACCAAAATATCGTCTACGTAAACCAATACAAACAAATGGCTATTTTCACTTTGTTTAAAGTATAAACATCAATTTTTTGTTAAGTTTGAGATTCCATTGACGTCCAGCTTGCTTCAAACCATACAATGATTTCCGCAATAAGCATGAATCGCAACCACTATCCAATTTATTCAGCATGATTTGCGCACGCTTTTTGACCATTGGATCTTCTCCCTCACGATTCATAAGCTTAATTAAACTTTCTCTTAATAGTTCTGGTATCTCCATGTAAATCTCTTCATCCAAGGATCCATTTAAATAAGCAGTGTTTATATCTAATTGGTGAATTTCCAAGTCCAATTCAACTGCGAGAGCCATTAACAATCTGACGGTGTCTAATCTAGCAACAGGTGCAAAGGTTTTCTCATAGTCGACCCCATATCGCTGGCTGAAACCTTGTGCTACTAGTCTCGCTTTCTTCTTTAGAGTCTTGTCGACGTTCTGCTTTGTCGTCAATACATAACGGCAGCCCACGACGTTCCTGTTTTTCGGTCTTTTTACTATCTCCCATGTACCTTTCTGAACTAAACTTCTAATTTCAGATAATATGGCTTCCTCCCAATCAGGTTTATTCTTACTTTTCAAAGCATTCTTCAAGGTGATCTCAGTTGAACCAGCAAAATCTTCAACCTCATTTGCATCGGTAGAAGTTACAGATCGCTCAACTTCCCTCGTTTGATAGATTTTCTTCGGTCGGCCTACGCTTCCTGTGCGTAATATTCTAGGTCTACCAGGAGCTCTCGTCGTCATCCTTAGCTGATCAAGCGCATCATGCCTTGTTTCTTCGGCTTGTTGTTCCGCTTGTAAACGTCTAGATGAAGACTCGTCTCGGTCATACTCTGCAGGATATTCTTGACATTCACTCCATATGTCTTGCATATTGTCAATCTCTTCTGCTTCATGTCTATGTTTTTCAACTGGAACATTCGATTTTGTGAAGTCTATTTCTATGAAATCCTGATCGTCGTCTTTCGTTATGTTTAGTAGGCTCGGCTCTTGCATCGAGATGTCCTTTCGTGTGTTTGGACTTTCGTGAAATTTCACATCTCTCGCAATCATGAACTGCCGTCGCTCAGGAATCCACACACGATATCCCTTGGCGTTCTTCGGGTATCCAACAAAGTTACCAGCAATACCTCTTGCTGCGAATTTATCTTTGTTTGTATCTTTATCTAGAATGTGTACCTTAGTTCCAAATCTTCGAAGGTATGCAATTTTCACCGATTTGTTTCGCCATTTTTCATAAGGAATTTCACCCTGTAGACTTCTAGTAGGACAACGGTTTCTGACGTAACATGCAGTATCTACCGCTTCAGCCCAAAAACCTGAGGAAAGATCAGAACTCAATAGCATACACCTTGCCATTTCCACCAAGGTACGGTTCATTCGTTCTGCAATTCCGTTCTGCTGCGGTGTTCGAGGCACGGTCAGTCTTCGCTGTATGCCTGCTTGTTTCAAAAATCGATCAAATTCCGAGTTACAATATTCTCCTCCATTGTCGGTCTGGAGATATTTGATCTTCAGTCCCGTCGTGTTCTCAACGTGACTTTTATACACCTTAAAGGCTTCTAAGGCTTTATTTTCAGCACTTAGAAAATAAATTTCACACCAACGTGTACAATCGTCGATAAAAGTTATAAAATATTTTGCTCCCCCTATAGATTCACATCTCATAGGTCCTACAATATCAGAATAGACTATTTGTAATTTTTCAGTACAAGGACTATGGGAATCAGAAAAAGGTAACGCGGTCATTTTTCCTCTAGCACAAATATCGCAATCACGTAAGTTTCCTACTTCGGTCTCATCAAACTTAGCACCTAATTTACCTAAAAGCTTAGCAACATCTTTTCCATTCAAATGTCCTAATCGCTCGTGCCAACAACGTATATCAGCATTTGAATCACTCAGATTAAATATATATTCCGGGTTATTTAAACAATATAAATTACCTCTACGATATGCCGACAATTTAATTTCACCATTCTTATCAATAACCTGAGCTACATCGTTATTGAACGTAACTTTATAACCGTTATTTGTTATTTTGGCTACTGAAATTAAATTCGTCCTTAAATTAGGAACAAACAAGGTATCGCGTAGTTCAAATAAATCCCTCGAGTGTTCGCTCCATGCCGACAACCTTACAGTACCCTTACCTTTTATATCAGTACTTACATGCGTCGCTAAATTTAGTTCTCCGCTAGTTATTTTTAAACTGTCCCCGAACTTACTCGCATCATTACAAAGGTGAGACGTGCACCCACTGTCCAAAATCCAGTCATGTTTTTGAACATTTACAGCATTAGAAACTTCTACATCTAAAACATTAAAAGTGGTTAGAATATTATTAATACAATGTGTTTCTTCTGCTTTCTGTGCTTTTCTACCTATTTTAATTTTGCACTCTGATGCTTTATGTCCACGTTCATGACATTTGTAACATTTAAATCTAAAACCTTTCTTTTCAGTTCTACTCTTTTCAGTTTTGTCTCCAACTGTACTTTTGTTCTTTGCGCCTTTCTTACTCTTCTTAAAATACTTTCTCGTATTTGTGTACAGAACATCTTCATCCTGATTTTTATTTGCATTTCTGGATTCATGCTCTTCAAGTATTTTAATTTTCAAGGCTTCTGGTTTTGGCAACTCGTCTCTCGATTCAATCGCACATCTAAAGCTTTCAAAATTTCCGGGCAAACTGTATAACAACATAATAGATACTAAATCTTCGTTGATGCTTATACCCATGTCTGCGAGCTTATCCACAGCGTCGAAAAAGGTATTCAAATGCTCTCTAACATTTTCTGTCTCCGACATTTTGTGCAGGATTAAACGCTTTAAGAGTGTAGCTTTCTTAGCGGGTCCCTTCGATGCGTATATTGACTCCAATTTCAGCCAAACATCTCTGGAAGTTTTACAACCTCTAATATGACGAAGTTCGCTTCCGCTCATCGAAAGAATCAGATCGGCTTTGGCTTCTTCGTCCTCTTCCACCCAGCGTTCAGCTTCATTGATGTCAGCTGGTCTAAGAACTTTGCCATTCACATACTTCCACTCATTGTTCTTAATCAACAGAGCTTGTACCTGAATTCTCCAGCTATCATAATTATCCTTGCCCAAGGGCTCGATTCGCATCGACATACTGCTCATCATTCGGCACCTTTTCGCAATTAATTATACTGCTTTTGATATTCTCCAATCTGAATTCTTTCTATTGATAGAACAGCGCTATGGACTTGCGCTGCCTGGGCCCATGACCAATGTTGGGGGCTAAGAAGACGTGATTATTAAATACACGAGAGGTCTACGTTGTTACGAGATATATTTTCGAGTGTTACTTCAATGGTGGCAGAAACAACTCAAGACAGCCACGCATTCCAATATTAAATTTAAATTTAATATATACAAAAAGTTTGTATATCCATCATAAATGACGTTTTCTGTGGTATAGCCAAAAAGATGACGCAGTCGCGATTTTATTATGCCACCGATCCAATTCACTACCAAATAAGTCGACATGGCAACCCTTACGAAGTTTTGCTGGCACTGCCACTTTAATATAATGCTTTAAGTTTCGTACTCAGAGTAAGATAATGATCCAAATTGCGTCAAGCAAATGAATGTTAGCACTTGCTAGAAGGTTTCTAATATAGTCGTTTTGTGTAGGTACAACAGATATCGCTGAACTTGTATTGTATTAAAACAAATTACAAGAAATAAATTAGACAACGCTTTGCAACGCATTACGTAATTTTTATTAATTTTTACAATTTACAAACACATTTTTACAATTTTATTGCAATATTAATAATGTATTTACTGGTTCTTACTGTCATAATTTGTTTAAGCCTTTAAGCCTCTGAGTGCGGCTATTAAAACTAATTTTTAAAAGCTTAACATCTTCGTTGTTTGTTTCTATTTTCACAGATATAATGTCCTATAATTTAAAAATTCCGTATACAAATAACGGTCCCCGTCAACTGGCAACCCCGATTTACCCAGTAGCTGAATACAAACTATAAGCATCTTACTCACGTGCAGTCACTATCGTGACCATATCTTTTGATCATAACGACGTTTAGCCTTAGGACAATGAAACTATAAAACGTCAAAAATGTATTTTACGGCGAGACGGCTTCATGCATTTGGACTTTTAAAACTCAAGTTTTATAACATGCAAGTGGATTCCAAGTAATGATTTAAATCTTTTAATCCGTCATTTCTTTTATGAAATCAAATTTTAGGGGAGCGGGCAATTAGTTTAATTCAGATACTATTTATAAACTTACGGATTTTGTATTAGCGTATCTACTTGTGACGTCATGTGTAGGTCCTGTACCTATGAAATACCAAAATGAGTCAAATAGCGCATTAATTATCGTTTGAAAAGTAATTTAAATTGTTTCTATCATGATATTTTTTTATTTATCTTTATCTTTATCCGTGCAGGAACGGAAAAAGAATACAATTTCCTGCGGCCGGGCGGCCTGTCGTAAGAGGCGACTAAACAACCCACAGCCCGGTGGTAGGGCATTTGCCCGACTGGATGGCTACCACCCCTGGTCTAGAGTATGTCGCCATAACAACCTTGAGTTGTGTTTCGGCTTTAGTGACCAGGTGCCAGTCTCCCTTAAGAGAGCAGCAGCGCATTTGTAGCACCTTTGGTGTTGTAAATGTCCATAGGCGATAGTAACCGCTTTTCATCAAGTGGGCCGTCTGCCTGTCTGCTGAACTCATGCAATAAAAAAAAAAAATTGAAGTTAGTTGATAAGATGTTATTTTAACTCCTGTTCTTTTATATGTACACACATTAGAATTTATTGTAACATGTGTCCGGATCCCTTGTAATATTAGACTGTAAGTTTTCTGAACGGTATACAATAAAAAGAGTAAATAAGTTTATATTTAAAGTAAGCAGACCCTAAGGATGAGGAATTAATCTTAGCTAGACAGATATCTTGCTGGGGCGTTGACTGCCGCTTCATGTTAGGGAACAACTAGCGTTGCCAGATGTCCGGTTTTCGAAAACCGGTTTGTTCGTTTTTCTTTATTTTTGTCCGGTCAAGAAAATCTTGGAAAACCGAACAAAAGATTGTCCGGTTTTAAAGCAAGTTCGTTCGTTATCTGGCGACCTCTCGTATTTCGCCGTAAATACTGTAAAAAGTGAATTGTGCTTTTTCTTTAATATAACTGCTAGTTCCACTGAATTCAAAGATGTCTTCTCAGACGATACAAGTTTATTAAAAAAAGTGGTATCAAGTGCTAAATACATGAAATAGTAGCCTGACGCTTAATTTGTATTGCATTTGATACTAGTTTTCAGTAAATTTATATGTTAATAAAAACATTAAAACCTTGTCCTGTTTTTTTTTCGAACACATCTGGCAACCCTAGTCATAGAGAACGAAGTACACTTGATTTTTAACTTAAGTATATGTATGACGTTCAAAGAAATGTATTTCAGTGGAATTTAATTTTACTAAAAACCTTCCGTTTTGACTAAGGACCAAAGGGCCTAAAGCGGCCGCATTCACAGATTCGTATGACGACTATCAAATTAAAACGAAACTTTTTGGTATGTCTTACAATTACCCGTATATCTAGACAGATTCTCCAAAGACTGTTGTTTTAAGCCCTCAGGTTTACTTCTAGAGGAGGCGAGGGACATATGTGCCTTATTTAACAGTCAGCTATCAACCAGTCTTACTTGACGCTCTAAACGTTAAACAGTAACTGGTAATTAATTCTCGTATATTTAATTTCATTTCTTCCCATTCCGCTAAACCTTCGCGTCCATCCTTATTCTCGCCGCATCAAAAAAGTGTAGATGTCATCATTTAAAAAACTTATACTAAAAACGCTACGACAAGAGCCGCAAGCGCCTGTTCCGTCTCAGTACGTCGTTCGCACCACGCGCTTAAATTTTACCGCTCCGCCGTTATAAAAAACCGCTCCTACAATCAAGACTGTGCGCACGTCTCGCGAAGTGACAATATAAATATATAAACAAATTAAAAACTCGTCGAACCTGTTGCTGGGGCTGAAGAAGAGAACCAAAAGCAGCAGCATACGATGAGTTCCTTCTACTTCCAATATTGAATCAACCTATTATAAAGTCCATAACTACCCCTAATCAAATGGTGAATTTATTTTCCCACCAGTAACGGTCTGATAAATAGTGTTTATGTGCTTCATAAACCTTAGTGGGTTTGAGCGCTTCAGTTATCTCGATGCGCCGGTTTCATCACGAAGTCTTCCTTCACTATAAGCATGTGGTAGAAGTAGGTTAAAAGACTGATAAAGTGGTGTAAATTTTACAGCTGAGATTTGAACGCGTGTCATCTCTCTTTTTTTAGTGTCGGCACAATATGTTTGGTCTTTTACTTCCATATTCCTCTATTCTGACATACGTTCTTTGTCAAACCACAAATCATCATGTCATCCTTCACACAATCCATACATCTGTTTTACATTTGTGTCCATCAATTTTCTACTTTTACATTCTTTGTCTTCATTACATGTCTATACCACCTTAATCTTCTTCCTCTCAATTTCTTAGTCACGGGTGCAACTTTCGAACGCGTTTCATATGGACATGAACGCTTTAACCACTAAGCTACCACTGGTATATATTTCGTTATAGTAAGAGCTAGTATATAAGTTGGTCTGAAAGAAAGTCTCGGGGTGAAGGTAAGGAAAGGAATGCTCCGGTGGTTCGAACATGTGGAAAGAATGCATGATGAAAGAATGACTAAACAGATATACAATGCAAAAGTGGATGGATGCAGAAGTCGTGGAAGGCCACGACACACCTTCCGTGATCAAATTGATCGTGTACTAGCGGAGGGTGATGTCAGGAGCCTTAAGAACAGACGAGCGTGCATGACAAGAGTTATGAATGTCAAAGAAGCAAGTGAGGTGTGTAAGAATGGGCCTAAATGGCGCTCTGTTGTTCGTGCCTACCCCGCAAGGGAGCGGGCGTGAAGTTATGTATGTATGTATGCAGTACTAGTAAGCGTTAGTAATACTTGAAATAAAATACATATTTAGAAAGTTAACACTTTAACGTGCCCTCTAGGAGTGCGTACATTTGAAATTCAAAAATTAACATAATAGTTGAGTATGGGGCCAGAGGAATTCGTACAACCGGACCTTACCAGTGGACTCAAAGATTCTTATCGGGCCACTATTACGTGAGAAGAAATTAAAGATCGTCTAGGAGTCAGTTATATAACTGTTTGACTGTGAACGGCGACATGTAGTAGTAATATTTACTAATATTTAATTCACAGCTTGAGCTTTTGATTGTCGTGTAGGATATAAGTGAACAAGTTAAGTATTACTATTTACATGAATATTAAATTAAAATAACAATTAATATCAAACTAAAACTAACTTAAAACATATAATTAAATACTAAAAATAAATTAACTTATAAATTAAACTATACAATAAATTAAACTAAAAATAAACTATATATACAAACTAAAATTAAAGTATAAAATCTAGTTCTAGACCGCTCTCAGTCGGAAACGTGCCCAAAAGACTGGCCACATTGCCTCTCTGAATGGCAATGCTGATGCGCTGTGCGAGGTATAAACCAGTCTTTTGGTCACGTGAACAATAGTTGTAGGATATTGATTGTTTTAACGAAGAGTTGTGTTGTTTTAAGCTGTCACAAGAACTCTCTCTTTCGGCGTTAATCAAAGACTATATAAATTTTGAAAATACATTTTTCTCTTAATATACTATACTAGGATTAATAAAAAAACCTGGGAACTTGCCCTCGGTTAGCCAATAAAAACGCTTCACGGAGCATGCGCAGTGATGCTTCCACACCAATAAAGTGTGGTATCGTGGGGAGGTGTTTGTTTGTCTTACATTGTCAACGTGCTTGCACTATCAATATATTCTGGGGTATTGGGATCTACAATAAAACTGCATACATAACAATCAATGTAACATTTATTTAAATCAAAAATATAGTCAAAGTCAAAGCTCAAAAGAATAATACTCATTTCCCGCCCCAAAAACATCTTGTTACTTTCCACCTGACAAACAACCATAATAAAGCGACAAGAGACGAGCGCGTGTTTACACATGTAATATGTAAGGAGCACGAAATTCAATGGCGTAGCCGAAAAAATAATAAGGCACACAAGGTCAATGTCGCCGAATAAAGATCGCGAAAGTGGTTCGGTCTTACGTTGCGTCCACAGTGTAGACAATTCAGTGTACAAAGCCCGATTTACGTTTTCATTATTTTTTATATTTTTATTTATTTATTCAAACAAAAACCCAAAAGGGTTTGACGAAGATGCTAAAAGTCTGCGCTTTATGTACAATTAATAAATATGAGGTTGTTTGAATTATTATTACATCTACCCTTTCTCCGTTTCTAGTAGCATGTCAGAGGGAGACAGCAAACCTTTTTGTCAGGTGGTAGGGCATTTGCCCGACTGGATGGCTACCACCCGTGGTCTAAAGTATGTCGCCATAAGAATCTTGAATTGTGTTCCGGCATTAGTGACCAGGTTCCAGTCTCCCTTAAGAGAGCAGCAGTGCATTTGTAGCACCTTTGGTGTTGCAAATGTCCATAGGCGATGGTAACCGGTTTCCATCAAGTGGCCCGTCTGCCTGTCTGCTGAACTCCTCCAATAAAAAAAAACATTAATACGTGACCTTGTACTCTGAATATGTAATGTGTTAACATTAATTAAGTTGTAACTTAGGATAAATTTTATCCGTAGTTTCCCTGGGATAGACGAATATAATGAAAAAAATGGCGCTGCGATTGCATCTTTTTTGGAAAGTAATGAACGTATATGAATGAAACTCGACATAAAGCTGGCTTATAACCCGAATCAACACAGGATACGTTTTATCTCGATAGAAGACGTCATTTACTCGGAATAGACAAAGACAAACATCGCTGTAATTCAATAACAAATACGTTGTCAGGTTATGCATATGTCATTCATTACGTATTAGTTACTTCAAATATATAAAACACCTAATTACATTTTCATATGCGTAACATATAGTGTTCTAGAGTAGATAGAGTATCCCACCTATGCTTATTCACGCGACATAGCCGCGGGGAAAAGTCTAGTATGTTTTATCGCGAGATTAGTTAAGAATTTCCTTTCATTATCTATAATTATTATTGTTATTTTATTTAATTACCTGGAAGAGATCGCTATAAGCGACAAGGCCGCCTATTGTGTTGCCTGGATTATGTTTTTTTTTTAATGTTTTTCTTTGTAATTGTTTGTTTTGGTGTGCAATAAAATGACATCTATGTAACTCTAAAACGACAAAAAAACAAGAGAAGAATGACCTGTAGCGTCATAAACTCATGTAGGATTTTTCTGGACGATTATCATTCCTAAAATTCTTCTTCCATGATTATAGCAGTCGGAGTGTTGCTTCCAGACCGTTCTGACAAATACTGTTCCGCAGGTTGTACTCAGACCTGGTCCCAGATAATTGCGATGTAATCGTTGTAATTCATCCGCGGAGCATGTTTCCTTATACGGTGCCAGCAGCTTGCCGCATAGGAGAAACAGCTGACCGCTGGCACGCGCGTCGATCGAATATTAATGAGGAAACGCGAAAAAATCAACAGCGTAATGAAGGTGAGACTTACAAAAAAAAAATCGGTCAGTTTTAAATTAAACCTTAATCATGGGACATTTATAACAAAATATTCTATTTTTTTTTTATTGGAAAATTTAAATAGCTAAGTATTATAATGATGGATAGCAAAAAAAAATTCTCTCGTTATTTTTTTCGGGATTTGTTTCCATATAGTTAATTAAACATGTTCCCCTTTGGGGTACACCAAATGAACTCTATCTAGATTACTGGAGAGCAAATTATATAAAAAAATCTTTGTCAAATTCTGGAATGGCAAAGGTATATTAATAAACATACATACATACATAACGTCACGCCAGTTCCCTTGCGGGGTAGGCACGAACAACAGAGCGCCATTTGGGCTTATTCTTACACATCTCACTTGCTTCTTTGATATTCATAACTCTTGTCATGCACGCTCGTCTGTTCTTAAGGCTCCTGACAATAATAAACATCAACTTATAATATTTAGAACGCATTCGGGAGAGATTTCCCTATCAATCTTAAAAATATCGACAAGTTATACAAATATTAAGACTACCAGCCAATTATTACGCCAGCCGTGCAGTCATACAACTGACGTATGACGATTTACTATGCACTACTATGAATTATTAAACCAGTTTAAAGTGCACCTGAATAATATACGCTGTATTGCAACAACGAATAAATCAAACAATGACTTCCCGATCATTGTAATCGAGTAATCGATTCTACTTTTTTAATGTCCATTGTTTTGAATGCGTTTGCATTCTTTAGTTAATAAAACTTTTAAATATATACAATGTAATTGGACACCTGAACTTGAGACACTTTAATTGATTATTATCAAATACATTATTTCTTTCATCGAGTCTCTTTAAATAGGGCTGGGTAGCCAACTGTTTTAGAAAAAAAATAACGTATCTCAGCTTTTTGTAAGTAGGGAAAAAAAGTAATTTTCAAGATTTTATTTATTTCTTCTCTTGGAAGTCATTTTCAAAATGCTATACTTTATTTTTTGGAAGTTATCTTTACAATCCTAATTTAAAATTAAATAAACAAGCAACTCATTTTTCATTAAATTTATAGACGTCATGTTCCTCTCTTCTCGTCACTTTAGATTAATTACTGAACTATCCTATATAAGTGTTTCTTTCATGTTACGGGTCAGAGTAAAGTTTGGAAATAGTTTTTTGACATACTTTATTTATATGCAAAAGTATAAAGTACATTTACCAAAAATAAAGTAGGATACGTTATAATAATAATTTATAATAATATTATGGTTGGCAACCCTGAATAGGGTTGCGAAACCGAAAAGTAAAAAATGGATATAAATGACGTTGAAAAAGATTCCGTCACAACAGGTGAAGCTAATAAAAGCGTGTTAAAAAGAACCCCATGGTCTCTTCACTTCGATTTCTTTCTATGTATAAACAACTCATTAAGCTCAGGAATTGCTGAAGTAATTAAAATTAACGCACTCATAAAAGTGCCTACAAAAATATTTTTAGAATATCGCGAGGGAGGCTCGAAATTTTACTAATATCTAGTGAGGTAGCAATCGAAAGAGCTCTATTAACACAATAGTCGAAATAATAAATGTATATTTTTATTTATTCAAATTTAAATTAATTCGATTTTTTAATATTTTGCGTACAAAATTATTTCTCTCCTTTCCCCATCAGCGAAGTTTATTAGCCGAAAAGTTTAAAATATTTTGACTCGCGGCTCAAAATCGCCTGCTTTCGCAAATTCGTATTACGAATATGACAAATATCAATATACATTGTAACCTTATGCTACGTTTTACATTTACTGATAATATGTACACGGGACAATTTCACAAAGCGATTCTTCAAATACAGCCCCTTGATCTAAATATTTAAAAGCAAAAATGACGGGAAACAAAAGAAAACCTTACAAATGTGTTTACATCATTCTAAATAAGCTACATTTATTTTTTGCAAAGATCTGAAAAGGGAATGTATTTTCCGCGCACAATAAGCACTCTTCATTACTCTTAACATTTAATATGGTCGCTAAATAAGTATATTTCTAAATTCCCCATCGCTCGATGAGTAAATACTACAATGAGTTCATGGGGGGTTGTCATTGTCACTTACACAAAAGTAGAATCGTGACATTTTCCCCCGACGCAGCTGCTTGTCGTATTTTCAAACAACCGAGATGAAACGATGTATTAAAAGTCAATAAAAAGAATTCCGCTAGATATTATAGTAGAACACTGAAAGTTTTCTAGCTGTGTAACTGAAGTATTAGTGCCTACACTCTTTATTGAATATGCGTCGAGACAACATTATTTATTAAACAGGCAGAAAAGACAAATATAAGAGAGAAAGTAAATATAAGTCAAATATAGATTAAAGAAGATAGATATAATAGGGACATACGAGTAGATTCACAAGTATCAAAAGACGTCCAGCGGGAGGGTGCTTTGGATGGGAAACATTAGGTACTGCAAATAGCGCACCTTTCACTCAAGCTTGCCAGAAGCTATGATGTTGTATTTCATAATTAAAATATAATCGTGTACCTAATATTTATACCACCATCACCACGTCTAACGCTTTAAAGGATTGTCTGGAAGAGATCACTCTTTAGCAAAAAGACAGACCTGTATATACAAATTCAACAGTATTAGCTTTTATTATCTATCTGTCTAGATATGGCAATACACCCATCTGTAATAGCTGTAGTACCTATTGAATCACTGTGTATTAATTATTTCACAAATGCGTTACAGTATACACCGGTATACATTATCCGTGCAGGAACGGAGAAAGAATACAATTTCCTGCGGCCGGGCGGCCTGTCGTAAGAGGCGTACAAAACAAGCCACAGCCAGGTGGTAGGGCATTTGCCCGACTGGATGGCTACCGACCCTGGTCTAAAGTATGTAGCCATAACAATCTTGAGTTGTGTTCCGGCATTAGTGACCAGGTTCCAATCTCCCTTAAGAGAGCAGCAGCACATTTATAGCACCTTTGGTCTTGCAATTGTCCACAGGCGATGGTAACCGCTTTCCATTAAGTGGGCCGTCTGCCTGTCTGTTGAACTCCTGCAATAAAAAATAAAAAAATACCAATATACTTAAAATTTTGAGGGTATGTGGACCAAACAGAGAGATCCAGAGATTCGGATTCAGCGCATCGAAATACATAAGAATCCAAACCCAAATTTTGACCAGACCCATCTGGGTCTGATCAAAGCTAAAAAGACCACTTTTTTGTAAGCTAATGTTATTTTTGAGAAATATACACAACGTACTAGGGATGCAAAAGGAGATACGAAGTATTAGGTATAGGGGAAGCTGGCTTCAATAGCTAGTTATTTTAGCAACTGGCTTCGTTCCTGTTCATGACATACGACAAGGAAATATACATATATAATATATATAACACTTACTATTAAAGAAGAATACTTGTGCATGCTACTACTGCTGTAGCTGGCTCGTACTTTTGGTTAGTTTTTAACCGAATTCAAAAAGGAGGGGGTTCTTAATTCAACTGCATATTTTTTGATTCTCTATAAGACGAAACGGTTATTTTTTTATATAGACTCGCGTTTGACCGATATTGCGTCTGATGTCAGGTGATACAATCTAAGATGGAGCACGTTTAACTAGAAAATACCTGTTCACGTGAGATTAGAAGACACCTAAATTGTATGTTTCAGTAAAAATAGATGACGGTAAAGAGTTCCACTCTTCAGCGGCACGGTGCAATGCCGTAAATAGGGCGGTGCAACCAGTGCCCAGGCACAGGGCGTAGACTCTAGGGGCAAGAATGGCCAGTTCACGCAGGACTATTATTTTTTCGGTATGCTCGTGATAAGTTCCCGATGCGACCCTAGTGCTCGATTCCAACACATACGTATCTACATTCCAGTATCATCAAAAAGTCTGTTAAATTAGACAAAACATCGCTCTCACTATTTTGTTCTATTTCTTTAAAAAAATAGATTTCTCTTCCAAAATATTAGATAATTAGTCCACCAACACCAAGGTCCATGTGCGTTATTTTATCACCTTGAATGAAATAAGGTAGGCCTATACATAGCATTGCTTTAGCTAGGGTACCTATAATATCTATAAAAAAAAGGGCGCAGTTATAGCAGCTCGCATAGGGCGCATAAAAGGCTATTTACGGCACTGGCACGGTGATTTGGGTTGCGAAATGAAACGACGCCATTGAATTTCGAAAAGTTAGAGGCTTTTTTTACAGTGAGATTGAAACACTTTTTGACGTTGACAAGAGACAAATAACACATAGACTCTCAGGTAATGGAGGCGCCTGATATTCGCGTGCTATCCATGAGGAATAGAAATGCCTTGAAAACTAACTCTATTACGACACAAGCACGACACGAAATTATTTGTTTCGTATGTGATCGTGACTATATTTATATTCCAGAAACCACCATTTGTTATAGTTTATTACTCATAATAAACACTCAAGAACGCGGTCGTACGTAACTCTTAATGACGTCATTAGCGTCACACCTCAAGTCTCAGGGCGATAGAAGTCACGAAAAATACGATTACGGCCATAATCCGGTGAATTAATGCGCTTTTTAAAGTCCTTTAAGTTCACTCAAGATATTATTTTGGTTTGTTTAAGATTATAAATAAGTTTTAATGAATATTCAGTCATTAAACGGTCTGAGCAATATATCTTGACGGCCTCTGTGGTTGACCGGGCTAAGCGTTCGAGCGCTTACTTCACTGCAAATCAGATGCTCCGGGTTCGATTGCTGGTATGGTAAATTTCGGAAACGAATTTTCTCCGTTATTTACTGTGGTCTGGGTGTCGGGGTTCGGCCCCAGAGTTGTCCGTTGTATATTACCCATAACACAAGCGTAACTTGCTTAATTTGGGGATATACAATACGTGTGTTTGTCTGCCGATTTAATTTAAGAAATTTAATCTTTCGCATACATTTCTAGTGTTTTATATATATCTAGCACGCTTGTTTCCCATAGGTGTACGCAGTGACAATGGATTTCCACTTACTACGATTTTGACATACATACATACATACATTCGTTCCGTTGATGTATATGTTCTTTAGATATCGATGATGAACATTATACAACATATTCAAAATAGATAAGCGAATAACATAAGTTTATGTTATATACATAAAATTGAATAAAAACAGTAATTATAAGAAAATAATTATGATCCACGGGAACGTTGCCGACAAACTGCGTTGCAAATTGGCAAAAGAGAATGTAAAAATATTGTAACTTTGAAAAATAAATCAAAATAAACAATAAAGTTTTGAAGTTGACACTTTAAAACATTTAGCTTTATAATATGCAAGGTCTTACATTTTCTTTTTTTTTTTTTTTTTTTAATTGCAGGAGTTCAGCAGACAGGCAGACGGCCCACTTGATGGAAAGCGGTTACCATCGCCTATGGACATTTGCAGCACCAAAGGTGCTACAAATGCGCTGCTGCTCTCTTAATGGAGACTGGAACCTGGTCACTAATGCCGGAACACAACACAAGGTTGTTATGGCGGCATACTCTAGACCAGGGGTGGTCGCCATCCAGTTGAGCAAATGCTCTACCACCTGGCTGTGGGTTGTTCTGTCGCCTCTTACGGCAGGCCGCCAGGCCGCAGGAAATTGTATTCTTTCTCCGTTCCTGCACGGATGAAATGCTGTACATGCTGTAAAGGAGTTTAAGGCATATCGCCTACACTTCAACAAATCACGTAAACTCGAAAGTATTGACTACTCCTGGCTATTAATCTAAAGTGAAATATTACATATGTCTGGCATATGGTATTTTTATCGTTCTTCCTTCCATTAATATACAATGAAAATTTACTTTAAAATTCTAATACGAACTTAATTAAACAACTATCATTAATATTTTATGTCAAAACAAGACGTTTAATTATACGTGTCATTGCGTCGATAATTATTTTAACAGCCTGCTGATGGGGGCCTATAAAATTTAACGTACTTCATCACGCTATTGACTTGCAGTACGAGTTAATCAAGCATACCTTACGTCCATTAAAACGAAATGTCAAAAAAATATTAGGGAATCAGTGTTGCAATGGTACATAACATGAGTTTCCAAAGATCTTTGAAGTGACGCTTCTTTAGAATCATTGTGATTTGAAACTTTGAACAGGTGAAAACGCTATCCCAATAATTGGAACCTATAGTAATAAGAGGGCCTTATTTCTCGTCCCAGTTCCTTTGCATCACTCATCTTTATTTGCTTCTCTTCAAAGCTATGGATATTTTTGAAGTGAAACTTCTTTATGATCTATGTGATTTGAAACTCGTTGAAACAAAACAGTGACACTAAAAAGAGATAAACACATAAATCTATACGACTAATCCTGCGAGAGAATGAGATAGAATACATTATATTTAATTATTTAAACACTATGCTAAACACTAAACACAGATAGAGTTGGAAATGTTTTGAAGCTTTTCGTTAATACTTCAAATTTTGTGTTTTAAACCTTAAATATATTATAAAGATATAATATATGAAACGTGAAGTAACGAAATTTAGAATCCCTCCCACCCCTTGTCACACTTTGTTTCTCTTCTACTGCGTGTGAACTGCACACACACATTTTTGTTTTCATATGAACCGTTTGTTAATTTTGACTTATTTGGACAATTAATATTTCTATAATATAATATTTTTATTTTTATAAATACACTCACTTTGTTGAATATAGTAGATACCCATTCGTATATAGTATTTGGCGAAAGACAGAAACCGAGAGGAATAGTCACATATTGTTCCAATTGACCATATCTGTTATTACAGTTTCTTAATATATATATATTTTATTGCAGGAGTGCAGCAGACAGGCAGATGGTCCACTTTATAGAAAGCGGTTACAACACCAAAGGTGGTATAAATGCGCTGCTGCTCTCTTAGTGGTCACTGGAACCTGGTCACTAATGCCGGAACAGAACTCTAGGTTTTTATAGCGACATACTTTAGACCAGGGGTGGCTGCTATCCAGTCGGGCAAATGCCCTGCCACCTGGCTGTGGGTTGTTTAGTCGCTTCTTACGACAGGCCGCCCGGCCGCAGGAATTTGTATTCTTTCTCCGTTCCTGCATGGATAAAAATAATATAAACTTAATTCTTAATATAAACTTAATTTCGAAATTCTAAAATTTTATAAAATTTCCATCTTCTACGCCCTTATTATTTCTAAAGTCGATATGTAAACCCATGTAGTTTAAAATCGATACTAGGAATGAGCAACCGCTTTGAGAGTACGTGATGTAATTATAGTCAAAATAATAAGGTGTCAGTTTAGAGATAGATAAAAAATATAAGTATGTTAAAACATGACGAGACGGCGAGATAATTGTATGATAAAAAGTAAAAAAAAACATATGCTGTAAATTACAAAAGATTGGCTATTTTGATTGAATAGAAATTGCCTTAGACACATGAAAGTTTTCACGCAAGAGTTTCTTGCCGCTTCTTCTCCCTAAACGGCGATAGCAAACGTGCGCAAAGCAAATAGGAAGTAGATTTAAATTGTAACTTATATGTATGACCAAAAATTAAAACTAAACGTTTTAACAGTTTTAAACTAAACATTTTATTTGATTTTTATTTCGACGTTTCTGCCACTTTTCGGTAGCGGTGATCACGGAAGACAACGTAAAACGAATATAAAATAATCAAATAATATGTTGCGTTTAGAATCGTCAATTATGTATGTGTACTAATCGCTAAAACTTAAGCTTATATTATATGAATGTGCTTCAGTGGAATTTATTTATATATATAGGTATATATAAATAAAATGAATCGTAAAAATGTATGAACGCGTATATATGTAACTTGAGAACGACTTTACCAGTTTTGATGAAATTTTTGGTTTGTGATTGAGTGGGTCACCGAAAGGTTGTGATTCACAATAGGAACCGTTAGGAGGCGCTAGAATTGGGTCCTAAATTTCTTTTCAGGGCAGGACAGGGTTTGCCGCGACGGCTAATATTAAACAAAACTTTTGAATTTGAAAAATAAATTCCAAAATAAACTACCACTTTCCATAATTTCACTCTATAGGTACACACACCACCACCCACATTCACATCAGGTGAGGCCAGGTTAAGACTATCACAGATCATCAAAGGCATAGTGTAGTTATAATTATTCATGGAACTATATAAATATTTATATAATAAAGATGGAATTTTTAACGTTATTTATAATGTAACAATTACTCTTCAACTTTAATGGAAATTAATAGTAATTAATATTCCCACTATCAGATGATAATATACCAGCATACACCTATGTAAGCACTTTCGACACCTTGCCATCGAATCTTTAAAAAGCTATTAAGCCGCCATTCTGCATCAGGCCGGGCATTAATAACTAGAAGCATCTGCACATGAACACACGTCCAGCACGCGACACATAGAAAGGTCTTGCGTCAACGACCTCAACATCTGCTTGGCTATTTAAGTCTATATATAAAAAGGTATTAAAAACAAATTAGCTCGTGCATTAAATAATGGCACCTAGAGGTAAGCCTTGAGACACCCACCGTGCGTAATATAAAGTTAGACAAATACATTTAAAAAATACGAATAATATATATACCTCAACTTATTTACATACATACATACATACATAACTTCACGCCAGTTCCCTTGCGGGGTAGGCACGAACAACAGAGCGCCATTTAGGCCTATTCTTACACACCTCACTTGCTTCTTTGACATTCATAACTCTTGTCATGCACACTCGTCTGTTCTTAAGGCTCCTGACATCACCTTCCGCTAGTACACGATCAATTTGATCATGGAAGGTGTGTCGTGGCCTTCCACGACTTCTGCATTCATCCACTTTTGCATTGTATACTTGTTTAGTCATTCTTTCATCATGCATTCTTTCCACATGCCCGAACCACCGGAGCATTCCTTATTTACATACAAGACTATATAGATATAATTGATGTCATGAAGTGGGCATCTTCATTCGAGTTGAAATTGGCGTGCATAGTGGTATTATCATAGTATATGTCAAGTGTCAATGTAGTGTCACTTGTACATCACACTTGTCAGAGTTTTTGTCAGTTAGAACAACAGAACAAATTAACGAAGTGTTATTTTTAAATTCCTACACGTATTAGATTAACTGAAATTGTGAATTAATTAGCTTTAAATGTTGTTTCTCTTTTCAGGTGAGTTGCGTAATTATAAATTCATACATACATACATATACATACTTCACGCCAGTTCCCTTGCGGGGTAGGCACGAGCAACAGAGCGCCATTCAGGCTTATTCTTACACACCTCACTTGCTTCTTTGACATTCATAACTCTTGTCATGCACGCTCGTCTGTTCATTATAAATTCACATAAATATAAACTTAAAAATAAACTACAAAATATACTACATAAAAACTAAAACTAAATAAAAAAAGGTGGAAAATATCTAAAGATAAGTTATTGGTCCCAAACCACTGTCACTTGCCGGGAACGTTCCCAGAACGCTGGCGGCGTTGCCACGTTGTTCAGCAATGCTGTACTTTGAGCGAAATAGACGCCAGCCTTCTGGTCGCGTGTGACGTCTACTAAACGTTTGGCGACGTCACGGTAGACCTTTAGAGCATTAGGACCCCACGGACCCAGAGTTTCCACCCCAAATTATTATATTGGACTGTAAACAC